>WOFM01000464.1:1108655-1276285 GCA_011428145.1 Ericerus pela
TGTAAATGTTGAAATGTTCCATTGCAGGAGATATTGAATTATTATTTTTGCATACAGCAAAATTCCCTGTTAGCAGGGTATATAGTGTAACCAAAACATTATTAGAACCGATAGGTAGGGAAAATTTGGAAAATCAAACTATAGTGTGCAAAGAAGAATTTATAACATTATTTTTCCGTTTTAGACGATGAACGTGTAACATTGATTAGAAATTACAAATAGAAACTGCCTCCTTTGACCTCTTTCTTCATATACGTCATTATTTACCACGAATATTTGTGCGAGGAAAATAATTTCCATAATATTATTCGATTCCTAGGCATAATTTAAGAGAAATTTCCCATTTTTAATTATCTACCTGAACTTTCGTGGTCATGCTGTGGCCAGGAAGTTTTATTAGGAGGTCATTTCAAACTCAGGAGGGGGCCAACTATGGTAATTGGCAATCGATAAGCGCAAAAAAAAAAAAAAAAAAAAAGGCCAGGAGGGGCGAACTGTCCCTCCATTGACTACAAGCTTGTCATGTGAAAAAAGTGAAAAAATTGAATATCGCAGCGTGTGCTGGATTACAGGTATAGGTATTCATTAATTACAGTTAATCTATTTTTTTTTGTACATATTTTGAAGTCTATTACATATTATTCCTTCTCTGTTAAGCCCGTAGGTTTCAGTTCTGAATTAGTTCCACGAAGTGAAAAATTCGAGAAGAAAAAGATATCTCGGATAGAAAATCAGAATAATGTTTTTATATATTATAAATATATATAACAAGAGCATGTGATATGAAACCCATCAAATTTTCATCAGAACTTACCGCTTAGGGTTAGGAAAGTTCTGCACTTTTTGGGAAGAAATATTTCTCTTTTTTTGTTGAGTTCTATCTTGAAAATTAGAACAGCTTCTTTACAGAATTAATTTTGTTCTTTTCTAAATAGAACAACTCGTTTTCAAAAAGTACAAAAAATTCGGCATATTTTGTTGAGATATACCCTTTGACTATAGGTATATAGTACTAGATCAGTAAAGCTGCGTAAGACCAACGTACTTTCTAATGTCAAGACAGGCCGGCTTAAAAGTAGGCAACCTTAGAGTACCTTGCGTTTATTTTTCACGTTTTGTTGAGCTCACAAATTTGGAATACATTTGATGAAGTCATCCCTTCAATTTACGAGGATAGAGTAAAGTACGTCAAGTGGTACGTAGAGGTTGTCCATTTAGTGCCGCCATGTCTAACCAGAAATTATTGTTCTTTACTGGTCCAGCGCTATTTATAGTCAAAGTATATACCAATCTTTTTCTTCGCACCTATGAATTTATTAATACGACACGATAACTCGTATTTTATTTATTTATCTTATCTCCTGGTTACACCGTCGTTCCACCTGACGAACATTAAACTATCAGTTGGTTGACCTCATACTTGTTTGCATACTTCCATAAACCTCATTTCATACCAAGAATTCTTAGGTGTCTCTAAGACTCGATAAAGATCGATGAGTCACAGAAGTTTATAGAAGCTCATAGAGGTTTATAGATATTGATAAACATTTGCAGACACGTCGTGAACGCCTCCCTGAAGTTAAAATCTCAGCGGCGAACATAGTTTTTAATCTTCTTTTTTTTTTTTTTTTTTTTTTTTTTGTGGCTGATAGAGCATGTTGGAATTTGACTATATTATTTACTGAAACAATGAGGTTTTTGAAACAGAAATTAAATGAAAAGTACAATGATTCATCGATCGTAGGAAAGAGGAGACTTCAGAGAATTCAGATATTAAATAAAGGTCATTTTTGATTTTTTTACAATTTTTCGATTTCTCACTCCCCTTAAGTAAATAATATTATAATTACTAATAAATTATCTTATTTTTAAAAATTTGCTAAGCTATTTCAGAAAACATTTGTAGCAACTCCTAAAGGAAGTGTGAAATGTGATGTAGAAAAAAAAAGTAAAAACCAAGTACCTACATAAGATAAAATTTTGGACAAAGCTAAGGTGCGCATGCGCGTTCAAAACAGTGCAACGAAGTTACCAATAACTGCACATGGGCGAAATTTTATTTTTTCATATCCAGCCTGTATCCAGCTTTTCGTCCAGCCAAGATGTACAAAAATGGATATTTTTCGGGTGGGTGTTGAAAAACACGATTCAGTTTATCTTTAAATTATTTCTAAACTAAGAAGAAAGTGTATAGAAAATAAATTTCTGCGTATTGACACCATTTTTATTTACTCGTTGTTAATCCTATAAACTAAGTTTTTCCATATACGGATAACCTTGATGCGGATATATTTAAAAATGAAAAAGGCACAAATTCTGACTTTCATACGGAAAAGGTTGATTGTTGAGAACGGGTTTCATCTCAAAGTTGGTGAGACTATCATATTATAATTTTTTTGGTTGTGGTTTCAATACACGAGTATACGCGAGAAACTTCATGTATTATGTAAAATGGTATTTCACAGCCACTACTCAGTCAAAAGCTAATGACTTTTCGAAACTTTAAAAAATTCAGAATTTCCTATTGGATAGTATTTTTTCATTTTAAACTCATTCGGTTTTACATTCATCATAAAATAAGTATAACTTCATGAAAATCTTACCGGCTAGATCGTAGAACAAAAAATTATACGTATTTCTGATTTGCGCAGGTAACGTCGTCATATCGATGATGATAATGAACTCACTTGTGAACTTTTAGGAGCACTATTACGTACACAGATACTGATAAAGGTTGGGTATAGATTTTGAGTTTATTTTTCATTTCTCTCTTTGTGGCATTGTTGTTTCAAACGATAGACGCAGTTGCCACCATTATTAGCGATTTCTGAATTTCATTATTCACTCTTCCTATAATTTTGTCGGAAAATGGTTCAAGGACCAAATGTTATGGGAAATAAATATTGTGCGATATCAAAATTAACATAATTTCAGTATAACTTAGGAATTTTTCTTGTGATCCCTACAGAGAAAAGTAGCTGTTCTTCTAAGTTGAGTTATTCTGTAAACATAAGTATGTTTTTTTTTTTGTTTTTTTTTTTCTACAAAGGTTGAGTTTATACTTTTGGAATGTCTACATGTAGCGTGCTTGCCCAAATTTACCCATTTTTCACATTTTTGATGTGTAAACATCTTAGCTCTTGGTTTAGGGTAGCGGCTAAATGAGAATTAGGATAGTCAGATTTGCAAAAGTGTAACTCAATTGTAACTCTTGTTTGTGTGTGTTACACGACATGTAGGTGTACAGTTTTTATGTTTACACATCAATCCTCCATGAGTACGCAGTCGAATTCACGCCTTCTTTTAGTATTACTGATATAAATTATGTAGTTCTTTATTCACCCATAATGTTATTCCTTTTCTTTTATTTCTGTTACAAATAGGTATAACATGTCCATTATTAAATTTCTTTAATTGGCAGCTGAGGCTTTTGTTGGTTGCTTAAGCAGTGTTTAAATTCATTGTATTTATTTTCTTATCGCAAAACTGTATTCTATAAAGTAGTAAAATTTTAACTTTGAAGAATAAATTTAAAGAAGTAGTATATTACACACCAGGGTTTAAAAATAAGTTTTTATAAGCGATGGAAAGTTTGTAAAGTAAGCGCAGAATGTGAGCAATTCACGAGTCATGTTGAGATGCCCGACCTGTATTTTTCCCCTGTATTAAAAGTACGTCTACTTCCGTCACTGGTCCCCTGTTTTTTTTCTTCAAAATATATTCCCCTTTCTACTCCCGAATTCGCCGAAATGTTTTTTTTTCGAATTATTATACGTTCATATTTTCCTTTTCAAATAACATCACATCTCGCCTACGTATTTTCTCTCGTACGCGGCTAGGCTACACAAACTTTAACATGTTTCGCCTGTCCGTACGTTGTATTATTTGCCACTTAGCCTAGCCGCGAAATACGTACGTTCATACAATAGCCTATGTTCGATACCTGTAATGGCTTGCCTAAACATCGGCGGTCCGTTCGGTTGCTCGCCTAACGGACCGAAAAATACGTTAGAGTTTGAATTCAAATGCAACGGCCGAAATAATTTATTTTCTTCAACAGGATTGGCTGTAATTTTATAGTAGGAAACGTGTACGAGGCGATGCAATTGGTGGTGAGTTTTGGTGGGAATTTCTCTCGATGCTTGGCGCGATCCTTACATTCTTAGCCTATAGTTAGTTGAATTTTAGCAGTCGGATCGCGCCGTTTAGAGGTTTTTGCCTCGAAAAGTGTTGTTTTTGGCCACTAAATTTCCTCTCAAAAATTAGAAAACTTACTCGGAGGGGGCTTCCCTCACCGTTTAATGTTACCAATATAATTCGCGAATTGTGTATGTGAAATTATCATTAATTCTATGAAGTTTCGTGCCTAATTTTGGAGCAAACGAAATAAGTGAAAGTTGACATTTTTCTTTTAATTTCGTCCATCAGGGTGGCAATTCGTAAGTTATTTTGTCAATCGAAATCAAAATTACTTGACCTTCAAAGTCAATTTCGAATCTGGGTCAATCTAAATTCGAAAAAGGCCACAGAGGGGTGCAGAAACCGCACCTCCATAGTGGACCTGCCTGCAACCAGATTAAGTAGCGGGAGCAGAGAAGAGGATTCAACCAGTTGCTGTTTCCACAGTACCAGTGTTCGTCAGCGGGGCTACAACAGCCGGGGCAACGAGAGCATCCAGGACCACATCATCTGAAATTGCATCGCCTCACGGCCGCTGAGGAGCTGTGACGAAGGACAGTAAATATATGGTTTTTTCTTTATTATTCTGTTTCTGTAACTTTTATTTGGGAATCAAAATTAGTATGATGGCCTAATAATAAGGCATGTGGTGGGAGGGGGGTGGTTGGTTATTCTGGCAATTGGGGTGTTGGTTTTAAAATGGTGAATTTTCCTTTTTCCTCCTTTTTGTCTTTTCCTACACTTGGCCATGCAGGAGTTCCCATACTCTACCTGCCTTTCTGTGGCTCTCTTTTTTTTGTTTGTTGTTTGTGTTGTTTTTGTGATTTTTTCGGACGTCACATTAACTTATATGGCGACCGTGACAGGACTCTGTGAGGCATGTCTCATGGTGTTCAGTGACCGGAAGCTGCACCCCAGTCCGTAGGCTCTCACGCCCCATTTTTTTTTCTGAATTTTTCAACCCAAAATTTCTAAATTTTTCTGTTTTGTTTTCCGTTAACTACTATACCTATCACAATCCATTGCCACTGCCACTAGGTAGTCCGTACCCCTAATTTTTATAAACATTTTTCACCCATTCATTTCGGAACAGTGTCTTCCTGCATGGCTAAAGTGATTTGGCAACTAGTAGTTGCATGTGTTCATCTGCCCCCCTGGCAGGTATCTAGTCCAGGTTCGGGGCCCAAATTTGTGCACTGTGTTAGGAACCAAGGGTGTAGTTTGGTCGGCATGATGCTGGTTCGCCAGAAAGTGTCTTGTACCCCTCCCCTTGCCTCTCACATGCAGGGTGGATGTCTCCCTAATGCATCCGGTTGTGTGTTTTCCTAAAACACTCTGGCGACCGTTTTAGACCGACCTTGGCATGGTCCTTTTCCTTAATTTCCCAAATTGTCTCACCATGATAGGCTGGCACCTTAACCCAGTCTACCGCCACCTCCTAACCACCACGCCGTTTTTGAAAATCAAAAACAAAACTAATCGAGATCAAGTGCAGTTCGTCACTTAGCTTTATTAGCACCAAACTTTTGTGTGAAAATATTTTTATCTGCCTCTGTTCACCAAAGTGGCTTTGGCCCGTAAAAATAAACAAGCCTCAGTGCTCGGCACATAAATCGAAATCGTAAATCCTTTGGGATATCCTTTTTTTTTTCATATTTTTGCATTTATTTATTTATTGTGTATCTTGCATTTATTTATTTATTGTGTATTTTTCTTGCATTCTTTATTTATTTATTTATTGTGTATGTATGTACCCCAGCCCTTGAGCAAGGCTGAAGGTCCAAAATAATTAAAATTTGGTGCCTTTTTAATTTTTGGCAAATTTTTCGGCGGCACTTCCTTTCTATAGGCTGTCGCGCCGAAATACCCTACTCCCTACAACCACAGGTCTTCCCAGACGAAAATTAATTAATTTAGTTTAACTTCTGTCTGCCCAGCTCTTAATTTAACATCACCTGTGGTCCCTCTCGGCATCTACATTTTTTTTGGTTACCCTTATATTTTTTTTTCTAGTCATTTTTCTTTTATTCATTTTTCTCTTATACCATATCTCCGCATTTTAAAATAAACTAATACTCTCGAAAGGAAAAGGAAAAAGAAACATAATACTCGGACGCGGCAAAAAATTTGGCAATTTTACTACATTTTAAAGCCCACAAAACAAAAGCCGCGATCCGACATCAAAAATATCTACGATTTTCTCGTCCCGAATTAAAAAGTGTTCGAGAGTATTTTCGTGAATTAAATAGGACGACGAACCTTGAAAAAAAAAATAAATAAAAACTAAATTCTTCCGCATTCCGTACGATAGACGCTGGCCCGTTTATCGTCATACACGAACAAAAGAACCTCTCGATAAATACGATACGAATGGCTATCCATTCACGAACGTAATATTCCCAAGTAAATCGCGTAAAATACGTAAATCAATTGTATTTCAGCACGAAAAAAAAAAAAAAAAAAAAACACTCGTCATTCATAAATACGTCGAGTGCTATCAGCAACAGTAGCCGTCCACACTTCGAAAAGCCCCGCTGACGAGCGATTTGACCCACTGCACCAGTGACCCGAAACATCGCCGATAAGCCCGATAACGCCAAATACCAGGCGTTCGAAAAACGCGCCGTGGTGCACAGGGTGTTCCGAAACGCGCGCGACCGGAAAACTGCTAAAGAAGAAAAGTTCGTCTTGAAAAAAAAAAATAGCGAATTCGCCCCGACCTTCCCACATCGAAGGATGGAGGAGCGGCAAGGACCTCGCCTGAGCATACCCCAGAGGTCTGACCCTGCACCAAGGGAGGAGGAGCAACAACAAAAGGACGACGACTCTGTCAACCCCACTGTTGTCCTCCAGTCTCCCAAACACGTTCAAGAACTACTCAATGAAAATCGGGAATATCGCGCCCGATACCAACAAGAGAGGGAAAGCAGAGCCAGGTACCAGGACGGTATGGAATACTACCAGAACCAGTACCGCGAATCCTGCGCCCAGCTCAAGCAGATGCAAGCCGACATGGAAAGATTCCGAAAGGAAATTGATGAGATAAAGAAAAACGCCGTTCACCACGTCATCTCCGAATCGATTGCTACTGCACCCGAAAATACGGACCAGTTCGAGAGGAACGTGCACGTTCGGTCATCGGCCATTGTAGATGTCCTCAACAACGACATTCCATTGGAAGAACGAGCGGAACGAAATGACGAGCCTCTCAATCTGAGTCGAACGGATCTGCTTCGCATGCCACGCAGACTTTCCATCCAGCAGGGCGGAGCTGATCTGCAACCACCGACAACAACAGCGCCATTCTGGGTCAACCATCCGCCACCAGTGATGAGCAATCCATTCATCCCTATGGGGGTTGATCCAAGGTTAACCAACGGCGCGTACCAATGTAATTCCACAAATGACACCAGCTCACAAACGCCGCCATGTCGAACAGCCTAGTACCTGTAGCACCACAAACGGTACCACCCCTGCTGTCATCTTTTCACAGTTTGGGAGGGGCAGAATCTGCCGCGTTTGTGGGGAACGGGTACGATCCAATGGCATACTTGCGCGGTTATCCCCAAACGTACCATTCAGGAGTATCTCGTACTCCCTCGTACGGACCAGGTATCGAAACGTCGAATGCCGGGACAGCAAACGATCCGATTACCACTCAACGGAATCCTCCTGGCGATAATCAACCAACGCTGAACCAAGGTCCTCAAATGACGGGACTACGCAGACCGCAACAAAACCAAAATACGAATCTACGAGTATTCGACCCATACCACTTGCCGAAATACCAAGGCGCGTGGGACTCGAGAAACCCCTGGGTATTTATCCAGGAGTTTGAGAACTGCACGAGCAGCATGTCGGACGATCTCCAGCGGGCTCAAGTCTTCAAAAATCGACTTGACCGCGAGAAGTTTCCAACGGCATCTGGGTATCCTTATCACCTGGGTACCTCGCCTGCAGACAGAAGTTCCTCGCCACGGAATGGAACCACGCCACGCGAAGCCGACAGGCTCGAACGGTCTTAGCAGCCAAGTACGACGCCACACGCTACAAAACGGAAGTCGACTTCATCATAGACTGCTACACCAAGCTGCACGAAACTCAAACCGTACAGATCATCGACATAATCCAGGCAATCCATGAGAAGATGCCAATGTGGCTCCGCCCTCATGTACCGCTAACAGCGTATCACACGCTGGAAGGATTTATCGATATGGTTAAGTTCGTCGAATCAGTGTACGGTCCAACGTCTGCGCCTACAGCAACGGTGCAAGTGCCCAAAAGGATCTGGACGGCGCCTGAAACCAACACCAGGTATCCCGTCAAACCAAGGACGGACGGATCGACGACAAAACCAAAGTCAGACCCTGTCAATGTGGTCCAGGACAACGAGGAAGACGAGTACGACGTCACGTACCCTGAATCGGACACGGAGTCGGGAAACGACTCGCGGCGGCCGTAACTGCCCATACGGACCGCCCTCCTCAAAACAAAATTGGGCAGAAACCAGCCAAATCTTCTTCCAACGGGGAGAAGAAACCCGACTCGAACAAGACAAAAGTTCTTCACGACACCGGGCAACTTCCCGACTGGAAGGAATACCGCGTTCTCGGAGACGCATCAGCTCTCAGCTGGCTAATGCAATCTAAATTGTCGAATGCAGCCACGCTGGGAAATAAAATAGCGGATATGAGAAACAACAATCGTATCGCCAAACTCTACGCGAGCGCCTTGTCAAGAATCAAGGAGAACGACATGATCATTATCTGTTTCGACGAACACTTTGTGCTCCATCCGGACCATGAAGATCAAGCGTTCGAAGACAAACTCCGGGAGTTGGCTCGCCTAATCGTTATAGAGAAGAAGGCGAAGCAGCTGATCTTGTGCACAATCGCGCCTAACCTGTCGAAGGCAGCAGAACCGGTGTACAGAGCGAGGATCCGCAACGCCAACAGCCGAATGTGGAGAGTTCGAGGGGAATGCCCCAGGATGTACCTGCTCGACCTGGAACGCCATTTGATGGTCGATCCAGTCCCAAAGGTGAGTCCGAGCAAGGTAAATGACCCCCTGGAGGTGACGCTCCCTACTCCTCGAACTTACACGAAAAACGAAGTCGCGAGAATCGACAACAAGCTGACGGAACTTATCCGTAACACGATCGACAGGAAAGTCAACACCAGTTCCTCGATGCTTGTCAGGAAGCTGTTCGCGGAAGAGTTCACTCCAGTCGAGATACCACCCGAGGAGTTGAGTGTCGAAGAAACAACTAGTGGCTGAGACGAAAACGCCACGAATATGATCCAAGAAATAGGGGTCAAAACCCAAGCGGATTCTGGGGCTGCGACTGTGTGCATCAGTGTACTGGCGGACCAGTCACGCCTTCTTTGTGGCAACGTCATGGAGGAAACACTACAGGATCTAGAGGATGAGACGACTGTGGAGATCCCGAACAAATACCGGGTCGAGGACTTACCTCCTGCCTTCTACATCCCTGTGGAGATAGGCATTGTGGAGAAAGTCTACCACTTCTTCCTCGACATAGGATCATTGTACTCCATCATGACGCTCGAAGCCCTACAGCAAATGAAGAAGGAGCATCCAGAAACCCGCTTCTACCGATTAAAGGTGCCCTCTTATCGAATAGGCCCTTGTGTTGGCCGTACCGCCATCGTTGTTGTAGGAACAGCAGTAATTTCCTTCACGATGACGGACGATAAGGGGTGCAAACACACGTACACCACTGCGGTTCGCGTGGTGAAAAACTTCAACACACCGCTCCTGTTGGGCCGTACGTTCATGGCAGAATATGACGTTGTTCCATGCCTTACCAAAAGAACATTCACAGCAACGACACCCGATGGTCAGGAGAGAATCCAATTCAAAGGTTCTGAACCCGCGGATTGGTCCCAGACCAAACAGGTTGCGTTGCTGGAGTCAATTCCACTCACGGCCGAACAGGAAATCAACAACATTATCGAGAAGGTAGAGTTGCCATCCACGTATAAGGCCACCTTCGTCGACATACTGAAGAAGCATCACGAAGTCTTTCGACATCGTGTCGGAAGGTGCAAATACTACACGCACAAACTCGTGATGAAAGAGCCGGTCAAGGAAATGCGTTTCAATGGTCGCTCCATCCCCCACGCCCAAGTACCTGGCGTGAAGGAAATCATCGATGGATGGATCAAGGACGACATCGTCAGACCAGCTCCTAGCCGATACATATCCCCACTCGCGGTGCATCGAAAGCCGAATGGAGAAGTGCGAGTCTGTCTCGACTCGCGGCCATAAATAAATTTATGAGCATCCGGGGAGACACGGTGCCCCCGATAAACGAGATCAAAACGAAGTTCTATGGTGCCAAGTGGTTCACCAAAATTGACCTGCGAAATGGATTCTTGCAGATTGGCCTAGCCGAAGAAAGCAAGGAGTACGTTGCCTTTAGCTTTCAGGGTCAGCCGTATGTCTTCCAAACGCTTGCGTTTGGATTGAAAGACAGCATGCAGGCATTCATTGCGGCACTACGAACAGTTCTCGGTGACCTTGATGATTTCGTAACAGCGTATGTCGACGACATACTTATCTTCTCTCCCACAATCGAAGAACATATCCGACATATAGGAATCGTGCTCGAAAGACTGCACGAAGCGGGACATACAATCCGGTTGGATAAATGCTCATTTTTCCAACAGTCCGCCAACTACCTCGGATATATAATCAATCAAGAAGGGATCAAACCCGATCCGCGTCGCGTCGAAGCAATATACCAGTTCAAGCAGCCTCGAAACAAACATGAGGTGCAGAGCTTCCTCGGCGTGATGAACTATTATCGCGCTCATATCGTCAAATGTGCAGAAATTGCAGCACCTCTCCATAACTTGACAAAATCGACGGTACCGTTTAAGTGGGACGTGGAGGAGGAAATGGCTTTCCGTAGGCTCAAGAACGAGATTGCGGAATGCGTGATGCAGGCCCATCCCGATTGGACCAAGAAATTCGTCGTCATCACCGATGCCTCGGACGTAGAACGTTCTGTCGAAAGAGATGGAACAACCACCACCGAATTAGTCCCCAAAGTCATTGCGATGGTCAGCCGGCTTATAAAAAGTGCTGAACGCAATTATTTTCCTTACGAAAAGGAACTGCTCGCAATAATATATACATTTAAAAAATGCGAGTATCTTCTTGTCGACCGAGATGTTGAAGTACAAACGGACCACAAGGCTCTCCAGCATCTTCTCCAACACCAAGATGCATCACCACGAGTTGCCAGGTGGAGAGAGTACCTGTGTATGTACAACATCTCGGCAATAAAACACATTCCTGGCAAAGACAACGTCGCGGCCGACGCACTCAGCAGATTCACTCGCGTCTCCGATCACATCAACCACCAACCAGCTGAGCTAATGACGGTTGTTATGTTAACGGACGTGCGCGGGGAAATCTCCATGGAAGAATTGTTAGGAAACCTGCCAGAGATGCAAGAAAACGATCCTGAAATTACACGACTGGTCGAGTCCAAGTCTCCTAGGATCGAAATCCAGAAGGACGTAGTCTACTGGAAAAACAGGGATAGCATCTCTCGCATGCTCGTTCCGAAAGAAATTCGCCCAGCTCTCATACAATTCTACCATGAGGATCACCAACATCCTGGTGCCCGGAAAACGCTAGATATCGTTCGCCGACATTTCGACTGGCCATACTGCAAAGAAGATGTCGAAAAGTATTGCGCCAGGTGCATCGATTGCCAACAAGCGAAAAACTCAAACACCACGCTAACGAGCGGTTTCAACTCCGTTGTCGCGGAAAATGCCGGAGATTTGGTTGCCATCGACATATTCGGCCCTTTGCCGCGAGGGAGGGGTAATGTGTCCAAGATCATTGTGATAATGGACGTATTCACAAAACTTACCCGCCTCTACCCAGTGAAGATTGCTTCGACGAACGCATGCATTGGGGCAATGGAGAAATTCATTGCTGAATACGGCCCAATACGAAGCATATTGTCGGACAACGGTCCGCAATTTAGTTCGAAATTCTGGACAGATCACTGGACGAAAAAAGACGTATCGCCGAGATTCACCTCGATCTACACTCCATCCTCCAACCCTGTCGAAACAAGGATGAAGACGATAGGAGATTGCCTCCGGATATTCTGTCCGACGCAGCATTCGAGGTGGTCCATGTTCATCCCACAGATTGAACATAGGCTAAACTACGTTGAGCATGCAACAACAAAATTCACCCCTATCACACTTATGAAAGGAGTGAAACTCGATGTAGAAGGCGATCCGGTTCCCATGCGAAACGAAGAATATCTTCAGGTCCTCAAACAAGCTCGAGCTAACTCAAGAAAGGTCATCGAAAGACGCCGAGCAAACCACCTTAAGGACGCTCGCATAACATCGCTGGAACCAGGACAGAGAGTCTTTGTCAAGAACTTCACCCTGTCCAACAAGCAACAAGGGATAGTTGCGAAATTGAACTTCAAATGGATCGGTCCGTACACCATCATTGGGGAAACCGGAAATGGCGCCTACAAGATGGAGGACGAAAATGGCCAAGTCATTAAAAGAAATATCCGCCACATAAAATTAATGCGGTCCCAACAATCTAGGCCAGAGCTCCAACAGTCAACCGAACCTGCTCCGACCACGACAACTAGCGCTCCGATAAATCGGACAAGATAATCAAAAAGAAGGCAACGATGAAACGAAACATCGGTGAACCGATAAGCACAGGCACAGGAGCACAGACCCGCAGCCAGTCGAGAAAAATAAATCAACAACGTCATTCGTGAAACGAAAGCAACACGCTACATTGTATCGTCCAAATAGTGCGTTAAAAATAATAAAATAAAACGGGCGTTAGCAGGGTAAATTTGAATAAAAAGTGAACGAACTCGCGATAGTGAATCGTTGATTGCGCCGGTTCATTCGAAATCCACAAAGTGTCCCGGTTTACAAGTGAATTCGTTTTTTTTCGTGTATTAAAATGGCCGCACGCGATGACAAAATCATCGACATCGAAATGAACGACCGCGCAGCAGTGCGATGGACGGCGACCGGCAACACCGTACGTGACATCAATGTGGTTGATCGAGAAATCGATCTATGCCGACTGGTCCTAAACAGCGAAATCACGCATGCGGAGCAACCAGTGCCGGGGTTGGTGAGCATCATGGAAACACTTGTCGAGGTACAGATTGATCTTAAACATATCCGCGATACAGTGAAAAGTGCCGAGTCGTCGTGTCGGCACGTGCTCGAAAAATGCAACCCGATCCGCGAAGTAATTCCGATCCAAGACGAGCGGCTCTACGTGCACCAACAAATTGAGGAGCGTGAGATGAGGCAGCTGGCCGAGCGCCTTGCACGTCAAAGAAGGGCGGCCGAAAGAGCTGCGGTAAAGGAGAAGCATGAACAACCAATCCCCCAATTCGCTCCTACCTTAGATGCCGACGCGCCTACACACGATGAGCCGGTCCAAGAGAAAAGAGTACGATGGGCGGAGGAAATGGTGGTAGACGAGAAACAGTACGAGCAAATGGACCCAGAGATGGAAGAGTTGGCCCCATAAGACCACGCGGACCCAAACCCAGTCCCAGTACCACAACGCATGACAAAAGGAGAGCTCCGGGCGATCCTACCAACGACGTTCATGATCCGATTGGGCTTCTTGAACGGCAGAATAGCCCAAACCGAAACGTTGGTTCACGTTGACTGGTCACTCGATCAGTCAATTGTGAGTCCAAAAATAGCGGGGGAACTAGCCGTGAGAAAGGTTGCGGAATTCAAAGGCCACCTCGCGTATGGGAAAGTAAGGATCCCGAAGAGTGACGAGGTGATCACCTTATCCCTCAATTTCCCAAGAGACTGGGACACCTACCTGGAAGAAGAATGCTACGTAATTCGGTCCGATCGGTTCGACCAAAATCGACTCATCCTCGGGAAACCATTCATCCGCAAACATATCCTCCAAGCCACCCACAGGGTGGGTCCGAGAAGCCGTGGCGATCTGATATACATCGACGACAATGGGAAGCTGTCGAAGGGCTTCTACGAGCCGAAAACTGGTCTGTACTGAGTAAAGGTCATCATGTTCTCATCCTCGGAATTGTACGAAGCGGCCCGAAGTATGTAAATAAATTTTTTTTCTGTCATCCACTCCTCCGCCTCGCCGGGGAAATGTATTTTTTTTCAAAAGTGTTACCTTTCTTTCTTGTTTTTTTTATTTTCTTTTTGTAAACGGCCTCGTAAATTTTTAAGCGTGTTGCCAGTAGAGGTTAATTTCTTTTTTTAGCTCGTCGGAGCGGAATCATTTTCTATTTTTTTTATTTCTACTCTCGTCGGTATTCTAATTGTTTGTTTGTCGCCTCCCCTCCGGGGACAGCCGAGGGTGAGTGCTTAGTTTTTTTTATTAATATATGTTCTGTTATTCTGTGAATTTTTTGTATTATTTGTGCATTTTTCTTTAATACTACACCATAGTCTCTCGGCGAATCGTCACCTAAACCAGTTTCCTTCCTTTTTCTTTTCCAAATATTTCCTCGTGTCCCACTCGCAAAATTTGGGGGGGGGGTTAATGAGATGCCCGACCTGTATTTTTCCCCTGTATTAAAAGTACGTCTACTTCCGTCACTGGTCCCCTGTTTTTTTTCTTCAAAATATATTCCCCTTTCTACTCCCGAATTCGCCGAAATGTTTTTTTTTCGAATTATTATACGTTCATATTTTCCTTTTCAAATAACATCACATCTCGCCTACGTATTTTCTCTCGTACGCGGCTAGGCTACACAAACTTTAACATGTTTCGCCTGTGCGTACGTTGTATTATTCGCCACTTAGCCTAGCCGCGAAATACGTACGTTCATACAATAGCCTATGTTCGATACCTGTAATGGCTTGCCTAAACATCGGCGGTCCGTTTGGTTGCTCGCCTAACGGACCGAAAAATACGTTAGAGTTTGAATTCAAATGCAACGGCCGAAATAATTTATTTTCTTCAACAGGATTGGCTGTAATTTTATAGTAGGAAACGTGTACGAGGCGATGCAATTGGTGGTGAGTTTTGGTGGGAATTTCTCTCGATGCTTGGCGCGATCCTTACATTCTTAGCCTATAGTTAGTTGAATTTTAGCAGTCGGATCGCGCCGTTTAGAGGTTTTTGCCTCGAAAAGTGTTGTTTTTGGCCACTAAATTTCCTCTCAAAAATTAGAAAACTTACTCGGAGGGGGCTTCCCTCACCGTTTAATGTTACCAGTATAATTCGCGAATTGTGTATGTGAAATTATCATTAATTTTATGAGGTTTCGTGCCTAATTTTGGAGCAACGAAATAAGTGAAAGTTGACATTTTTCTTTTAATTTCGTCCATCAGGGTGGCAATTCGTAAGTTTCTTTTGTCAATCGAAATCAAAATTACTTGACCTCAAAGTCAATTTCGAATCTGGGTCAATCTAAATTCGAAAAAGGCCACAGAGGGGTGCAGAAACCGCACCTCCATAGTGGACCTGCCTGCAGCCAGATTAAGTAGCGGGAGCAGAGAAGAGGATTCAACCAGTTGCTGTTTCCACAGTACCAGTGTTCGTCAGCGGGGCTACAACAGCCGGGGCAACGAGAGCATCCAGGACCACATCATCTGAACTTGCATCGCCTCAAGGCCGCTGCGGAGCTGTGACGAAGGACAGTAAATATATGGTTTTTCTTAATTATTCTGTTTCTGTAACTTTTATTTGGGAATCAAAATTAGTATGATGGCCTAATAATAAGGCATGTGGTGGGAGGGGGGTGGTTGGTTATTCTGGCAATTGGGGTGTTGGTTCTAAAATGGTGAATTTTCCTTTTTCTCCTTTTTGTCTTTTCCTACACTTGGCCATGCAGGAGTTCCCATACTCTACCTGCCTTTCTGTGGCTCTCTTTTTTTTTGTTTGTTGTTTGTGTTGTTTCTGTGATTTTTTCGGACGTCACAATGTAAACTCATTTTTGAATCTTCTTGAGTTGATATTTTTTGTAATTATTGATCAGAAAGTGACAGAACATTAATTAAGAGTCTCATAAATAATGTTAATGATTGGTGAAGTACTTTCAAAATGATATAATACGGTGAACACACTCTTGGCAGCTTCAGCAACTATGGCACTATGAGCAGAGAACAGGATTTTTAACTAACCAGTATTATACCGGAATGCCAGTATTTAGAAACTGGACACTGGTACAAAAAAATAGTAGTACCAATGCCAGTATTTCATCAGTGTTTCTGGTATTACCAGTATAGAGGGTGCAATGAGAGAACAAGAAAGTATAAGAACTTTTTGAATGAGAGCAAAGTGAGCAAAAATTTTAAAGGAGCAAATTTTGGCAAATGGACTGGAAGCAATGAAAAAAACAGTTTATTTGCTTAGATTTTCACCTGCTAAGATTGGCAACTCTGGTTGAGAGCTATAGTCTGTTATGCAGGAAGTTACAAGTTTGAATCCAAAAGGGGAGTGTTGCAAACTTCACATGAGTTGAGCCTGTCTATCCGCATGTGATTAGGTTTATATGGGCAGTACCTAGTAGTAAAATGAAGTTTGATAGAGTACACAAGTGTAATATGAGGTGAACTTATTTCCACACGATAATCTAAAATGGTGTGGAGTGCCAATAGGGGTGGGGACATGCCCATTAACAAACCTAGTTGACAAAACATTTTTTATATTTCACCCCCTTGTAAAACTTGAAATTCCCCTCATGTCTTCTGGTTTCCACTACTGAAGGCCCAACAACTTGAGGTGGAAAAGGCAAATGTGCCAAGAAAGGACTGAAGGTCCGATGTGCTTGGATAGCCAGTCAAAGATTTGGTTCTCAATACTCCTTGAAGCTTGATATTGAATAAAGTTCAATAAATCAAATGGCAATGCTGAATTTTTCAATTCCCTAAAACAATTAACCCACAAAAAATCATAGGTCACCCTCACTATTTTGCCCATGTGTAGTATACCTAAGATATGGTAATGAAAACACACAAGATTCATACCTGGATTCTTATTACTTGAGAAAGACAAACCACTTTGTTACAACAAAATAAAAAATGGTCAATTAATCGCAAATGGGAACTGATCAAATAAACACAAAAAAAAAATTTAACTTTATGAAAAGAGCACAAGGTAAACAGTCTAAACCAAACATAACAGAAAAGTGTGACAAGGCCATTTCAAAATCATATTGTTGAGTGATTGGCCTTAATAGCTCAGGATGAGCAGAGTGGTACCATTTGTGAAAATAAGGCCAATCAAGATAAAAATTTTCCACTTTCAAAGACATGTCCTTATGCCTTTGAAGGGAGAGAAATTATTATTGGTTTAAGAAGCTTGGCTGCCTGACAAAATTAATAGTTGTAAACCCACAAATTTTTGCAGTAAAAGTTGAAAATTTACACAGTTTATACCTCAGTTGGTCACATTATGAATGCTACTTGTGGTTTGAAAATTGTGCATTCCATTCACTTGCTACAAAATAGTATATTGTGTAATAAGTGCAGTAAGTAGATGGTTTCACAAGTGTGAAGTTTTCTTAAGCCAGAGCTGTGTGCTGCAAACTTCACACAAGTAAGAGTTGCTTTTCCACACTTTTTACAAACTGTATTTTTTGTATGCACAATGTTTGGGCCACATAATTATGGAAAACATAACTTGGCGAATGCCCAAGAAGTGAGTGAAACTGGCCACTAATTGTGTCCTCTACATAATATATGGTTTTAAAATTATTTGTTCTATACAGTGTTGCAAAACAATAATACTCCAACATATTATTTACCCAATTTACATAATTACATACCAAAATTACATTCAGAATAAAAATAAGGTTAAATCTTACTTTCTTGAAAATTAACTTGGTTTCTTTTGGTTTGTTTGGTTTTCCTGTTTTTATTCTGAAAGGTTCAGGGTCTGCGATAATGGTGATTTGATTGGTTGATATTGTGATATCAAATTTAAATCCACAACCAACTTGCTCAGATAGGTAAACAACTATTTGGGTAACAAATTAATCATCTCGAGTGGGTTGTAAAAGTTGTAATTGGGTAAAAGAAGTAGGTTTATTCTGAACATGATGGGAGCTTCACCTGGGTAAACAACCATCTTATTCTGAATGGTTTGAGTGCACTCTATTTATTTAAGCTGTTATTGGGTATTTATTTTGAATGCACCCTTAACTGTGAGGGCTAGATTTTGGTGTCTTTTTGCTAGAGGGCTGTGTCTAAGGAAACAGGCACTAACTCTTGTGTAATATCCCCACTGCATTGCCTGAAATAAAAAATTTCATTTTGATCCAGTTTATGGGATGTAAGATACATAAATTTTGAAACTTTGCTCTTTTTGAACATTTTGAGCAACTAAGCTGGTATTGTCCTGGTTACTTGTAAATCAATTCAGAAAATATCAACCATTTGCAAACTATCACTTCCTATTCAACCAGACTTGGTTGGATAGTTGGTTTGATATTAGCTAAAATACTTGGATGTCAGTGGTTCAAATCTCCATAGTAGAATCTTTTATGACAAAAAACAAAAAAAAAAGTAAAGAAAATAACTGACTTAGGTTATGTGCTTCTAAGGAACAGTGTATAAAGTGAGGCATGTGCACAAGACAATGTATAAAGTAAGAACTAATGCCTAAAGTAAGGACTTTGTACATCTGTTTTAAATGGTTCTAAAATTACTTGCTTTATACATCGTCAAAGTGGGTATAAAAATGAAGGTTATCATCAGATGTTGCAAAAAAGTACCTTCTTTCTCACACACTTTGGAACTTATCCCCCTTAAACACGAGGCAGAATAGATTCAAAATTTGCAAATTCTATATTCAGGAGGGAATTGGGGAAAGTATCCCTTGCAAATGCTGAAGGATGGTTGTATAGCCAATTTTTCATTTTTCCCACCACGTTAGTGAGCCATAAATAAAAAAAAAAAAAAAAAGAATTTCTAGGTACCTATTTTGTCAGAGGAAATTTTTATTTTTTCGACTTTAAGAATTAATGATCAAAATTAAGATGTTTAATATCCGATTACCCTGCACAAACAATACCTAAATCAAATTTAAAGTGTATGCTGAGGACTAACTTACACTGACCTACAAAGTTACTGGTGCTTGATAAAGAGTGAAAAAAGTTTTTGCCTCCCAAAATTTTTTCCTCATCCAATTTTTACTACCTCTACTCTCCCCCAATTTTTGGGCCTCTTATTATTTTACCTGGTGTAATAATTATTTATTTTATCTTCTTGAGGATGTCATATCATACACAGTCAAAATTATTTTATTATTGTGCAGTATGAAATGAAATTAAGCTTATTTTAAAATGTTTAAATTTTAGGTATCCAAGTGGTACGGGGATTGGAACCCGTACTGACTGAATATCTAAACTTCCCACCTCACTACCACCCAAAATATGGCACCCTACTCACTCAGCCATGGTACCAGGTGATGGTAAATGAGGGAGATATAGTACTTTAGCCGATGTGCGTGGTAGATGCCACACCACTCCCCTCCTGTATAAAGGAGTGTAATACAACCAGACAGAAATGCTTCTGAAGAGTAGGTGTGTGTACTGGAGTGGTAGATGCTTCCTCATCTTTACCTCAATATACATGACCTACAGCGACATCACATTTGGCAGGTGGTGAGGTGACACACTACCGACACTACAAGCATATCCGAGAGAGAGTGCTACTCCCATCTCTCGGATCACATCAAGGTCACCACTTTAGGTATCCAGGTGGTATGGAGATTTGAACCTGTACCGACTAAATACCTAAATTCCCTGCCTCACCTTCCCCCAAAATATGGCACTTACTCACTCCATACGGCAATGGGGTGATGGTGAATCAGGGAGATACAGTACTTTAGCAGCTGCCACAAATATTATTATTTATTATAAACAAAAAAAGTAGTCATGAGTGCTAGGTACACACAGGCACCCACATGCGCGCGTCCATGATGCTGAACCACTTGTGTGAGGCAGATTCAATATTCCCGATGCCAAATGCTTCAAATTTTCACGTCGTTAAATAACAAATATGATGCCGAACAAAGGGGAATGATAAAATTGGGCAAGAAAATTCGAAGGCAGCACACAATCAATGGTTTCAGAAAAATATTCATTTTTAAATAGCCTACCGGTGGTCACCCTTCTAAAACATGCATTGTTGAAGACCAATGGCCGTGTGCAAATTTAACGTATTAAGAAAGTAGGTAATGGTGCATTGATAGAAAAATTGAATATTGATTTAAAACCGTAGGTATCCAACTTCCATTTCCTTCTACAAGAAATGAACTTCTGTACATAATTGTCTGACCCCATTACCTTTCGTAATTCAACCAGTTATGTTGTGTATCTATACCTTACCTACTGCACCGAGGATTGTTGAATTCGAACATATGTTTCCACGAAATTAATTACGAATTTTATTAGGAAAGGGAAGAGAGAATGAAAAAAAAAAAATTTGACGATCTATGAAGAGATTTAAATTTTCAAAAAAGCTGGCTAATCAAATTAAAAATTATGGGGATCGTTAAACGTGAATTTTTCAGTGTCGTTGTTCTTAACTTAACGAGTTTTAAAACACTTTTCGGAGAATGGATCGTGGAGTCTAGTCCGATTATTTGAAGACTATTACAGTTCAATGAGATACAGTTTTTAATTAATATTCAATATTATTTCCCCATCAAATTATCACACGTTTTTCAAACTCTTTACCGAGGTTACTACTAATCTTAAATATAAGGTAGATACTTGGGGAATATGAAGTAAAAAATTTATCTTACAAACTAAAATTACTTTTTTTTTTTTTTTTTTTTTTTACAGAATATTGTGGTAATCAGACCTCTTTAACAATTCTAAAATTTTTAAACTTCTTCCTCACCTTCGATGATTACAATTCTCACTTTACACTAAAACTCAGAAATCCTTCCTTTCCAAGCACAAAACTATAGGCAATTTTTTAACTCAATAAATTTTTCTCGAAAATTCTGAACCCACATTAGATAGAAAAAAAATTATTCTCTCTATAAAATCACATTCGTTTAATTTGAGGCACCACTGGTTAGATAGTTATTCACTGTGAAGTTTTTTATGAATCGTTTTCAATGGTTGACAAAGTATATTTAGACGTCTTTTTATTTTTTTCTTGTTGTTAGTTGGCTTAGATTTTCCCCTTTTATTTGTTAATATTTTTCTTACTAATATGGCTCCATGGTCTGATCTTTCACTCTGTGAAAGTGAATGTCACTAAAAATAGTAAATATTCTTTCTTGAAAATTTTTTTCAGGTCATCTCTATCTTTTTGATGTATAAATATCATAGCACTCGGCCTATGATAGCTGTTATAAAGGAGAATTACAATCATCAGATTTACATAACTCGTACGTCTTACAAAATTGTAACTCTCGTTTATGTGTGTTAGTTGTTGTGTAGTTGTGTGGTTGTTGGCATGCGTGTTGCACACACTCACACCCACACACCTACACAATGAGAATTAAATTCAGATACTTTTATGTTTACACATCAATCCTTCATGAGTAAAGTGGAACTTGCATTTTTTTTTAAATTCATGTTTGTCTTATGATGTTACAAAAAATTCTCTCCTTCTAAAAGAATAAAATATGAAACACAGTTCCCCTTACTGAAGATCCAGACCAACCTATGTTTTTCTTTACCAAATTTGGGATACCCTTTTATAAGTCTTTTGACTACCACATGTATACGCATGATGGTTATAAGAGATGAGTGGCCATTTTGTGAACTCGTGTTTACATCCACTTTATATTATGTGTTATCGATTTATCATTTATTACTGTGTTTACTCTACATATACATATTTAGTACATCATAAGTCATAACAAGCATCACAAAAAATGGTGGTTCATCTCTTATCACTCTCATGGGCATACCTGATAGTAAAAAACCTAACCCTTAGGTGTTTTGATGGGTCTAAAATAACAATGCTAGCAAAGTTTTTCACTTCTGTATTATTTTCAGTTTGAATCACACAGTATTATTCTTAATACTCTTATAAAGTATTCTAATGGTTTATAGTAGTCGCCAAGACCTTGATTTATGGTTGACTTTTATTGAGTACCACAAAGTTGAATGTGTGAAGTCGTTCACTATCATTTATTTACAAAGCCTTTTGATGAGGTCAACAACAGTTTCCACCAATGACATTGTCTAATTATTGCATATTGGAGAATGAGCCAATTATTAGAAATCAGTGTCACAATAGTGATAACATCCAAGATCCAGGTCACAAGGAATATTCAAACCAACTTACTCCTTTGAAAATAGATATTTTAGAACAAAATGTGGCAACGAATGGAGGGGAAGAAGATAACCAACATACTCTGAACCAACAAAAAAAAAAAATTATAAAAAAAGAGAAGAAAGGGTAGGTCAGTAACGGGTCATGGTATCTAAAACGTAGATTGAGGGCTCAGCATAATATACAAAAATGCTCTGCATTAGTTACTTATTAGGTCACTAGACTGTAAACCAATTTTAATGGAATTGAGCCCATAAATATCTCAGTAGTCACGAATGAATGATTTAATCATGTGGAATACCTTGTCGTGAGAGATATTCACACTAGAAGGTCTTCAATAGTATTTTGCGTGTTCTGCCACTTCATACGGTTAAGTATGGGAGAGCCAAATCCTCGGCAAACACTGGCGATTTTTGAGCCGGTTCTGAGAGTTTATATACAGAATTTGGCACACGCACACAGACACACATGCATACGTACATGTACGTAATTATGTCATGTGTTACGTCGTTTCTTGCTTCTGTCAAGATGATAAGAAACAACGCAGCGCGTTTGGTACCGGGCCGTCACATCACCGAGATTGTTATCTGGTAATTGATCTTGGCCCATGCAATGTATCTTACCTGTACGTATGTACAGGTACGAACATACAAACGCACCAGTGTAAATTCGTTTAACGTCATAAAGACGATTATTGCCAGCCTTTGGGCGGCAACTGTTGTTGAGGGGTGCGAGCCTCTATTACCTCATACAAGTATTGTCCCCACAGCTACTCCCCCCAGTTTTTGTGCCGCAAAAATGATAAGTCGTGTGCCTGGGGGGACTTATCGAGTCTAACTGCTGTCTCTGGTCCTTCTCCCATTTGGCCAAGGCTGATCCTACCGCGGCACCCACACACTTGTAAGACATCTTACGAGCGTTGAATCGGGCCTGGTAAGATTCCTGGCTTTGTTGCCCCCTACGTCTGGGTGGTTGGTTTTGGTGTGCCAGACGGGTGTAAGGATGGGGAGGGTGTGGAGAAGGAGGACCAGACGGGGTTTTTGGTGTTGGCTGGTTGAACATTGGGGAGTTTGACATCCCCGATGGTCTGTAGGTTAGACCAAAGGTGGGAGGAGGTCGTTTTTTAGGCACCTCTTCCACCTGGGGTTGCCTCTTTACCTCCAATGCCATCATGGTTGAGGACTCCGAGGGTGGGTTCTCCACTCTTGGTGTCTTCTCCGGTGACTTTGGAGGCAAAATGAGGGCAGGAAGGGGTGCAGACATCATTTTAACTATGTCCAAAGCCGAGGTCGTGTCCATGAGCAATTCATTCTTGAGTCTTTTGATTTCCTTTTTGCGTTCCATCTGTTTGTGAGTCTATACAGGCTCAGGAACAGGTGGCACAACAAATTGGAAATTTGGAGTTGGGAATGGTGTGTTTGATGGGGACGACATTATACAAGGAAGGAAAAAACAAATTGGTAAAAAGAAAGAAAAAATGGTAGAAAATTTGGCGTGTTACAGTCAACAGCAGAAAGGCGAGTGAAAAATGTTGCGAGAATATTTTCAATCGCAGCTTTATTCCAAGTTGTTATCTCGTTTCAGACATGTTCGGAGGGGATAGTGCATTAAATATTTTTTAGCTGAAAAGTTTTCCAGTCAAAATCTATTAAGTACAAGCAGAGTTAAGCGTGTTTAAATTTTTGTACTTTTGAAATTTTGTATTTCACAAAGGAATGCACTCTTCGTTTGTGACGTCACGATCTATTGACTATTTTGTTATCGGAATTTGTCAATAGAAACACGTTGCGATGTTTTCTTCCGTATCGCAAGTGGATTTGTTTATTCGTGTCGTGTTTTATTTGCACGCATTTATTCTCTACTTATCTGCGGAATTTCTTTTGTTATAAATATTCCCAGATTCTCCTGCGTATTTTTATGCGGGTTTGTATTTTTCACAGTGGATATTAATTTTTGTGAATATTTTTAGTTTCTCCTTGCCAATCTCTCTGATTTTCGAGTTGGAATCTGGTTTTTTCGCTTTCTGCTGCCAAGGGGCCTGCCTCTTTTTTGTGGGCATAAGGGGGCTGATGGATCGTAGTGTATTTTGATGATTTCATCATTAACTTCAACGTTTTTTTTATTTTTGTTTTTTCTACTGGTGATTTTTGTGATTTATCACCTTTTTCAACCGGTTTGTCCTCAACTTTTTGTGGTTGTGTGGTCTGCTTTTCTTCTTCAATTTTCTTTTTTGTTGTCTTCCTTTTTGCTCTTTGGAGCATTTTTCTGTCGTCGTTTATAAGGTACACAGGTTTCAATCTGTCTATTGAAATTGTTTTTTTTTCACCTGCAATTAGTATCATGAAATTCTTGTCATCTCGTGATACAACCTTATAAGGACCGGCTTATGGTTTCTCCAACGAAGATCTTATTTTTTTGTCTCTGACAAACACATGAGAAGTTGTGGCCAAGTGTTTGGAGACATAAATCTTTGGTTGGCCATGACGAGCTGCCTGTTTCAAAAAGCTGTTAGCATCAGTCGGTATGTTTTGGACGAGCATTTCGGGGCTAATTTCTTTCAAGTGGGTGAAAAAGTCCCCTGGTAGGCGTAGCTCTTTGCCTAGCGCCAACTGCGCCGCAGAGTGACCTGTGTCCATTTAAAGAGCAGATCGAAGGCCCAAGAGGATGGTTGGTAGTATGTCAACCCATCTCTTGGTGTCGCAAGCCATGATGGAGGCTTTCAAAGCTCTGTGCCATCGCTCAACTTTGCCGTTTGCTTGAGGATAGTAAGCTGTGGTGTGATTATGTTGTGCACCAAGCTTCTTAGACAGCTCTTGGAAGAGTTAGCTTTTGAATTGACGACCCTGGTCCATGATGATGACTTCAGGTACGCCATAGCGGGCAATCCAGTTGTTATATAACCTGGCAGCTACTGTCGGAGCTGTCATCTCATAGAGAGGAACTGCCTCTGGCCATCGAGTTGCTCTATCTATCATCGTCAACAGGTATCTGTGTCCTTGAGATAGGGGTAATAGACCCACCAAGTCTATGTGTATTGTTATAAACCGCTCCGTTTGTTTGAAAGATTTAAGAGGCGAACGAGTGTGTCTTCCTACTTTGGACTCTTGGCAATTTGGGCAACTGCGAGCCCATTTGTTGCAGTCGGACTTCATTCACGGCCAAACAAATCTTGATGCTACTAATCCAGCAGTGCATTTTTGTCCAGGGTGCCATAGATTGTGCACACTACTGAAAGCTAATTTGCAATACTTTGTCGGCAGGAATGGCCTATTCTTGCCTGTACTAATGTCGCATGTTACTAAAACATTAGTACCAGGGATTTTTCTTTGTCTCAATTTAAGAGCTATGTCATCGTTCGACAACAGTTCTTGCAATTCTGCGTCCCTTAACTGTTCTTTAGCTATTTCAGCGTAAGGTAATTGAGACGGTGCTGAGATGGCTTCGATCCTACTAAGAGTATCAGCTGGAGTGTTGAGTTCTCCACTTATATACTGGATGTCCGTAGTCAACTGTCCTATATAGTCCAATTGTCAAACTCTTCTCGGGGAAGCTGGTTCTGTCTTTTGTGTGAAGGCATGTGTTAGGGGTTTATGATCTGTATACACAGTGAAACATCTACCCTCTAATTGGTGCCTGAAATGCTTCAACGCAGCAAATATTCCCAATAACTCCCTGTCGTTTGTGCTGTAATTCTTTTTGGTTTTTGATAGCTTTCTGGAGAAGAAAGCGAGCGGTAACTTCTTGTCATTGTCCTTTTGGTACAGTGTTGCACCAATAGCAAAGTAGGATGCATCAGTTGCGACACATAACGGCAGACTTTCATCTGGGTGAGCTAGTAGAGTTGCATTTGCCAGTGTTTCTTTGATGTTTTCAAAGGCTTTTTCAGCTTCTTCTGTCCAATCGAGTGGAGTCTTATCTTTCTTTTTATTTGTTTTGATCAATGCAAACAGCTTACTTTGTTCGGCTGCAGCATTTTTAATGCAATGTCTGTAGAAATTCACCATCCCCAAGAAGCGTCTGAGTTCTGCAACGTTTGAGGGTTTTGGGAATTTCAATATGGGCTCTACCTTGGTCTTCAGAGGGGAAATGCCTTCGGTCGGGACTTGATAGCCGGAAAAGTCAATTTTGGTTTGTTTGTATAAAATTTTTCCAACATTGATGGTAAGTCCAGCAGCGTGTATACGCTGTACGATGGCTCTTACATTCTTCTCGTGCTGTTGTTCACCGCCTTCTGAGCAAATGCATATGTCATCCAAATATGCATAAGCAAATGGCAAATCCATAAACAGTCCATTGATGAATCTCTGGAAAGTTTGTGCAGAATTACAGAGTCCAAACGGCATTCAAAGGTATTCGAATAGACCAAAGGGGGTTATGACCGCTGTCTTTGGAATGTCCTGTTCAGCCATTGGAATTTGGTGGAATGCCCAGTTGATGTCGATTTTTGTGAACATCGTTTTACCCTTCATATTCGCATTGAAGTCCATTATGTTTGGGACTGGATAGCGATCAGGAACAGTTTTGGCATTTAAGGCCCTGTAGTCTCCAACAATTTGCCACTCTCCACTTGCTTTTTTGGTCATGTGGATCGGGGAACTCCATGAGATTTTTGAGGGGCGGCATATGCCTTCCCCTATTATGCGATCATAGTATTCCCGTGCTGCTTTGAGTTTATCAGGCAGTAGTATGGCAAGGCGGTCCTTTAGTTTCTATATAGTGAACAGTGTCATGCTTATAGGTCGGATGCCTGCGAATCGATGGTTGAGTGACTCCAGGATAGTCTGACAGAATCCATAGGAATTGTTCATCGACTTTAGTGCAGCTGGATATGTTGGTGTCCAGTTGGTACACTAGCGTTTTGCCTTCCACCCATAGACCAGTATTATTGTCTATGATCTTTCCATTTTTGAGGTTGATGACCAAGCCGTAGTGCGCAAGAAAATCTGCGCCCAGGATCAGAGTTGGAACATCCGCAATTGTGAAAGACCAGGTCATGTCTCTTCGCAAACCGATTCTTACTTTGCTGGATTCTATTCCGTAAGCTGGAAGGTTTGACCATTCACAGTTTGGAGGTAGTATTTTGGAGGAAATGCCTTTTGGTTTTTACTTACTGGCAAAATGCTCAAGTCAGCACCTGAGTCTATAAGGTAACGTCTCCTGTTTGTCCTGTCCTTGATGAACAGGCGGTGTGAATACTTTTTTGAGGGATCTTCAGCCGCATAGACGACCCCTCTTTCTAGTTTGACAGCTTACTGCACGTTTTTCCCCACTATTGGCATCCATTGTTGCACTTGGTGGCCTCTGCGCCAAATCTGTTATGAAAGAAGCAGGATTTATCATCCTAGTTTTGAGACCGGGGTTTGGGGGATGATGTTCTTCTAGGGGGAGTTGGACTCTGACCCCTGGTAGAATTGCTCTTTCGGTCTCTGGACCTGGATTTTCTATCGTTATTTCTATTGTTGCTCCTGCTTTTCGAGCGGTTGTTACTTCTACCATTTCTTGGGCTGTTGTTATTACTATTCTTCTTTATTTTGCTAGTCAGCTGAGATATCTGGGCTCTAAGCTGAGCTAGTTCTCCGGTCTCTGTTGATACTGCACAAATTGAGGAAGCTGATCTCGAATGTTCCTGTGCACTATCGGCACTCTTTGCCAAAAAGTCTAGGTCCTCGGAATTGTTGATTACCGTGGTACCCACAGCTGCCAGACACTGTACAACATGTTAGGGCAGTTGCTTACAGAACTGGTTCCCAATGACCGACGGCGATATGATGTTATCGGCCTTCTGTCTTAATTTGGCCATGAAGATGGAGGGTTTATCATCTCCCATCTTAATTCCACCCATGACATCAACTATTATTTGGTTTTGTGTTTTACCAAACACATTTCAAATCTTCTTGCAAAACCAACTGTACTTATCTGCTTCCGCCGGAGGGCATTCCATAATATCCGGAATGCGGCGTATTATTTCTGCGGGCATGCCGCTGCAAATGTGTGAATATTTCTGGTCATTTTGCTAGTTTTCTGTTTTAAAACGACCTTCGAGGAGAGTCAACCAGAGTTCTACCTCATTTGGCAAAAATTCTGGAATCTCAATACTCCGCCTTTGGATCGCAGGGTTCTGCAGTGTCTGCATCTGAAACAGCTGTAGTAGCTGTGCAAGTACTTCGGGGGTCAGTTGTGGCTGACCACTTCCACCTGTTCCAGGCTGATTCGATGTTGGGTTTGTCATATTTCCATTTCCATTAGGCATTGTAATCTGCTGCTTCTCTGTTGATTTGTTTTTGGCAAAGGTTCCACCAGACTCCGTAGGTTGTCTGTCTGGGGTCGAAGGGTCGGAGTATTGGCTCAATAGACAACCGCTTCTGTAGGTGCGAGCTGTTGTCTCGTTTGGGTTGACTACAGCTCCCAAACAGTAGGCTTCTGGTCTCCGGATTCGTTTTTGCTTTTCCAAGTCTCAAAGACTTCCGAGTCTCTGGTCGAAGCTGGAGGAGTTGGCAGATGAGGGCAACTTTGTTCCTCCAGGTCTACTTCTCTTGGTTCCCTTCCGGCAAATATATTTGGATAGGGGGGTGGGTTTAATTTCCCACTTTTAAAGTCTGACCTCTGCTTTGACAGCCAAAGGTGTCTAGGTCTGTGAAAAAATTTGTATCACAAGCAAGTAACTCGCCAGCGCACTGCGTCTAGTTTTAGAATTAGAGCAACGCGCCTAGACACCCACAACGTAGCCAAAAAATCACGTCGGGGTCACCACTGTGGAATACCTTGTTGTGAGAGATATTCGCACTAGAAGGTTTTCAACAGTATTTTGCGTGTTCTGCCACTTCATACGGTTAAGTATGGGAGAGCCAAATCCTCGGCGAACACTGGCAATTTTTGAGCCGGTTCTGAGAGTTTATATACAGAATTTGGCACACGCACACAGACACACATGCATACGTACATGTACGTAATTATGTCATGCGTTACGTCGTTTCTTGCCTATGTTGAGGTGATAAGAAATGACGCAGCGTGTTTGGTACCGGGCCGTGACATCACCGAGATTGTTATCTGGTAATTGATCTCGGCCCGTGCAATGTATCCTACAGGTATGAACATACAAACACACCAGTGTAAATTCGTTTAATGTCATAAAGACGATTATTGCCAGCCTTTAGGCAGCGACTGTCATCAAGGGGTGCGAGCCTCTATTACCTCATACGAGTATTGTCCCCACAAATAATTTAAACATTGGTTAAAGCAGAGACCTTGGTCATATATTTCCCAAAAGAAAATTGATTATGAATACTTTATTTTGTTTCCCCCAAGTTGAGCACTATTTCTCAACAATATTTTCTCTAATGCTGTTTTTGATTTCTACACTAGGCCACATCCCCTGCAAAAACTATATTTTACGTTTACGAAGATTTTTTTTGCAAACCATTCTCCACAGCCTACCTCTGTTGGCAATTTGGAATTCTGTGGATCCTATTAATGTTCGTTTATGAGGTCTTTTGGCGCAATATAATAATTCAAAAATAAAAACTAAGTACATAACTGTTTGCAGAAAAGTTAAATATTTCTTCCACCATAAAAATTGCTTCCTTAGCGAAGTCCATAGTAAAGTTGAAAGGTAGCAGGAATATATTACGGTGTGCCGCTCGAGGAAATAATACGAGTCTTACTTACTCAGTCAGGATCTTTTCTGAAGATGCCTTCTCGGACATCAACTATTTTGGTAAATATTATTCTCTATATTTTTGTTACATGGTATAAAGTGGTACACACGATCAACTGGCTATCTGAGCAGGTTTTGAATCATAACTTGCATCTTCACTAAATTCTGTTGGTGGAGATGTTCTCTGTTTATTAATTGATTGCTGTTTTTTGGGGAATCTGTATTGGTTTGTATCGGGTTGGATTCTACTACTTAGGGTCGCATACCACAGTACATTTTTCATTTAATGAAATTCTGACAGTTTTTGCACTATTTTTGAAAATTCATTTTTTTGTACCACCTTTTGCATTGAGTTCATTTCCAGGCATAATTTTGATCGGATGATTTCAAAATTTGAAACACGTATTCAAATTCACTCGTCGAAGAACCCTATTGTTCTTGGTCCAAATTGGGTATATTGTTTGTCTGCTACGTCAGTTTATATGCATTTTGTATTGAACATTATACCTACAGTTTACAATTTTCAATCGATAGGCCTGAAAAATGGTATTCTAATTTTAGGTGAAGAACAGTATCTACCAGTTTTCATGCGGATAAGTTTTATGGTAGGTCTGATTGAAGCAATTTTGTTGCAGTTCTGGCAGATTAATGGCTCCAAAAGATGTAATTTTCAAGCTATAGTCACAAAATTTGGTAGAGTTATTGGTTTGAAGTATATCTAACATTATTCTAAATTTGACTTTTATTGGTATTATGGTTCATTCTCTGGGAATGTTGGAGGTGCTAATTTTTCATGTTATCTTAATAAATATTACAGTTCTCACTCAATAGTCACAAAATTTGGTACAAATAGTACCTCCTATATACAAAAGTCAAATCTACCAATTTTGGTTTTGATTGGTCAATTTGTTTACAACTTAGCAATTCAGTGTGATAGTTTAGTTTTCAGTCATTTATTATTCAGAGTTATCAATATTCAAAAACATTTAGATTAAATATGATGTTATAATTTCTAGTAAGAAGGTGAACCTCAGGTACCATAGTGTAAGGAGCTGTCTGGTTTGAAGAATCAGGTTTTTCAAAATAGCTGGTTCCTGAAACTGCTCCACTGTGAAGAAGTTTGTTCTCTTCTCGTTTCTGCTCCAATATTTCAAATACGGAAACAAATTTTTTTCAGTTTTTTCTAATACTGGTTTTTGTTATTAGCAGCTGATTCTAGTTCAGTTCATTTATTGACATCTAATACAATCAAAGATAACGAGAAGAATCACAAGAAAAATGTTTATTGTGGAGAGTTAAAATTTTTATGAGTTGTCATAGTAAGTTAGCTTAAAATTCTGTGAAAATTTCAGCTCAATCGCACATTTCATTTTCCAGATAAGTTATTACTGAAATTCCACCAACTCCTAAACTAAATTTAGTCCTTATCATTTTAATAACTCAATCTAAACAGAATTTCAGTGATATCTCGACAACCGAAGGTAAGATTGAATTGAAAATTTTCAGAGATATTGAGATATTATATTAACTTAGTATCCGGTGAAAATTTGGCTAAAATCGTACCCTTTTTTCTCGAAATATCGCTGAAATTCTGCAATTTTATTCAAGTCATATTTTTTGCGTAGATATTTCATATAATTAAAGTTATGGAGAGGAATTATGAGAGAACTGTTGGTTGTAGAAAGCTGAAATTTTTACAAAATCTTTAATTAATATACTACAGTATTTCATAAAAACTCACGCTCTCCCTCTGTTTTCTTCCTTCTCCCTTATTTCATTTTCAAACCACTTATTTGACTAGGCAATGTATACAGCAAGCATAGTATACCTACACTTCCTTTTTGCAACCTTTTGGCAGTCTGTATCTCAGAAAGGAGATGATACAGACTTATGAAATTTTGTGAGCTTAATATATTCAACAAAAAAAAATGTTTGAGGAGCAAAAAATGTCAAAAAAATGTTTCTGAGGATCTGAGGGGGTTAAAATCTACAACTTTTTCTCTCATAGGCTAGGGACTTTTTCTCTACTAACAACACATCTCATGTGGTGAGATCTTTCTTCTAACACCTCAGTCATGGAAATTGGTTTAAGAGTTGTCTTTCAGTGCCACTGTAAAAAAAAAAAAAAGTGTATTGGGATACAGGTGGAACTGAAACTTGTTACACTGAAATTTGTATTTTGAAGAATGAATGTTTTATTGACAGCGATTTTTTGTTTTTTATTTTGCACAAACATTAAAATCCAGAAAAGTCATATGAATTTCTTAAATAAAAAATTGTTTTCACCAATTGGTGAAAACTCCAATGTCAAAATTAAATCATGTAACCTTTATTCCATTCATAAGAAAGTAACAAATGAAAATATCAATGACACTGATTATTAATTGATTTAATCAAATAATCGATTATTAGCACCGATTAAATTGATTTTTTTAATCTATGACATTATATTAAGTTAAATGACTGTGAAGCAGTGATGCCAAATATTAATCGATTTAATCGAATAATTGATTGTTTGAATCCAATTATTATGGACAATTGATTATTTGTAAAATAATCATTTGATTACAATTAATAGATTATTTTTCAATAATCTTAATCAAGCGTAATTAATCGATCAAATAAATTTTTTTTAATTTTAATTAAATTTTTCTTTCCTTATTATATCCTTTATTTGTAATTTGTATTCCCATATTCCTTTTTATTCAGTTATTCATTTTTTGAGTTTATAATTTGAATTCTAATTCTTTATTTCTTTATTCTTTTGGACAAAAATGTGAGATGGGAAACAATAAAAACTGAACTGATAATTTGATAAAATAATGAAAAATTAAATTATAATTGATAACTGATATTGGTTTTGGTCTTTTCTGTTTTCTAATTTCTGAGTCCATCGTCAATGTATTTTTCTCAGTTCTTGACTCTTATGAAATAGAACTACAAATAGAACTGAGTACTGATGATTTGAGTGATAGTCTCATCAATAATTTAAATTTTAGATTTAAAAAATGTTTTCAATTTAAGTTTAAATGCTAAATAATTTATAATTCAAATAATTTTAGTTCAGTTTACTGTTGATCTATTTCTCAATTCTCATTTCCAATTTCTATTTTGTTGTCATTGTCTTGCTAACTTGTCTCTTGGATATTCATGACAAATGGCAATGATATGACTGACTTTGAGTATCAACTCCCTGTTCATGTTAGTGAATTGATTTGAGATTCTGTTTTCGTATTCACAATTAAATTTGTATTTTCAAGCGGAGAACTGGAGAATGGCCTTTCAACATAAAGAGGATTCATTAGAATTGCGAAAAAATTATAGAGAATTTAAAATTATCGAGAGGAATTGCGAGAGAACTGTCATTTGTAGAAAGCTTAAATTTACATATTTTAGTTACAGATTCTATGAAAATTTTACTGAAATCATACATTTGGTTTTTGCAATATTGTTGAAATTCTGTTGAAATTGAACGATTAAAATGACATATGAGAATTCAATCTAGTTGTGAAAACGCAGAAATATTTTGGGAAAAAGTGTACAATTTAAGCTAAATTTTCATAGAATCTTCAACAAACATACCTCAATGTCTCTGAAAAATTTCAGCTTTATACAACAAATTGTTCTCTTAAAATTCCTCTCAAAAATTATTTTATATTTTCAATGATAATCATCAGGCATGATATAAATTTAATTATTAGAAAAGTAATAATATATTTAAGAGACTAAAATACAAAGTTTAATGATTAATTAATTAAAGAAACTAATACTTACCGATGAAGACTTCTAAAATTTAATCTTTTATAAAAAATGTTATGATTCTTGTCCAAGTCTGAATGATATTCCATTAATCGATTAATTTTGAAAAAATAAATCAATTAGCAAAAAATGTTGTGCGGACTATACATCTCGTACTCATATCATTCCTTATCAGGTGTATTGTATTCAACATTATATTATACACACTGTTTGTTCGTATGCTCTTACTTGTACACACAGGCAAGTAAGGTGCAATGTTTGGCCGATGACAAAATGATAGATAAAGATATTGATAATGTCTCGGACTGGTACACAAATGCATTATGTCATTTCTTATCAGTTGCTTTAGCAATGAATAAGAAATGACGTGATTTCTACAACACATATACATATGTATATGTACATATGTGTGTCTGTGTGCGTGTAAATAAGCCAGTATATAAACCGTCTGAACCGGCTCTAAAATTGCCAGTGTTTGCCCAGGTTTTGGTTTACCCATATATTTAATATGAAGTGGCTGAACACGCATAATTCTGTTGAATTACCTTCTGGAGAGAATATCTTCCTCACGACAAGGTATTCCACAAATGTATTAGCAAAACATCTATTAGAAAAAAACTGGATTAGTAGATTAATTGAAGTACCTAATCTATTAGTTGAAATAATCTGTTAATGCTCATCACTAGAAAATGTGTAGAGATGGAGAAGAGGGAAATGAATCAAATAGAGTTGAACGAGCCTAGCTTTCATGAGGGTTAGTAGTAATGTTTTTTCATTTCACCTGCTTCTTTGCATGACTATTTTGTTTATTTTGTTTCAAGGGCTTGGTTGTATGACCATTTTTGGCTTACTATTCAGTGCAAGGAAGTTTCACTTCAAAAATCTTGTAGAAATTGAGGTGTAGATGGTGAATTTTATAGTTCAACATTTCCCTGTCAAACTATTTCATGTTTTAGAAGCTTTAAAGACCTCTGACAGTTTTCTTCCTTTACCAACGGCTGGCAAAGCTGGCTGTATTGTAGAACTCATTATTCTTACAGTTAAAAAAAAAAAAAAAAAGCAGAACACCCATTACGAAGTTGTAATTTTTATGTGATAAAATTAAATAATATTTAAAATTGGTTTAACCCTCTGTAGATAAGTATCTCATTGGAATTTGATGTGTGTATAAAATTTAATGAAATAAAATAGGTATGTAATACAAAAATAACACTTTGAAATCATTTAATATGAAAATTCAATTGCACACAGATGATTTTTTGGAACTTTTCTGCGTTGTATGCAGCATGCACTACTAGAAATGTTTACTGGAATGGATACTTCAGCATAATATTTAAGCATTATAATGATACTCAGGTAATTGACTTCATTAAAGAAAAGTGGAACATTAGGTAGCCTTTGTTCTCTAAACCTACTTATTTGAAACAAAAATTAACTTTGAAAAATCTTATAACAGAGTGACAACCTGAACCCAAATAAGTGACCAATAAATCCCAAACTTATATTCCACTATTTCTATAATTATCATATCATGTCAGTTGGTTTTGAATTTCAATGAATTAAGGGTTCCTTTTGGCTACCATGCCTGCGACATTAACAAATGGTAAGTATAGGTATACACAAACGATATTACTGTGCATATTACACAGACTACTGTCTCTGGTAGTCTAGCAGGGTTAGCATTAACCAGAGAGAGAATGAGGAAAAACTGTAGGAGTCTAACTCTGGTATTCATAGATGATCCTAACATTCAGCGAAGTATTAGGGATATCACCCGCTACAAAAAAACTAAGCAATGTTCATGTCAAAGTGAATAGGCATTGATTAGTTTAGCTTTAGTTACGTCTCTAATATTTAGTGGAGGGTTAGGATCATCTATGAATACCACCCCAAATGTGCAAAATTGTAACTCAGAAAAAGGGGCAGAATTCTATTCTTATTTTGTAATCTTTTTCATGGATTACGTACTCTTGAGTTTTCTGAACATGCAAGTACATGCATACTTGCTGTTTGAAGTTGACTCATCGCTTATATTTACAGTGGAAAAGGTCCAGAGTTAGAACATAGAGGGGAGAGATGTATTTTTTAGGGCGTATAATTTCTTTCTGCCTTACTCCATTGGTTATAAATGGTACCTACAGAATATTTTTGAAATCTTAAATTATTTTTTTCAAATTTGTTTATTAAACTACTGAAATACAGCCTTTTGTATAATAGGGTAAACCCCACCAACATTTGTTAGTGTTTTTTTTTTTAAATTGTAATATATTCCATACATAAATTCTAACTCTTTTATGAATTGCTGGTATAGGTATTCTGATTGTTTGATTTTATATAGATTTTATATAATTATATAATTATACGTGTACTGAGTGGGTACATACTTTTAGAATAGAAGTTACATATTAAGCTATTAATACGGAAAAAAATTGGGCTGGAGTAATGATGTAATATCAAACGATAGATTAATTTAAAATGGATGAAAAAATGATCTAGGAGTGAGGTGAGGTACAAGGGTGAGAAGTAATGGAATAGAAAGAGGAAGAGATTGGTAAAGGAAAAAGAATAAAGAATTAAGAAAGTAGAGGAGTAAAAGGAAAAGGACTGAATCCAACTCTCTATACAATCTGCAATTAAATGAAAATTGTGGCAATGGGTGATCATTGACGAATGAGTGTGTTATGCATTTGTTGATCACCTAACAGGCCAGTGGACATACATTCCACAAACTACTTTTTGCGCTCACGGCTGTACATTTTGTCTGTATAGCTAAATTTGATACTGAGCTTGCCACACACACATATACACATCTATGTACAAGAAGAACACGCTCAGCCCTCTGCTATTGTGTGGTGTTGTGTACACTTATACCAACACCCACAAAAATCATTTTCTTTTTTCTGAAAGTTCGTCCCACAGAAACTTCTGAATTAGAAAAAAAAAAGGTCAAAATAACCTTCCCCTCCCCTCAAATCATTTTACAGAATTTAAAGTATCCACTACCAACCACATCAGTTCAACCTCAACGATTTGGATTACCAAATACCGATTACAATTACTAATTATTACGTACGTACGACATTCGTGATTAACGAATACAACATTGTAACCTTTAATCACGAATACTTTTTACACGTAGGTAGGTAGTAGTAATATGGTAATCATCGAGTACAGTTTTGCATACCTGTGGTGGTTATGTTTGGCTAAATAACACTATAATCATGCGACCGAATATAGTTGTTTGCAGTTACATTCCATCTTAAAATGAAGGTGTGTTCGATTGGGTCCATTTGCTGTTTCAACATATGACTGAAGAAAATTCATGTCAAGTCGCTGTTGGTCCCCTAATCCTGACATGTGCCCGCACAAACCATTACACATCAACAACCCAATCGGCTATTATCTAAATGAAGGTGCACCGTAAACGAATCTTATTCATATGAGCCTGAATTGTAGTCATCCCTGGTGGGTATGTTTTATCAATGCAAATCGTGGATAAAAAGTAGGTAAAATTTAAAAAGGTACAACTTATCTGCGAGGTCGTACATTAAAAAACGTGTAGAAGTCGTAAATACTTGAATAAACGATATTAGCAGTCACCATTATACCTAGTTTAAAAAAAATATATTTATCGTAAGTTATTTGATAATTTCTTCAAATATTCATCGAATTTTCAGACGATAAGCGTTAAAAATTTGTTCAATGCATTACCTAATGAATACCTAAATTTCAAGAAATTCGATTGTTATTGTGCAACGTACGTTTGAATGCAGTATGAATGCTATTTTACACTGACCAGTCCTCTCCAAATCGGGAACAATTTTTTAATTGAAAATTCTGAATACAGTAAGTAGGTAGTAGGTACCTATAACTATCATTTGAAAATTCCAACATTTTTCGAAATTCTCTCATTATCATCGTTTCACTCTGTCATTCATTGAAAATTCGTAACGTAAGTTATGGAATAATTTTCTAACCTTGGTACCTACCTACCAATAGTACAACGAGCGACTGTGAGAGTAAAGTTACTGTTGCTGTTTTTAATGCTACCTAACAGTTTTACCTACTCAAGGGCAAGTATACTTATTTGGTAATGAGGAATGGTCAGATCCAGTGATCGAAGGTCGACCAACATGAATTTTCCTATCACAAACTGGAGCACCATTAAAACTGGACCGAACCGAACAAATCGCTATTATTAGTCGGGAATGTAACGATGGCTGGTCTCGAACTTACAAACTTTCGACTGCAAATCAGAGTACGAAACCAAACCACTACGCCACACAGACCTCTTACTATAAAGTTTCGTCAATATAAGTAAAAAAAAAAAAAAAAAAAAAACTAGCCCAAAAATACTTTGCTAGAAAACGCAGAGTTTATCAATTTTCATTCATAATTAAAAAAAAAAAAAAAACAAACAAAAAGACCCATCGAAGTATAAGGATAATGGAACGAGGACTACGTCAAAAAAAGTGGCAGGAATGTTTTGTAATTGAGAAGAGAGTGGGAGAGAGAACAGAGTGAGAGTGAGAGAAAGAGAGCGGGAAAGAGAGAGAGAGAGAGAGAGTGAGTGAGTGAGTGAGAGTGAAAGTGAGAGAGAGAGAGAGAGAGAGAGAGAGAGAGAGAATATCCCCTTAAAATTTTATTTTGAATATTTTTTCTGAATTTAGTATTTCAGGTGTTGTGATCAAGAATACAATTTTTCCCTTGTTGTTTTTCTCTCATTAATTTGTGATCCATACTACGTTATTTTAATTCTGTTTGCATCTTTCAATATTTTATACCTAATAATATTTAATTTATTTGGCTGAAGTATTTCGTTCTCTTACTTATTGGGAAGTGTCCACTCTCATCTTTAATATAGGTATGTTTTCAGTAGCACATTGTCAAATTTTTTTAAAAATTAATTTTTTTTATCTATATGCAGAACACAATAGGTATTTACAATTTTTTTTTACTAAGATAAACTTTTGAAATATTAGATTTGGTTAATGCAGATATGGCAATCTTAGTCTTACGGTATTTTTGCTGGGGATTGAGTCTGTTTATTTTTATTATTTTTATTTTTTCGACTAATTTTATTCAGTCACTCCATTAATTATTGCTGTTGAATCAGGAGATCATGTTTTAAATGTATTTAGAGAATCTGGTTATAAAGGATGGCATGCAACTATAATTAGCACATTGATAAATAAAGGATGTCAAGTCACTATCTTTCCAGAATTTGAAGTTGAGAACTACTTTCTTACTTGAAAAGAAGAAAGGTCAAGTGCTTGATAAATTAAATTTTTCCAAACTCATAAAAGAACTAAAGCTCATAATTTTGAAAGGTTAGGTAGGAGAATACCACTAGTAACTAATCTATTTTAACTTTACAAATAAAATTTTCATGTAAGGTTTTCTCTTTAGGCGATGGAATAATGCAACAGGTAGGTAATCCATATTAGCCATACCCACTGATAAACCAACCTTTTCAGTGATTTGCCAGACTATAGCTTAACATTTTTTTTATATTGATTGATGTTGATGCTATGTTGTTTCTCCTAGAAGATTTAATCATCAAGCTGGGGCAATTTATTTTCAGCTGAGCATTCTCATTATTGTTTCTAACATCTTCTACAGCTGCCCTTAATTAAAGTTCTGTCATAATATTTTTTTGTTGGTCTTTTCAGTCTGTTTCAACCTCCATGAATACAAAATAGGCTCTACCAGACTTGACTTATTCATACATAAGGTCAGTGTGTTTGCTCATTTTCCATTTTTTATCCAAAGGACAACTTTAATGCTAATACTGTTATCCCGCTCAAGTGCCTTTTGTTTTTAAATAAGCAGAAATTTTCAACATTTTTGACTGTTACCCAAAACTAAGTAATCTTGCAACCCATGGTCAATTTTTAAGTTAATGATCATACACTGCTACATTTTTCAGGTTTTGACCAGTTATTCTGAAAGTCTTGGAGACTCGCAACCTATGGGTTAGGAACCACTACGCTTTAAACTATGGTCCTCCTTAGTATGTAGGATAGATCAAATTCAGCCAACTTTGCAGAATTTTTCCTTTCTAGGATGCTTCCAAAAAATTCCTGTTGCTCTCCCAAGTCAAGTGAAATTTTTAATAACATTTTGAGCCCTTAGCTTTTCAACTTCTTTGTGACAGAAGCTGGTGGCATGCAGCAGAGACTTCTGCTAACATATCGCACAATGGAGATTAAACTAGCAATCTCTGTGTTAATTTCCATGTTATTAGTGAGAGAAAAAAATTAAAAATGAAAATTATAAATTGTTATTCAAGTCAGTGATAACAGTTAATCCAAATTAAAATGTAGAAAATGTAACATAAATGCTAAACATGTACCTACCTGTATGAACATTGATGAGGTATAGCGCTTCTGATGATGACACTGATAATAATAATAATAATAATAATAATAATAATAATAATAATAATAATAATAATAATAATAATAATAATAATAATAATAATAATAATAATAACAATAATAATAATAAAATACAAAAATAAAATTATTTATAGTTACCAATGCAGTTTAAAATTTGGGGGGGGGGGTTACATAGCCTCTACTAAAAAATATTTGATGACTTTTTTTTTGTTTATTTCGTTGTATACTTTACTCTTTTCCCCTGAAAAAATTTAGTAAAACCAGCCCTACCAATTACATTATGAGCATTGTCTCTTTCAAAAAATATTTGAAGAACTTTTTTTCTCAGTTATTAAATTTCTAAAATCACCATAATAAAAAAAAATTTTCAAACTTTTTGAGGGTGGAGAATTCATTTTGGGGGTAGGCCCCCTTAAAACCTCACTTTATGCACCTATGAAATTATTGGTAGGTTCTTACTGAGATGGTTATTATAGGTATTTTTGTACCCACTGCAAAATTATTTTGTTTTTTTTTTGTTTTCATGAAGTCTTGTGGTTATTCCATTAGAATGTGATGTTACAGTTGAATTTGATTGTGATTTCACTTTGATATAAGTTTTAATGTAGAAGTCGATGAAAAGCATGGTTATAAAAACTGCTTGTGGAACAACAAAAAAAGCAGCAGCTTTTGGATACAGGCACGTCGGTTGAAATAACGGAAAAGTCATGTGGATTCCTACCATGAAAAATTGTACCTAGATTGGGAAAAACATGTTACTTATTATTATTGTTGTTTGGTATCTCATCACTATAGTAGGTAGAAGCTTATAACTAGTGTGGCTTAAGATCTAAGGGAGCATATGGAGTCAAATGCCTTGTAACTCACAACTGATGTCGCCTCAACTAAGTATCTCCAACAAAAGAGAACTCTGGCATCTATAATTTCATTTTGAGATCAATGGTGCTTTCTTTTACAAACAAAGTGTCACCCCTTCTGAGAAATGGGAGCAAAAATATACTAAATCATGAATAAATAAATATTACTCTAGATCTGTTTGATAAATAAACAATGCAGAACTTTAGTACTTTTTAAAAACTGTTTGATTTGAAAAAGTGCAACACCAGTTCTCTGAGAAGGCAGTTCTCTATTTCCAAGGGTTAGGACTCCGAAGAAACTATATTTGTATTAAAAAGTGCTAAATTTTAAGATTTTTCTTTCCTAGATGATGTAATTTCCAATGAAACATTCTCTTCCAAAGTTGAGTTTGTAGTATTTACATCACACGCCACTTGTATCCTATCATTTCCTAATTTTCTTCTTAACAAAATAGTTCTTTGAAGTGTTTTATTTGATATTTCAATGTTTTAAGTTATTTTACTTCACAAAACTGACACAGAACTCAAACAATAGGTAACCTAAAACTAAAAAATAACTTTTAATGTAAATATTGGGACATATCTTATATGTTTCCCTTTAGGCCTTATTCATATTTCTTGATTATATCATGTTAAAGTTATAGGTAATCTCCTAGTGGTCACACTGATTATTTATCTTACCGCCACCACGGAGTATTAAATATAATTGAGGGCACACGTGAAAGGAAAAGTGGCACCGCTTTGAAGATGAAATATTCCCACACAATTTTTAGTCTCATTTATATCTATTTAATTTTCATTTATTATTTCTAAATTTGTAATTATATTTATATATTCGTTTAATTCAATATTCAATTACTTAAAAAAAAATCGTTATTCTTGCCAATTGTCCTAAATGCAAGGCAAGCAAATTTGAATTCGGTATTGTAGGAGTGGCAGGGACAGATGCTTCAAAAGCAGCGCTGTTTCTCACAACAAGAAGTCTTCTATTATATTTAATACTCTGCGACTACAACTCACACTAATCTTGTCCCAGTGTCAAGCATATGATAGATTATGGTATTCATCTCACTTATTACACTTCTGAGACACAGAACGATATAGTCTTATTTATTTTTTACACGTACATTACCGAACTTCTATTAGTGGTTCAAAATTAAAACATTCGGTATTTCACTTTTCCATATCAAACATAGCTTGGACTATGTTTAAAAACACTAGAATTTATTTTATTTCATTATTGAAAAAGTGGTGGAGGAGGGCGTGGTTGACATTTTATTCGTACTTCAAAAATTTCACAATGCAATGTTTTCTGACACTAACGGTTCCCAAATAATTGAATGCGTTTATATCAAAAGAGTCTAAATAAAACAGCAAATTTGAACACGTCAATTATTTCATATACACTTTACCCTACAGCGTTGTCTACGTCTGTTTTTGAGATATTGGCTCAAACATATAAGGGAATAATTTAAAAAATCCACAAATCTGTGTTCCATGCTACCTATACCTATTTGGAGGAGATTCTGATAAGGATTGTAGTTAATATAATTATTTTTGTCAGTGGATTTGTGAAGAATATATAAAATTGATGAACGTTTATTTTATTATACTGAAATATATAGAGAATGCCTGAATTATTTCAGATTATAGAATAGTGTTGCAAAAATAAATGAAATGTGCGAGTGCCAGTAACTGTACAAGTTTAAAATTTTCTACTCGGCAACAAATGTTAATAAAGATGTACTTATGAGAAAAAAAAATGAAAGACAATAGGAAGACACTTTAATTCGAAGCTATGTTCAAATGTAGTATCAGCCAGATAAAGTGGTCTTGAAGGGTCCGTCGTGCACCCCCATTCCGTCTCTCCTCTCTTTCAAGAAACCTAAAATTAATGAGCTGGCAGAAAGGTATATTTTGGTGTATGTTGACGTCATGTTAATCTGTGGAGAAAGTGTCGAGTTGATTAATGAATTAAAAACACAATTAAACACCACCTTTAAGACCCACACTTATTCCAGGTTCAATTAAGCCGGGCAAACTAAAGGGTATTCAAGATCTGATGAAGTATATGCCCGGATCATTCAGAAAGTGATATCAATGAGCTGTTATCAATCATCCTATATCTTAAGACTTATCTTTTCATATTTCTGCCTCATTTTGTAACGATTTCGTACGATTATTATCAAATGTATTACACTTTTAGAAGTGAAAAACTGCCTTCAAATCAGAAGGGGCCTAAGTAGGGTCTTTTCCTTTCATTTATTACAGCACTCTTATAAGAGATATACATTGGTTCTTTAGAGGAATTGAACATAATATGATCTAATTTTGCAGTATCTAGGTCCATTAGTTGATCCGTAGCACCAACATGAAAACTTCGAATGCAATTTTGAGAAAAAAAATTGCGTCACTTAGACCCTTACATTTTAAACGCATTCAATTAAAAACAAATAAACAATAAATCTTACCAGTTGCAATATGGTCAAATATTTTTTCCATTTACGTACATATTGTTCCTCAGGTGGAGAGATAATGGTGAAAAGATAATATCCGTACATCACCGTATGAACAAATGCATTAACAGTTCCCAAAAATACTCCATGACCACCTTCATTGAAAATAAAATTTAAAAAGTATTAAGGCAATTGATGAAAGAAGACTAAAAACAGTTTCATGTTTAACTATAAATTAGATGTTCGTATTCGTTAATTAAAGTTCAACCAGGTAGTTTTTGAGTACTGAGTACCAATAATATATAAATATCATTGAGTGGAATTTCTCTTAATTTAAGGAAAGGTTCACCCTTGCCAATATAGTTCCGCTTCTTAGTGAGTGGGTGTAACGCAGTAGGTACAAATGTATACATAATATAGATATATATCGTGTAATACAAAAGTACATTCACTCACTGAAAAGGCTACTACCTATATTGGCAAGAGTCCATTATATATGTACATTTACTCATTGAAAGAAAAATAGCTATGAATGTGTTGCGGATTTTGAAAATTACCAACTGAAATTTCATGTTGTGACTTTTCCAAAAGCTCTGAGCGTGTTCTGTGCTATGGCCCATTACAACAGTGAAAAATCTGTATTGTTACATTAGAAAAAATACATAGAATGCATTGTGGAGTTGCAGATTTTAATCGCATAACACATGCTAAGGTTGTGGAATTTGAACAAAACATACAGTACATATTGTGAAGTTTGTTCATTTCCACAACCAAAGCCAACTTCACTCATCAAGCCATTAAGTAAAATGAAAATCAGTTCCTCAACACAGTTACCTGCTTCACATTTTTAGCACATATTATTAAACCCTAATTTGAGAAAAAATGACGAAAGTGATTCAAAATTTATGACAAATTACATTTTTGTGGATGAGGAATTTGAAAATCAACTGAAAAAATTCTAGTTTTTTCAAGAATAGAATTTTCAGCGTTGCGATTTTCACTTCACGGCTTCATAAATGAAGTTGGCTTTGCCATGAGCTGTTCTTGTTTTGTAATAATGCCACAATGAAAATATTTTTTGTACCATTAAAATAAATGCGTAGAACTCGTGTTAAATCATTCATCTTCAAAATGTATTCTGCATATTTATTTCAAGAAAGAAGTTGGGCAAGAAAATAAGAATAAGATCAAAACTAGGTGTGGGGACTCACTTGTATGAGGAATAGGGAATCAAATCCCTCAACAACAGTCGCCGCCCCAAAGGGCTGGCAAATAATCGTCCTCGTGACGTAAAATACACATAAATTACGTTCAATCGTAATTACCTGCAAGTACATGCAGGTAATGTACAAGTACCAAATCATGACGTATATCGACAATTGGATGATGTCACGATCCATACATGAACCGGCCATCCATCTCTTATCACCATAAGAGATGATGCAACCAAGCCGTTCTCACTTACATATGTATTTCTTACATATGTGTGTTTGTGTGCGTGTAATTAAGCCAGTATAAAAACCATCCAAACTGGCTCTAAAATCGCCAGTGTTCACCTTGGTTTTGGCTTACCCATATGTTAAATATGAAGTGGCTGAACACGCTTAAATTCTGTTGAATTTACCTTCTGGTGAGAATACTTTTTCACAACAAGGTATTCCACACTAGGTTTGGCAATGGATATTTTCTGGTTACACTTGATGCGTACTTGTTGCAAACGCTTTCATAAAAATCCAAAGCTGAGCCTGGTTTTGATGGTATTCTTATTCAAACTAACTATTTTTGTGGCTTCGAAATAAAATTACAGAATACATTTAGGAGATACAGCAGTCAGAGCATCAGGTTGTATGTCTTTTTGGTGACCCTCTGCGTGTATACATCTGTAGTTGTGTGAGTGTGGATGCTGCGCACACACACAAACACATCACTTGCATGGTACCAGTTACGTGTCAGGGTTTGGCTTTTTTTTTTTACACATCATTCCTTCCTTGTGAGTATAGCCAATGAGTCACTCTCATTTTTTTTTTTTTTTTAATTGTATTACATAATATTGTCAGTAATGAGTACCTGATATTGCAATCGTATTACCTGGGTAATATTTCAATGCTGCCCAAGTGAGAGGAATCATTCCTGTGTGATGATAAAGGTGCAAAAATGAAACATGACCCTGCTTTTTCCGCAATACCATGAACACCTAAGAATAACATTGATTATTAGTAATTATAATTTTGAATTCAATATAAACCAAATAGTTATTTAGGATGCAAGTGAGAAAAGTCGGTGACTTGAATATGAGCGGTATACAAGTGTGACATTTAAAACGAATGTACATCCCGAGTATAGGGAATGATATCACGATTCGAAGTATATCAATAAGTCTCGATCAATCGTAGAGTTGAAACCACAAACCAGCTCAAACAGTTAGGCCACCAGCCTACCAGCGATAGCTCCCAAGGCCTACGAAGTATGTCGGCGAGTTTATGTAATTGAAAAGAAATAAGTTGGCCAACCCATTATTACAGTTTACGTTTTATTACAATCGAAAAGGTTACTTACAAGTATGGTAACTAATATCAGGTCGTGCAGGTTATACATCATGTCGCCTCATGGTTCTCGAAGTTCGGTGAACCAACAAATCTCGAGTTAATATTTGTCTTCGAATTCGGAGAAGTAGTATCGCGAACTATTTAGGTTACTATCGATGTTCACATTCGAAAGTATCGGTGAAAACAATTTAAAAGGTGACTTGATGTCGTATTAAAGAGCTGTATTTTGTCGTGAATAATATTTCGTATTCACGACAAATGGAAACTATCACGTCTAAAACGAGACTGACTGTTCACTCTTAGGCCAAAAACGTGAACAGTCAAAGAGATAAGAAAAGGTTCACCGATGATCGAATATCGTATTTCTACACGTCACCATATCATTAAATAATAGTTGATCGACGTGTCTTTAATATTTCGTAGATTTGGGGAATTTATTTCCATTGGGGAATCAACGTACTTCCCATTTATCTTGTCATTGTTATAATCTTAAAGTTCGAGAGCCGTTCCCTATCGTAATGGTAATACAAGTGGATGGTGACGTGAGGGGAAGGCTACGGGTAATCAGATGTCACACACGTTATACAATTAGCAATCACCAATGTACTATTAGAACGTGTGTCACTCACAACTTTTTATAATACCCACATAGATGAATAAAAAGTGGTGCCAATTGTAAGCCAAATCAAAAGTGTGCATGCGTGGCCAAGGTGACGGTGTGATGGTGAACTAATTCATAACTACTTACACTTTGTTCACCCTACAAAGTGCGTGTCGTAAGAATCACAGTAGACATTGCGGTTGGTTTTGGACAGAGGAAAAGGTATCGATGCCAATTGTTATACAATAATAAGCATCATTTTGTAGAGTAAATAAACATCGTGTTTCAAGCAGGTAAGTGAGGATATGGTTTATGACATCATGCACTTCTTAGCGTGAATAGATTATATGTGCTAATTCTTATGGTTTTTGCACAGTAAAATTGACTTTTTTTTACACACTTCAGGCATAAGAAAATGTTTATATTTTTTATAATACCAACCCGAAAAATAAACATTTCTGTACATCTTCAGTGTGAGTAAAGAGATAAATTTCAATATGGGGAGGAAAAGAAAGGATTTATAGGCGCACTTAAGGTGTGGTGTACAGTGGTTGCATAAACTTGCGTTAAAGATAAATTTCAGAAATTCACTGGTGGAAATCGGTGAATTATCCTCAGATTAGAGTCAACTCAGCACTTTAAAACATATCTTTACAAAATTCATTTTCATTTCATATTTGGCGCATGCGCAATTATAATTTCATCTAATTTACATAACTATACTTTATTTGCTATTATTAATTATTATTATTATTATTATTATTATTATTATTATTATTATTATTATTATTATTATTATTATTGTTTGCCCCTTCACAGTTCGTCTTTCTCAAATAAATATTATGAAGAATAGTAGGTAATACTCCTGTGAAGTTGGTAATTGCTTCTTGAGTAATTTTAACACTCATCTTCAACTCATTCTACAATCATCATACTTGTAACAATCATGCTACTTTTTGCAATTGTACCACAATATAAGAAAATATGTAGGCTAATTTTCAAATTGATTTTCAAAAAAACCATTTCACTTACCGTATCGAGCAGGTCCAGTATTTTCAGAGAATAAAATAAGTAACAACATTTAAGCACCTGTAAAATCCAAAATAAGTTTGTATGAGTATATAATTCATTTCATACAGCTTAGCATACATCAGTTTCAGTGTTCGTGATAAGTAAAATCTGTACCAAACCGAGTATTCACAGAGGAGTTTGTATGTATAGTGTTCCAGTTTGCGCCTGTATGTATAGTACCACTCAAATGTTAATGAATTACTCAAATCCAGAAACGTACTCTATGCTCATTAATTTGAAGTATTATTGGAATTTGATTTGAAACGGACTGAGAGGGTAAATAACACGTCTAAGATTCCATGATTATAGGTACCTACATACATTACATAGCGACACTCCTGTTGACGATATTTTCATAACAGGTCACATTTTTCCTTATATGTCTGTAAAATTGAAGTACTCAAGTAATGATAATCTTTGTATACGTCAAAGTATCTATTGCAGGTTCATTTGAATCAACGATGAAGAAAAGAATTCTGCAGACTTTTCGTTGAACAAAAAGCCTATTAAACTTGACCGACACTAATAGAACCACAACTCATGGCATAAATCAAGATAAAATATTTTTGAAAAATTTCATAGGGAAGTGGGTTTTTTTCACTTTAAAAAATTATAAATTATTAACACAAAAAATACTTACATACATTGTAAGAGGTGTAGTAGTCATATCAACCGGCTCGCACCAGAAACTATAATGTCCGGTTGGTCCATAAGCTATTCTCATTCCCTGAAAAAAATAATCATGTAATCCAAAAAAAAGAATGAAATTTGAATTTAACGTAAAAAAGGGGATATCCTGTTTAAAAATTTCAAATTTTTTTATTTTATTTACTCAGAATTTGTGGAGTCCTTTTTCGCTGTGACTGGATGATTGTGCCTGAAATTGTGCGATTAACTTTCAAATGGACCTGGCTCCTCTCTTACTGATAAAAAAATTATTAAAATTTCACGTTATGTTTCTATAACAATCCCCTATAATATATGTTGAGAAAAAAGTATTATCTTTCGTTCTTTTTGGGAAATATTAATTTTAGAAAAAAAAGAAGGGCGCAATCTTAGAAGATTACTCACCAATTAATCCACAAAAAAATACGTCTAAAGATATTGTGATCTACAGTAAAAATAATTTAAATCCAAGTATAAACATTACTAATCTTTATCTTCATCAAGATACAACTTACAAGTATAGTTTGATGCAGGTATATACAAATAATTTTGTTTCACATGTCCTGTGGCCACCATTATTTGGCTTTTTCAAATATTTTTGGCTATAACAATTTTCAGTTAGACTTTTTTATTCCTATAACATGACAATGTTTAAATAATCTCTCAATTTTGTATAATTACTAAGGTTATTATGGAAATTCTACATGTTTAGGGCGAAATCTTTGGAAGAATTAATTTTGTTAATAAAAAGGCTAATACCTAATTTCTTAACACTACAACATGTCACCTGGAAAAATGGTATATAGGTAATAAAAATAGTATTTAGCTCGTTACTGGAACTATTTTCTTTTCTTGTATAAGCTTATGTTTGCTCTCTAAAAAATTAGATGAAAACTATAAACAAAATATTTTTACAGGTAATGTGTGACAAATAAATCGCATAGAACTTTAAACTGGGTTAAACATTGTGGGGACAATACTCGTATTAGTTTTAGGTGCTTGCACTCCTTAACAACAGTTGCCGCCCAAAGGCTGGCATATATTCGTCTTTATGATGTTGAACGAATTAACAAACATACGTTTGACGTTTGTATGTTCATACCTGTATGTACATACAGGTAAGATGCATTATACATATATGGGCTGGGATCAATTACCTGATAAGGATCTTAGTGATGTCACAGACCAGCAGCAAATGCGCTGCGTTGTTTCTTATCACCTTACGGAGGCAAGAAACAACGTAAACTACAACATAATACCATATGTATATGTACATATGTGTGTCTGTGTGCATGTGCCAAATCCACTATATAAGCTCACAAAACTGGCTATAAAATTGCCAGTGTTTGCCTTGGATTGGGCTCTCCCATACTTTAATGTATGAAGTGATAGAACATGCAAATCTGTAGATTACTTTCTATGTGTGAATATCTTTCACAACAAGGTATTCCACAGACATGATAACTTGATCTGGGAAATAAGATTTGGTTTTCGATGGTGTTCAGGAAATGTGCAATTTCAGGCACAGTCTTGCTGGGTTTTTGAGTTGGTATGTGTTCAACCATTTCAGTCCAGTCCTTCACCTTTCAGAAATTAAATTTCAGAAGAAATTTTAGAACACAATTTCAACTGAACGCTACTTGAAATTAAATTAAATTTTGTGGTGCAATCATTCAAACTTTCTGAAAAAAAGAGTGCTAAAATTTTAATTTATTTTTAAATTAGGATTGGAATAGTGCACAATACATCTAAGATAGACCAGAGTGCTTGTATTGGCTTACACGCAAGAAGTCTTTTTGTAAGACTCTTTCTTATGCCTCCTAAAACACTAGGGAAGAGGTTGGCTGCAGTAAGGAGTTTTTTTGGAAAGAACACAAATATGTTTATAAATTACAAATAACATTATATATCTTACCTAGTTTGTTTACAAACTGGATATTACTTATTATGTGTATATAGGAATTGTTTGTTTACCTGAAAGAACAAGAAAGCGTTGACGAGTATTTGAAAAATGTTGTAGATTATCATGATACCTTTCAGCTGAAAAGGTTCTTTATTCTTCATAATTGCAGGTCCTAGTTTTTTCACAAAATACACATAACCGCTGATGAGGAATATAACGTGAAAAGGGTTTTCCACAAAAAGCCAATTTTTTGTTCGTGGATCTGGAAAAACAAGAGACTCGAGAAATTTATCAAACAAAGGTAGTTACAGACATATTTTAATTTATAGGATGTACCTAGCTATTATCAACAGTATTTGTCAAATTGATGAATGTTTTTTTCATGTGGACAGTACAGAATTAATACTTATGGAGTAGGTGTCATAATGTCATCTTATTTAGTTGAAGAAACTGTTTGGTGAAGGAAGAAAAGTTTCAGAAAATACCAAATTATCACCATGTAAGCACATTATTTCATTAGAATAGACCTAAATTTGTTTGAATAAAACTAAAAAGGTGATGTAATGAACTGTGAAACACTAGACAAGTATGAGTGATGGAAAAGTGAATTACCCTGTATAATTGTAACATGCTGCATTTTTGTGGTGTCTGTCTTGCGTTTTGTTTTTGGCAAGATAATTGTACAGAACTTTTTTGATCAATAAAATCCAAAAAATTATGGGTGGAGAAAGAAGGCAAAGTATTGGCTGGTTACCTCTCACTTTGTATTACAGTCTTATGACGATGCAGAAAATTATGAAATCGTAAGGAAAACTGTCAAGGATGTTTAAAATAACTGTTCCGGACATTGGTCATAGGTAAACTGAGGGTGGGAGAAAAAATTCTATAAAATAAAATCACGTAGTCAAACAGGGACAAATCAATTTACACCTCTCAGACTTGGCTTAGTAAATATTGACAATTATTTTTTATAATTCATGATCAGAAAGGCCATGGTTACAATCATATTTTTCAGGCAAACAGCAGCCCTTGCCATTCATGAATTCATGCTATCCTCAATGTAAAGTGATTTCTCTTAATTTAGAATTATAATTTTTTAGAAAAATTTGCCATTTACTTTGGAATTTGAACCTGTAACCTCAATGTTTAAAGGCAGACTTCTTAACCAGTAGGCTACACAAGCTAGTAGAGAAGAGGCAGTCAGTATGACTATATCTGTTTATTTTGATCATTTTTTTCTCTTTGAAATTGCTAATTAATGATTTTATTGTTTTCTGATCATTAATTATAGAAAATATCTTCCTCAACAAGGTTTGAAAGTGAGTTTACATGACTTGGGAACTGCTCACTCACTACTCCTGTTTTGCAAACTCGCCCTCAGATGTAATTCCTCACTTTCAAATCTTGGTGTGTAATACACATTATTCATATTTTACAACAGAGCTGGAATCCGTTTTTGCTGAGCGTAATGTTATAATATGTGATAACGATGTTAGCTATCTCTATATGGTAACAAAACAATTAAACTTACTGTGGATCATACAGTGTGGAAGGGATTCCACTTCAGAAGATGTTTAAGAGCTTTGCATGCTTACTGGGTTTGTATAAACATATGGGAGAGCCAACTACAGTAAACACTGGCTAAAGTTCAGTGTTTACTAGCACCTTTTGTACCCAGCTCTTGGCATGCATACTGACACACATATGTTCAAATACAAATGTCTGTGTGTAATTAAATGTGATGTAATTTACAATTGCTATGATGACCTTAAATTGTGACACATGCACTGATGACTGGTCCAATGATATCATTGCAAGAGTGAACTCTCAATTAGACATTGATTGGTGGTTGCAGTGTACTTGCATGTATGTGCAAGTAATTACAAACAAACGTATTTTGTTTAACATGCAGTGCACAAATATTGCTAGCCTTTCAATGGCTACTTACATCAGAGGCCAAGCCCCTCAATACTCATATGGATGAAGTCCCCATACTTACCTACCCCAATATGGTAGCAAAACAATTAAACAGTTCCAAAATTAACTGAATGAAAAATTATTAAAAATTCTGAGCAGTCAATGCTGATTCATATAATAATAAACTAGGAAAATTTGGTGAAAAATAAATGAAAAATCCGATAAAAAATAAAAAATTTGTTGAAAAATGTAAGTTTGATGGTACCTAATATTAAAAATAGGTATAACTACGTAGCATTAAATATAATAGAGGACACATGTGAAACAAAAAATGGCACCACTTTCACAATCAAAATATCTTCCATTCCTAAGGTACCAATAATTTTCAATCTCATTTTCATCAAAATTTTTGATGATTGTGATTTCTAAATTGAGAATTGGATTAATTCATTCATTCAATTAAATTATTTGGAGAAAAAATTTCTGATTGTTACCATTGGCCCGAACGAGGGGCAAAGAAATTTGAATTTGGCACCGAAGGAGTAGGGACAAATAGCTTCAAAAATGGTGCTGTTTTTCATTGCAGTGTTTAGATGAATGCGTGTCCTCTATTATATTTAATACTCTGTGCGCACAATAACATTAACATTAATCAACATATCCCTCTCAGTATTTTAAACCCTGATTTATAGTACTAAGAACTGTAATGTTGCAAACATAAAAATGCTCCGTTGTGGAAAAAATCAATTCATCTATTTACACTCAAAAGAAATTGAATATTTTCAGAAAAAGAAAGTTTTTTTTCAGAATTTTTTTAGCCTAAAAACTTCGCATAGATTGGGCCTACAATTTGAGACGAGTACCATTGCATTCGGTTCATTTTGTGTGATATTTAGGTAACAAGTAGACACCTTTTTTTCAGAAGTTTTTCCAAACTTTTTCAAAATTCTTCGGATTAAACCCTACGCTAGGATGAAACGTATAATTTGAGACTAATATCAAAATTTGGTCCAATAATGACGAGTTTGCTCCGGTTGTTCTTGAGTTTCATCTTCATATAATGGATAGAAGATATATATATATAGGTGTTAAAATAAATATACCTAATAGATTATCTCATTTCGTTAGTGGCATCGTGGAAACAGTTAAGTTACATTTTGCTAGAGTTTTCAGGTTAGATCTTTTAAAAGAATACTTTACCAAATATTCGTACAGGTAGGCACTTATTTAAATCAAAAATTCGTTCCAGTGTAAAAAACAGCCCTATTTAATATCTTCTGATTATCAAGCTACTGGCGAACCTTTCGTAAACAGTATTCCATTTTTGCAGGCATTTATCAGCGTAACGATCAGTCCTACGTCAAAAATAGTAAGAAACTTTTTGATAGTAAACTAAATTTCAATTAACTTTATTCGTTACTATTTTTTAAGTGCCCTATTTACTGGGATAATAACCAAAAGCTGATTTCGAGGAAGGTTCCACCACCTGCTGGGCTACGCTCACCACCTAGCAATGGGGACTTCTAGTATGTGGTTTAGGATGGTATATTTTTTACCTATGTTTGTAAAATAAGTTATCCTTGTTGAGGATTTCTCCGCAGTTCCAAATGTGGCCTATTATTCATCGTAGATATTTCCAATTAGACGACCTAATTTTCTCTCGCATATTATTTTGCGGAAACTAATTTTTTAGTTCACCCAGTCTTATAATATAGGTATTTAATTATATTGTAGGCACATAAATGTGACAGAAATCTTACCGGCAAGATCGTAAAACAAAAAATCGTACGAATTTCTGATCTGCGCCAGTATCGTCGCCATAATGATGATATTAACCCGATTATTATGAACTCACTGGTGTACTTTTTATGAGCACTGTTGAGCAGAAACTTTTTTTATGCTAAATTTTTATTTCACGTTCAATAGGTGAGCTCCCTTTTCAAGGTTGACGTTGCTAATACACTCGACGCAATTTCGACGATTATTAGCGATTTCAGAATTTCATTATTCGCGAGCTACTCTATAATCGTGTCGAAAATAATTCAAGGACACGACGTTATTATACAGGAACTAATAGATTCTTCGCCGTCGAGAAATTTCGGTGAAATTTCGGATCCTTTATTTCTAGATCCGTATGGAAAAGTGCTGATTATTTCTTTACGTTATTTTTGGAATATTATACCTATTTGTTTTTTGTAGTGCCAGATCCTACGGCCAGGAAAACTTGAGCGCCACACCACCCCCGAAAACGATTCTCCTCCATGTTGTTTTTCTCTTCTTAAAAAAAAAAAAAAAAAAAAAAAAAATTCGGAATTGTTTGAAAAATTTTTTATTTAAATGAAACTTCTTTTATCGCGTTGATTTTCAAGGTTGCAACAATGATTGCGATAAGAAACATTTGAAAATTAAAATCTAATAATCTGGAGTGGAGGGATAGAGAATCGCGAGTCGAATATTGATTTTCAGCATACTTATTATGCGTCTGATTTTTGTTTAATGTGTATGTGTAAAAGTATGCGCAGTATAATTCGAAAGTATCGCGAAAAAGGCAAATTAATAAAAATCAGATATTTGGCTTACCAGGGAAATATTTTACTGCAGCCCAACCGAAAGTACACATTCCAGCGTAATGGTACACGTGTAAAGGTGACACATGTTTTTTTTTTCTTTTTTTTTTTTGGTTTTCGCAGTTCGGTATACAATAAAAATTTGAAATTTTATTTCACAAGTAAACCCAAATAATAGGAGGGAGAACGAGAGAAGCATTTAACAAACGAATATAGTGTCCAAAAAATTGAACGACTGAATTGTTGTAGCAAACAATAACAAAATTTATCAATTTTGATGAAATAAAAGTACGAAATGGTTTCTGGTAGCTATCGGAATTAAATTTGACGGATTTTTGAAGGTTAATTTTTCCAGTAAGTACCTTTAGTTATAGAATAGATGGTATTATAGTCGAGAAAATTTTATTACTCTCAACTCTTTGGTTGGTACGAAAAATTTATCTCAAAAAATGGGACAGGGTTTTCGATAATTTGTTTCCAATAGCTGACGTTTGATACAACAAATTTCGACACTTGGTTCATCAATTCTGGACAAATTCTGATAAAAATTAATTTTCAGTTTATTCAGTTGGGTTTGTTTCTGTGCTTCTGTGTGTGTGGTCAGTTCAGTGAAGTAACAAAACTGATTTCTAATAAGACAAATAAGTAATGAATTCAGGATTTTTTCCATGGAAAATTTGACATATTATATAAAAAATTGATGCTACACTGAACAGATTTTTTTGACATTTTTTATTTTGTGGCATCATTTTTGAGTCTTTTATATTCATTTCCTAGCGATTCTATCCGAGCAAGGATTGCTATGAAGGAAAGTAGCAGCGAAGGGCAATGTTTTTCGATGAAAAATAAAATTACATAGGTACTCGAAAATTCGGCAGTGGGAAGTAGAATTTATTTCATTTTCTCTCGGGCAGCAATATTTAGAAGTTTGAAATATTCATATCCTAATAGTCCAACGCGAGCCAGGATCACTAAGAAGGAAAAGGGTAAGTAAAGAATTTTTTTTATTTTATACAAAACCAGTGGTATACCTACTTCTCCACGAGGTTCCTAACCACTGATTTAGAAGATAACTGTAGCCCTCTTTTTCATATCGAACTGACCAAACTCATCCAGCTTTGCAGAATTTTTTGCTTTCGTGATCTTTTCAAAAAGTATCCACTGCATTTTCAGCCGAAGTGGAATTTTAGGTGAAAATTTTGAGACAAGGTTTTGGGGATTCAACCTGCCTTGATAAAAAAAAAAAAAAAAAAGTAAACTCGTGTATTATTTTTGATTATGAATAAATAATTTGTCTTACGAGTAGGGCGGGCCATATCTGAGAAGGAAATATTTAAAAAAAATCCCAACGTGTGACTTTCAGGGGGCTCATAAAATAAGATAAAAATTTAAATTCACACTTAGGTAGAAAAAAGAAACCCCCACTCCGAGGAAATCCTGCGGCTGGCACTGTTTTGAGAACAGCTGGCGACATGAACCAAAGACTTCTATTAACATAACTCTCAATCGAGATTAGACTGACAATCTCCGTGCTAATGTCACTAATATTAGAGAAAAAAATAATGAAAAATGAAAAATATAGATTTTTATTCAAGTTAGAATCAACAGTCAATCAAAATTACAATGTACAAAAAATAACTTAAATACGAAGGTATAGGTTAATAAGTATGAGGATTGATTTGGTACAGGTAGAGTTTCGGATAATGATATATAGTCCTATCCTATACTATAATACGAGCAATAATTGTATGTATGTACGTATGTATGTATGTATGTACGTATGTATGTATGTACGTATGTATATATGTATGTATGTACGTATGTATGTATGTATGTATGTATGTATGTATGTAATTGCGTTCTGAAGAACTAGATTAACAATGTTATTGAAATTTACTGGAAAGGGTTTTTAGAAGAATGATCTAGAAAGCTCTCAGGTTTGAGAAAATTTGTTGAACAGAAATATGAGCATCTTAGTTTATTCATCAGTGCAGTAAGCAATAACAACGAATGATGAAAAATTAGGAGACGTTGTTCGCAGGTAACTTTATAGCTCCTCGTTGGTTGTGCGCATGTGCCTGAACTTGTCTTCTCTCAATATAGTTTGTTATAAAATGTCAACGAATTAACATTAATTTATTGACAAATAAAGGGCGTTGAATGCACACGAATTAATGCCATTAAACGCATATAAATTCCCTTTGATTCATTTCTTTAAGAACATTAATTCGCCGATAAATCGAAGGGAATTCATCGACAAATCAGTCATTGAATTACACACAAATTGAAAGGAATCGAATCCAACGAATTAAGGCTGTTAAATACACCCAAATCCCCTTTAATCTGTGTGTGTTTATGGATATTAATTCATTGACAAATTAAATAGAATTTGTCGTTGAATTCTATTCGATTCTTCTCAATTTGTGTGTAATTCAATGACTGATTTGTCGATGAATTCCCTTCGATTTATCGGCGAATTAATGTTCTTAAAGAAATGAATCAAAGAGAATTTATATGCATTTAATGGCATTAATCCGTATGCATTTAACACCCTTAATTCGTCAATGAATTAATTAATGTTCAATGGTCGACGTTTTATAACAAACTATATGGAAAGAAGACAAGTTCAGGCGCATGCGCACAACCAACAAGGAGCCATAAAGTTACCTGCGAACAACGTCTCCTGAAAAATTCGCCTGGTTAAAAGTAAAGGATAGGTAAGGTTTTATTGCCTAGCCTGCATATGATTATTACAATTTACTATGAAGTAATTAGTTTATAGTTGCAATCTTTAAATTTATTCTCAAGAATCAGAAATGTTATAAAAATATATTTATAAAATTCCCCAGCTTAAATTAAATTGACAAAATTTTTTCTAATTTCCACATTCGAGCAAAGTTGGTGAACCAGGTACTAATAATAATAGGTAATAATAATAATAATAATAATAACAATAATAAATTATTGGTAGTCAATGGTAGGTTCTTACTGATGGTTGTAGATTTGTACCAAAACTTTAATTTGTCTTATTTTTGTTTTCATGAAATCTTGGGGTTGATCCATTCGAATATGAAGTTGTGGATAAATTGGATTTTGACTTTATCTTGATGTAAGCTTTAATGTAGAAATCGGTGAAAAGCAGGGTTATAAAAACTACTTGCGGAACTAAAATAAAAGCCGCAACCTTTGGATACTGACACGACGGCTGAAATAGTGGCAAAGAACCGTGGATTCCTATCATGAAAAATTGTACCTAATGTGGGAAAAATATGTTAATATTTATTCTAAATTTTATTGTTTGGTATTTAGCTTTATAAGATCATACTTAGTACTAGATTAAAATGCTTTTCATTAGCGGCGAAATCATTTAGTACAAGTCACAAAAGACGACATTTGTAGGTTGTCATTCTAACGCGATTAATATCAAACAAATTTTTTCATCCAAATTTGTTGTCCCCATAGAACACTTCAGAGACGCTTTTTCACTTATCTTTCCATTAACAATATGCGCCAACAAACGTTTAATACAAAAGTTCTTCGTGAGAATATTTTTTCATAAAAATTCATTCTCCTTTTTTCACCTGTCTTTGCCCATGTGATGTGAAATTTCGATCTAGGTATATCTTACATAATTATAAAAAAGCTACTTTTGTTACGCTATCACGTGACCATAGTTACAGATATAAATTGGCTATATGCGTATATTTCAGTTTCAATGTAACTCTAAAATATTAGCTTTCTTCATTTTGCACCTGATTAATTGATACTTTCAACATATTTATGTGTTCATGCAGATCTGTAAATTATTGCTGCGTAGAAGCATTGGGTACTCACTGGTATCTATGTGATGAACAGCCTACACTCTGTCATGCTTATCGGGCTAGTGCTATATTAGATGATTAAAGAATGGAGAAAACACTCTAACTGCAGCAATGCTTCGCTAGAAAACCCGGATTTCCAACTTTAATCAATAATTCAAAAAACAGATCTGAATTTTAAATTTCCAAATAGGCCATATAAATGAAAAATTTCAAAAAACTATCGATGGTTATCGATATCTGACAAACATATTATAGATTAATCGATACTTCATTGCTAGTTGCACGTAAAAAAATTATCAAGAACTATCGACTGTTATCGATGTCTTTAACAAAAATGTTGGGATTACCAATCCTCTTTCCCTCACAATCCTACAAACACTCTACATTCTTTATATAAACGTACTTTTATATATTTATACTATACAGTCATATATTCATTCCTTACACACGTTCTAATAGTTTGTACTTCACATATTTTCTCTGCTGAAATTACACACTTCTGAGATGTATCTTCATCAACATCTTTTCTTTTCTTCGAATTTGTCAACCTCAACCTCAACCTCTATAAAAAGTATTGATCTGTCGATATTTTGTTATTAAATACTTACTGTGATTTGTGTGAACTTTTTTGTTTTCTAGTTTTCTCAGAAACTACTTTGACAATAGCGATCAAACTCCCATCAGACCTGGTACTATAGTTATTAAATTATATGAAACACATTTTATGAAAATTTCAGCAATATCAGTTTTTGGGTTTTCTCAAAACAGTGAACACAAAATTTTTTCCAGCAATTTTTCTTCTCCAGTTTTCACAAAAACTAAATAAACTGATAGTCAACAAATTTATATCAAATTTGAACAGACGTAAGAGAATCCATCGGAACAATTTCACCATAATCCCCTTTGTCATTCTGTCAAAATGCTGGAAAAATGACTTTTGCAGGAAATTATTGTTTTCCAGTTTTCTCAAAAACTCCTTAACCAATAAACATCCAACTTCTCTCAATTCTGCTTCTACTTGAGAACTATTCTTCGCGAAAATTTCAGCCTTATCTCTTCAGTAGTTTTCTCAAAACCATGGACACAAAATTTTTTACAGCAATTTGTCTTCTTCAGTTTTCTTTGAAACTACTGATCTAATCGTCAACAAATTTATATCAAACTTGCACCCACATGAAGACAATCCTTCGTGAAAATTTAACCTTGCTCCCTTTTATCATCTTCTCAAAACCGTGAACACAACATTTGGGTGATGACTAATTATTTATATTAATTTGAGTTTTTTTTATTCGTTATTTTCAAGCGTCTATAGATTATTAAAAAATTATATGGAAAGTGGATTTGAGCAAATTTTCTCCTCATTTCCACAGTACCAACCTCAGCTTAAATAACTACTGAGAAATCATTGAAGGAAAGAGGAGACGTTTCTAGATTCCAAAAGCCAGTCAATAATTTTCCGTTATTTAATGTTTTTTCAATTCGTTTATTTGCAAAAAGCTAAAGATGATTAAAAAATTAGATTGAAATTTAGTAAATTTTATCCTTTTTTCAGGAACACCAACCTCAGGTGTCTAATTCAAATAGAGGCTGACGAATCGTTAAGTGAAATAAGAGAGGTTTATTTCAAAGCTGATGAGTGGGGTTCAGTTGAAGTAGCAACCAGAGAATCAGTTTTTTACAAGTTTAGGAAGTTCAGACATTTCACAATGTTGGATAAGACATAGTGCGCATGGGCAGTAAAAAGTTGTTAAATAATCTAATCAAATCCTAATTAAGCTGAGAATGCCTGAAATTTTACTTTTCAATATTGGGGTAGAATTTCCGACTTAACACATAGTTAATACGCACAAAAATGTCTGTTTTTGGTGTGGGTGTTGCTAAAGAGTTAAATACAATAATTTTTTTTAAATCTATTTTTTTTTAACTGAGCTGGAGCTGCTGTTACGTTATTTAAAAAAAAATTTTTTAATTAATGTGGGAACCGCCATACCTTGTCTAATATAAAATACATTCGCCAGTTATAGTTGGTGGTGAGATGGCTGTGTGGTCAAGTTCACCACTTTTAGCTGGCGAATATGTAGGTCCCAGGTTCGATTCCCCGAGCCGACAAAACCTACAATTAACTTTTATTTTGTTTTAATTTTGATAAATGGCTCCAAGGAGAGTGTGGTTGATATTTTATTGTTGCTCCAAAAATTCCACAACACGATGTTTTTTTACACCAACAGTTCCAAAGTAATTCAAACGAAACAAAAATAAATCTTACCATTTGCAATGTGGTCAAATATTTTTTCCATTTACGTATATATTGTTCACCAGGTGGAGAGATGATTGTGAAAAGATAATATCCGTACATCACTGTGTGAACAAATGAATTGATTGTTCCCAAAAATATTCCATGACCACCTTCATCAAAAACAAAATTGAAAAAGTATTATTTAATTAAGGAAACTGATAAGAGCAGGTTAAAAATGACTGCAGATACTAAATACAATAAATTTTTTGGAAAACTGGATGACTCGAATTTTCACATTTTAATCACCTGACAGAATGCAAAATTCAGATTATGTATTTCCCGTAAAAACATTCCTTGGATGGTACTTATTGTTTCAATTTATCATATAATTCCATCATCTTGAGAAAGTGTAAGTACTTGCTACTTCAAATTAAGATAGTTTAAAAACGTTTAATCAAAATATAGGACAGAATTCTGGAATTTATTTATTTTTTAAATGGAGAAGAAATAAGAAGATCGAGACAAATAAAGACCCACGGTTTTTCATTTATTAGGCCGTATCACATTAAATTTTAGGTACTTAAAGTGAATATTTAATTTAATTGCTACTCCAGTATCGTGTCTAACCTTATCTTGGATTTTTATAACTTATTTGGAATGAATAATTGTTCCATTTATTTAGAACAAAAAGTAAGAAACAGTGAACAAACAGCATAGTAAAATTTCAACGTTTGACTGGCTACAACAAATTTCCATGGGATGGTAAAATTTGTTTATTGTTGCGAATACAAGAAAGCATAGTTGAATGAATTTACTGCAGCCGGTTACTTGGCTTCATTTGGTACCAAAATCTGTTTGCAATAGCCAATAGTTTGTAGTAGCCTGATTTATTGTAATCGATTCTTCACAATATAGGGGTGTTGTTATTTCTACCAGCTCAGGTGAGGAGTTGTTTGGATCTGTACTGAATATGGAGATTGCTTGTACTACCTGGGTATTTCTTTATTTTTTGATGTTATCATTATGGTGAGGAAAAATATACGAAAATTTAGCAAAGCTGAAACTACAAAATAAAAAGTCAGCTTTTCATTTCTTTTTTAATATTGATACTTTATAATATTCACAATGTTTTCGTACAAAGATTTCATTCTTGACTTGGAGAAAAATTGTATTAGTTTTGATGAAGATGATAAAAATACTGAATGTGTTATTGAATGTGAAGAAAGTTTTGAAAAATTTTCACAAAGCTGACAGAAGCCGGCGTTTCATTTTCAATGAATTCTGAAAAGGTATCCCATTGTGCAAAATCTGGCACAGAACTCAGTTACTTCCTGTCACAAGTAGGCAGTAACTGGGAATCAGACTAGGTCACGCCCCTTTTTCTGATGATCTCAGTTGCTTACCAATTACTTCCCACTTGTGACTGGCAGTAACTGGTAAGTAAATAGGCAGTAAGAGGGTTTTAAAATTACATTTTTTTACTTCCTGTTTGCAGCCTTGTTACTGCCTTGATGTGCCAGGGCAGCAAATTGGAAGCAAACAGGCAGAAATTGGTATGTAAAATTACACACATTTCAGCAGGGTGGCTTCCCATTTGCAACCAACCAGCTTCTCATTTGTGCTGCCTAGTTACTTCCCATTGGTTACTGCTCATTTGTTCCCTAGTGACTGCTATTTTTTTACCTTCTTACTTCCCAATTACTCCCTACTTGTTACCCACTAAGCTTCCTCATTGCTTCCAATTTGCAGCCTATTTGCTTCCCATTTTTGCTTCTTTGTTAATTCCCATTTGCTGCCTACCTGCTCCTCATTTTTGCTTCCTGGTTACTTCGCATTTACCACTTAGTTACTTCCCATTTACTGCTCATTTGCTGCCAGATTATTCCCAATTTTTGCAGCCTTCTTGCATCCCATTTGTTGCCAACTTGTTACCCAATTATGCTTCCAATTTGCTTCCAATTTCCAGCCCAATTTTTAACCATTTATACTTCCTAGTTACTTCTCACTTGCCGCCTACTTACTACCCACTTACTTCTCTGTTTCTGCACATTTATTTCCCTCTTTCTGCCGACTTACTTCTCTGTTGCTGCTCATTTACTTCCCTCTTGTTACAAATTTAATTTCATTTGACTTCCCAATTACTACCAACTTACTTCCTTGTTACTTCCCTCTTACTACCAACTTACTACCATAATACTTCCATCTTGCTACCAACTTACTTCCATGTGACTTCCCTCTTACTTCCATCTTGCAACCAATTTACTACCATGTTACTTCCCTCTTACTTCCATCTTGCTACAAACTTACTTCCATGTTACTTCCCTCCTACTTATATCTTGCTACCAACTTACTTCCATGTTACTTCCCTCCTACTTATATCTTGCTACCAACTTACATCCCTCTTACTTCCCTCTTACTTCCATCTTGCAACCAACTTAGTTCCATCTTGCTACCAACTTAATTCCGTATTACTTCCTTCTTGCAACCAACTTACTTCCATATTGCTACCAATTTACTTCCATGTTACTTCCCTCTTACTTCCATCTTGCTACCAACTTACTTCAATGTTACTTCCTTCTTGCTACCAACTTACTTCCATGTTACTTCCCTTTTACTTCCATCTGGCTAACAACTTACTTCCCTCATACTTCCATCTTGCTACCAACTTACTTCCATGTTACTTCGCTTTTACTTCCATCTTGCTACCAACATACTTCCATGTTATGCCCCTCTTACTTCCATCTAGCTACCAACATACTTCCATGTTACTTCCCTCTTATTTCCATTTTGCTATCAAATGACTTCCATGTTACTTCCTTCTTGCTACCAACTTACTTCCATCTTCCTACTAATTTACTTCCATATTACTTCCCTCTAACTTCCATCTTTCTACCAACTTACTTCCATGTTACTTCCCGTTTACTTCCATCTTGCTACCAACTTACTTCCATCTTGCTACCAACTTACTTCCATTTTGCTACCAACATACTACCATGTTACTTCCCTCTTACTTCCATCTTGCTACCAACTTACTTCCTTGTTACTTCCCTCTTACTTCCATCTTGCTACCAACTTACTTGCATGTTACTTCCCTCTTACTTCCATCTTACTAACAACTTACTTCCATGTTACTTCCATGTTACTTCCATGTTACTTCCTTCTTGCTACCAACTTACTTCCATGTTACTTCCCTTTTACTTCCTTCTTGCTACCAATTTACTTGCATATTACTTCCCTCTTACTTCCATCTTAACTACCAACATACGTCCACGTTACTTCCCTTTTACTTCCATCATGCAACCATCTTACTTCCATCATGCTACCAACTTACTTCCATCTTGCTACCAACATACTTCCATGTTACTTCCCTCTTCCTTCCATCTTGCTACCAACTTACTTCCATGTTACTTCCCTCTTACTTCCATCTTACTAACAACTTACTTCAATGTTACTTCCATCTTGCTACCAACATACTTCCATTTTACTCCCCTCTTACTTCCATCTAGCTACCAACATACTTCCATGTTACTTCCCTCTTATTTCCATCTTGTCATCAAATTTCTTCCATGTTACTTCCTTCTTGCTACCAAATTACATCCATCTTGCTAACAATTTACTTCCATATTACTTCCCTCTTAGTTCCATCATTCTACCAACTTACTTCCATATTACTTCCCATTTACTTCCATCTTTCTACCAATTTACTTCCAACTTGCTACCAACTTATTTCCATTTTGCTACCAACATACTTCCATGTTACTTCCCTCTTACTTCCATCTTACTAACAACTTACTTCCATGTTACTTCCATGTTACTTCCTTCTTGCTACCAAATTACTACCATGTTACTTCCCTTTTACTTCCTTCTTGCTACCAACTTACTGCCATGTTACTTCCCTTTTACTTCCTACTTGCTACCAACTTACTTCCATGTTGCTTCCCTTTTACTTCCATCTAGCAACCAACATACTTCCATGTTACTTACCTCTTACTTCTATGTTACTTCCCTCTTATTACCATCTTGCTACCAACTTACTTTCATGTTACTTCCATCTTGCTACCAACTTACTTCCACCTTGCTACCAATTTACTTCTATATTACTTCCCTCTTACTTCCATCTTGCTACTAACTTACTTCAATCTTACTTCCATCTTGCTACCAATTTACTTCTATATTACTTCCCTCTTACTTCCATCTTGCTACCAACTTACTTCAATGTTACTTCCATCTTGCTACCAAATTACTTCCATCTTGCTACCAATTTACTTCCATATTACTTCCCACTAACTTCCATTTTGCTACCAACATACTTCCATGTTACTTCCCTCTTACTTCCATCTTGCTACCAACTTACTTCCTTGTTACTTCCCTCTTACTTCCATCTTCCTACCAACTTACTTCCATGTTACTTCCCTCTTACTTCCATCTTACTAATAACTTACTTCCATGTTACTTCCATGTTACTTCCTTCTTGCTACCAACTTACTTCCATCTTGCTACCAATTTACTTCCATATTACTTCCCACTAACTTCCATTTTGCTACCAACATACTTCCATGTTACTTCCCTCTTACTTCCATCTTCCTACCAACTTACTTCCATGTTACTTCCCTCTTACTTCCATGTTACTTCCCTCTTACTTCCATCTTACTAATAACTTACTTCCATGTTACTTCCCTCTTATTACCATCTTGCTACCAACTTACTTTCATGTTACTTCCTACTTGCTACCAACTTACTTCGATCTTGCTACCAATTTACTTCTATATTACTTCCCTCTTACTTCCATCTTACTACCAACATACTTCCACGTTACTTCCCTTTTACTTCCATCTTGCTACCCACTTATTTCCATCTGGCTACCAACTTACTTACTTCCATCATGCTACCAACTTACTTCCCTCTTTCTTCCATCTTGCTACCAACTTACTTCCATGTTACTTCCCTTTTACTTCCATCTTGCTACCAACTTACTTCCATCTTGCTATCAACTTACTTCCATGTTACTTCCCTCTTACTTCCATCTTGCTACCAACTTACTTCCATCTTATTACCAATTTACTTCCATATTACTTCCTCCTTACTTCCCTCTTACTTCCATCTTGCTACCAACTTACTTCCCTCTTATTTCCATCTTGCTACCAACTTACTTCCATGTTACTTCCATCCTGCTATCAACTTACTTCCATCTTATTACCAATTTACTTCCATGTTACTTCCCCCTTACTTCCCTCTTACTTCCATCTTGCTACCAACTTTCTTCCCTCTTACTTCCATCTTGCTACCAACTTACTTCCATGTTACTTCCATCTTGCTACCTACTTACTTCCCTCTTACTTCCATCTTGCTACCAACTTACTTCCATGTTACTTCCATCTTGCTATCAACTTACTTCCATCTTATTACCAATTTACTTCCATGTTACTTCCCCCTTACTTCCCTCTTACTTCCATCTTGCTACCAACTTACTTCCCTCTTACTTCCATCTTGCTACCAACTTACTTCCATGTTACTTCCCTTTTACTTCCATCTTGCTACCAACTTACTTCCCTCTTACTTCCATCTTGCTACCAACTTACTTCCATGTTACTTCCCTCTTACTTCCATCTTGCTACCAACTTACTTCCATGTTACTTCCTTCTTGCTACCAATTCACTTCCACGTTACTTCCCTATTACTACCAACTTACCTCAACTTACTTCTTTCTCACTTCCAACTTACTTTCATCTTACTACCAATTCACTTCCCTCTAGGTACCTATTTTTTCTTCTAGGTTTCTTCTTATTTTCAACTGCTTAGTTACTACTCATTTGCTGCCTGGTTACTGCTCTTTGTATTTTCAGGTTACTTCTCATTTGCAACATCATTTTTATCCATTTTTACTGTGTGGTTGCTTTTCATGCAGAGTAATTTTTCAAATCCACATATAACCTTGATCACATAAAAGCTAGATGAACCAGATTATATATACTTATTTAAATTAATAAAGAAAACTGCACAGGATGAAATCAAATATATAATCATATAATAATAAACGTAATAATAGGAAGAATAGGAGAACTGTAAAATAAACAAAAGAAAAACAATCAATCGATTGATAAAACATAAAATCATATTTATTCTAATCAGGAACTAAATGAGAACAATAAAACATAACCCAAAAGAAAGAAATTTGAGATATTTGTTTTTCTGCTTTTCTTGTTTTGTAAATCTCACTGGAAAACCTGAAACAATTTTACTACCCATCGGTATAAAAAATTTCACTTCAAAAATGATAACTGCAGCTATTAACAAAACCAGAACAATAGAACAAACCAAAAAAAATAAAGTCAAAATAAATTTGTCTTTGCTGTTATTCTTGTTGTAAATGATAATCCCAGGTTAATGAAAGGAGAATATTGAGGGTGGATATTACAATCACAGCTTAAACCAATGCCCTCAGAAATTTATCAGCTTGCCCTATTCTGTTCCCTCATTCTTGCTTGGTTTTCATAAAATTCCTCTGCTTCTTGTTGATGTCTCATTCTCTCTTCCATTCAGTCAACAGGTTCATATAGTGGAAGCCTTACAAAATTGGAAACCACAATTGATTAGAAAATAATTTTTTAAAATAAACTATGCATCTAGAAATACCTGTGAATGAATATGGCTAATTATACTTATCTACTCATATCGTACCCAATTTGCCATTATAATTTTGCTTTTTTTTTTACTTGAATATAAGTTTAATTTTAAAATACATTCAACACTACCTACTACAATTATTATACTATTCTTTGTCAGAATTTAATATACAATAACACAAAATTGCTATGACTTCATAATTCAATGTTCAACAAGTAGTATTTACTATCTGCTGCAAATTCTTGCTTTCTGTACTATCGATAGTAATCAATAACTATCAATATCAGATAGCATTGATATTAATGTAGCTGGACAAATGCAACCCCAAATTGTACTTCATTTTATTCGTATTATATAATATTATTAATTATAGTATTATGTAATAATCCTGAAAACAAGAAAAAAAAATTATTTTTCAATTTGAAAAAAAACCACAAACATAATTCAGGGAAACAACAATATCGATATATCGATAAACATCGATATATTGATATATCGATACATCAATTTGCAGCACTTTGATTGGTTGTTTTGGTTCCTTATTTAATGATGATAATATGGTTAGTTGAAGTTTCAACATTTCACGATTATTTTGCACATTTGTATGTATATGGTGTTGAAATTCAAAAATTCATAGTAACAGGTGATCCTTAAATGTAATCGTTTTTTCATTTTGAGTAAGTCAAAATGCGGTTTCATTCAATTTGTTTAGTTTTTTTTCCTTTGTAATTAGTGTAGTGAAGTTTCCTAATGCTTTTAATTGAATCGCAGGTTTGTGTTGCGTTGTATGAGTGGAGTAGAATACCTATTTTGATCCAACAAGAATCGCAGGTTCTGGTTGCTTGTACGAGTTGACCGATGGTATTGTTCATTTTGATCCAATGTGAGTAGCATTAAGATTCATCAATATTCAGAAATAGTCACATCTGTACTAATCCTTGTTTTGAATTTGATTATACGTGAATAGCAGCAAGATTCATCATTTGGAAATAGTCGCATTTGTACCTGTCTATGTTTCAAGTAAGTCAAAATTAATTTTCAATTATTCTAAGTATATGTGTTTGCTTTGGTTCACAATTAATTATGATTTGAGGATATATAAAGTTGATCGTAGGTTTTTGTATTATAATCAATGTTATGAAATTGCAATTTTGCTATTAGTAATTCGATAGTACTGGCTTATTAACCTCAACAAGAAGACCAGTAAGATTAATTTTTATACCTCATCGTCAGTATCAGTCAAAATGCAATTTCACTATATTTGTTAATGTGTTTGTCATTGGTATCTGTACTAATCAGTGTAATGAAGTTTCCTATAATGCATTTAATTGATCGCAGATTCTGGTTTCCTGTATATGTTGACTGATTGTAATCATTCATTTCAATTCAACGCAAATAGCAGCAAGATTCAACAATATTCAGAAATAGTCGCATCATTACCAGTCTACATTTTGAGTGTGATCCAACATGAATAGCAGCAAGATTCATCATTTAGAAATAATCACATTAGTATCTGTCTATGTTTCAAGTAAGTCAAAATTCATTTTCAACTATTCTATATCTGTTTGTTTTGGTTCACAGTTAGTTGAGTATGATTTAAGGATGAGTAAAGTTGATCGTAGGTTTTCATACCACTCATTTCATTCATTTTGTATAGTCGATATTATGAAATTACAAGTTTGTATAGCATAATAATTCGATATTACTGGTTTATTAAGATCAACAAGAAGAGCAGTAAGATTAATTTTGAACAATAATCAGCTTTTATCATTCAGTATTTCATTGGGTGTATAAGTCAAAATTCATTTTCTTCTGTTCTATGTCTGTTTGTTTTGGTTCATAATTATAGTTGAGTATGATTTGACAATGAATAAAGTTGATCGTAGGTTTTTGTACCATATAATCAATGTTATGAAATTGCAATTTTGTGTAGCATAGTAATTTGATAAACCGGCATATTAGCATCAACAAGAAGAGCAGTAAGATTAATTTGGAATAATAATCAGCCTTTATCATTCAGTACTTCATTGGGAGTACAAGTCAAAATTCATTTTCATCTATTCTATATCTGTTTGTTTTGGTTCACAGTTAGTTGAGTATGATTTAAGGATGAATTAAGTTGATCATAGGTTTTCATACTATTCATTTCATTCATTTCACTCTTTTTACTCATTTCATTCATTTTGTATAGTCGATGTTATGAAATTGCAATTTTGTATAGGATAGTAATTTAATAGTACATGCATATTAATATTAACAAGAAGAGCAGCAAGATTTATTTTGAATAACAATCAACCTGTATTATTCAGTTCTTCATTGGGAGTACAAGTAAAAATTCATTTTCATTTGTTCTATTTCTGTTTGTTTTGGTTCACAGTTAGTTGAGTACGATATGAGGATTAATAAAGTTGATTGTAAGCTTTCATACCACAAAGTCGATGTTATGAAATTGAAATTTTATATAGGTAACACAGTAATTTGATAAAACTGGCATATTAACATCAACAAGAAGAGCAGAAAGATTAATTTTGAATATAATCAGCCTTTATCATTCAGTACTTCATTGGGAGTACAAGTCAAAATTCATTTTCATTTATTCTATATTTGTTTGTTTTGGTTCACAGTTAGTTGAGTACGATTCAAGAATGAATTAAGTTGATCGTAGGTTTTCATACTATTTATTTCATACATTTCACTCTTTTTACACATTTCATTCATTTTGTGTAGTGGATGTTATGAAATTGCAATTTGGTATAGCATATTAATTTGATAGTACTGGCGTATTAACATCAACAAGAAGAGCAACAAGAATAATTGTTTACAGGCCACCTTAAATAATTCTGATTCTTAAAATGATAATAATATAATATGCTCCCCCTTGTTAAATAGTTTTTTCACTGTTGTTCTCCTTCTGCTCCTTCAGTAAACTCTAATAGTAGTTTAAATGATTCTACCCCATTTTTTTAGATGTCATTTTATTTTCTTACAACAGTAGGCAAGCAACACCTATAGAATATGATTTTTGTAATCAAACTGTTTCGATAATAAGTAAATTAGAAAACATGCAGGACATTATTTCTAAATTAGTTCAGGACAACCAGACATTATGTAAACACATGATTAAAATAAAAGAAGTACTGCAGGCAGTTCTTTCATTCTCAAGTTAGTTTCTATTATTATATTATTATTGAATGTATCAAATTAAGTCTAAGATGATTAATTTTTTCATTTATGTTTTTATTTTTCAGTCCATCCATTCGTACCAACTAGCACTGTAAATGAGACTCATTCATTTGGATCATAATCTTCACCAAATGCTTCATTCCAATGTGATATGAATCAATACCACCTGTATCAGTGTTCTGTGTTGAAAAACATGAAATTAAAGTTGAACTTACCCATTAACTGAAAAGATTTGTTCCTGGCATTTGACCAAACATTAAATAGAGATCATTCTAGTTTTGATGAAGAAATTTATAAGGCATTTGTAAGTGAAACTTATTTATTTTCAGTTATAAAACTTTCATATATTTTGCTGATGATAAAGTGTCATACTTATGTGTGTTTCAGAAAACATTTGTGTATGCTTATGATCCACAAATAAATGGCCAAAAGTTAGCAGTTGCCTCACTGTTGTCAATGATCATCAGAATGTGAGCTGCCAAAGCAACAACAGGACAAGATGCAAGAATAGCTGATGATCAAGATTTCTATATTACATGGTTTGAAACAACAACTTACTCTTTGCTTGAAGGTAACTACTTTGTTAATTGTTTTGCACATTCCAATGTAGACATTTTCTGATCTATTTGTATTTTATACAGCTTTGTTTCAAACATGGGATCAGTCTCTTTTGCCAATGTACAAACCAGAAGGCAAATGGAATAAACATTCATTTTCCAGCCATATTCATTTCATAGTGCAGAGATGGATGAAACCAATCAAACTGCCAAAAAGAAGTTGGAATTTGACAGTGGCAAGAAAATTAGCAAGACAAAAGTCAAGAAAAAAGTCACCCAGTCAAATATCAAAGAAAAAAGCAGCAGGAATGAAAATACGAGATCAAAGGAAAGTAACAATGATACTAGTCAGGAGAGTACCAGTGTTATTAATTAGTGTAGAAATTAACAAAAATGTGATCTTATTGCTTACTGAGAGCAATTTGTCGATCAACCCAATTTGGGATAAAGTTTTGTAATGTAACGCATTTGCGATACATTCAACATTTTTATTTTTCAACATCTTTCATAATATTTTGAAATATTTTGTAAATTTTTGTTCTTTCCATAATATGATTTTTGTTGTTACGTATTCATGTTTTACTTTTCACTAATTTTTTTATACTTTTATTTTTTTGTGTTCCTTTCTGAATATAATCTTTGTTATGTTATACATTCGTAAATTATTTTTCAGATATTTTTACCTGAAAAAATTAATTTTGAAAATTTAGATATTTGAGTTACATTAGCTCCTTCTTTTGGAACGAGCTAAAAGTTAATAAAATATCTAAATTCTGGGTAGAAAAAAGGAACTATGTGGGTACCAACTGGAAGGAAATTGGGTAACAAGAGGGAAGTGAATGGGTAGTAAAAGAGAAGTGAATGGGTAACGGTAGGGAAGTAAATGAGTAACAAGAGACAGTATGTTGGTAAAAAGAAGGAAGTAACATGGAAGTAATTTAGTTGCAGGAGAGAAGTAAGTTGGTAACAAGAAAGAAGTAATTTAGTAGTAACAGAAAAGGAGGCTGGTAACAAGAGGGAAGAAAGTTGGTAGTCACAGAGAAGTAAGTTGGTAACAAGAAGTAAGTAAGTTGGAAGTAAAAGATAAGTAATTTAGTAAGCAGAGGAAAATGAGTTGGTAGTAAGAGGGAAGTAACGTGGAAGTAAGTTGGTAGCAAGATGGAAGTAAATTGGTAACAAGATAGAAGTAAGTTGGAAGTGAGAGGGAAGTAGGTTGTTAGTAAGAGGGAAGTAACATGGAAGTAAGTTGGTAGTAAGAGGAAGTTGGTAGCAAGATGGAAGTAACATGGATGTATGTTGGTAACAAGATGGAACTAATATGGAAGTAAGTTGGAAGTAAGTTGAAAGTAAGTTCGAAGCAAGAGGGAAGTAAGTTGGAAGTAAGAGGGAAGTAACATGGAAGTAAGTTAGTAACAAGAGGGAAACAGTATGGAAGTAAGTTGGAAGTAAGTTGGAAGTAAGCTGGAAGCAAGTTGGAAGGAAGAAGGAAGTTATTGGTATAACAAGACAGAAGTAAGTTGGTAGTAATAGGGAAGTAACATGGAAGTAAGTTGGTAACAAGAGGGAAACAATATGGAAGTAAGTTGGAAGTAAGTTGGAAGCAAGAAGGAAGTTAGTTGGTATAACAAGGCAGAAGTAAGTTGGTAGTAATAGGGAAGTAACATGGAATTAAGTTGGTAACAAGAGGGAAACAATATGGAAGTAAGTTGGAAGTAAGTTGGAAGTAAGTTGGAAGTAAGTTGGAAGTAAGTTGGAAGTAAGTTGGAAGCAAGAAGGCAGCAAATCTGTGCAGTAAATCAGCAGCAAGCGAACAGTAACCTGGCAATATTTAGACAGTAATTAAGTTTCAAGTGAGAAACATGAGGCAGTAAAATTGGGCAGTAACTGGGGAACAAATAAGCAGTAACCAGGCTCCAAAGGGGCAGTAACCAAGCTTAAAGTGGGAATCAAGAAGGCAGTAAGAATGGGCAATAACTGGGGAGCAAATGAGCAGTAACCAGGCTGGAACCAGGCAGTAAATGGGTAGCAACTGAGAAATATATTGGAAGTAATATGGAAGTAATTAAGAAGCAAAAGGCAGCAAATCTGGGCAGTAACTCAGCAGCAAATGAGCAGTAACCTGGCAGTGTTTGGGCAGTAATCATGCTTCAAGTGAGAAGCAAGAGGCAGTAAAATTGGGCAGTAACTGGGGAACAAATAAGCAGTAACCAGGCTCCAAAGGGGCAGTAACCAAGTTTCAAGTGGGAAGCCAGAAGGCAGCAAAACTGGGCAGTAACCTGGAGGAAAGTAAGTAGTAACCAGGCAGTAAATGGGCAGTAACCTAAGCAACAATTGGGAATAACAAGGCAGTGAAGGGGCAGTAACTAAGCAACAAATGGGAGGTAATAAAGCAGTAAAAAATTGGCAGTAAACAGGCAGAAACTGAGAAGCAACTGGGATGCAACTGGGAAGCAGAAATTTTGAATGCTACTTTCTGATTGGTCTAGACACACTAGTGAGAGATTTCTGATTGGTTGAAACACTTGATTTTTGGCAGTAACTTGGCAGTAACTTGGCAATAACTTGGCAGGAAGGTGGGCAGTTTTTCTGGTGGGCAGTAAATGGACAGTAGCTTGCACAATGGGATCTTCTTACCTACTCAATTAACTTCAGACCTGTCACACACATCAACTAAGCTACGAGTTGGATAGGTACCTGGGCTATTTTAAATATGACGAAGTTTTTTTGGACACCATAAGCTAATATTGTTTTTATAAAATATTCAACTTAAATTCGAAATTACATCAATAATCTACAAAAGAAATTAGTGTACTTAATTTTTTGGTAAATGTAAATTGAAAAGTGAAAAATTCTCACTCCCCAGTCTCCATTAACTCTAATGATAAAAAAATCTGATAACTGAGACTTGTATTTCTATACCACTTTGCATGATTCACTGAATCATTTGAAAACAAACGCCTCACCCAAGCTGGTAGAAATAACAACACCCACAACATAGAAGTAAATGAAATCCTTCCAAGTCTAGGCATTTTGTGTGTTTGTTGCCAGAGATATAGGAGAGGCTAGGTCAGTCGAAATAAATTTTGTTTGACCTAAGATTGCATGCAAACTAACCATGATATTAATGTGAGATAAATACTTTTAGAAATTAGGAACAATTTCCTTTCAGAATAAATCGCACTTTTTTCATTAAAAAGTCATTTAAACTATAAAAATCAATATTACGAAATGTTTATTTTTTTGTTCTCTCAAAAAATCCCGGGCAAAAGGAACCACTATAAAATAACCCAATTTTCCCGAACAAAATAAATTTTTTCTGTTATCTTTTCAAAAAGAAATATTTATAAGAAATAAAACAACTGTTTTTGACAAATTTCCAAAACTTTTTGATTAAAGTTTTAAGCTTTATAAAAAGTTTATTTTTAGGCAAAAGGAGCCGGGCAAAAAGAACCAGCATACAACTCGTATAGCACAGTATATTTCACTTTCTTCAAATATCGATACTTTCCTATATTTTTACCCAGCAATACCTAAAGTATCGATATTTTTCACAATACCTATCATATTAATACGTATATCAACACGTATATCGATATTTTTCCCACCTACAATAAAAATTTATACATATTTTAATCAATTTTTCGAATTATTGTGCAGAAGAAATGTGAGTAACTAATATGACAATCTAATTACCTGGATAATATTTTAGTGATGCCCAAACAAGAGGAATCATTCCTGCATGGTGATAAAGATGCAAAATTGAAACATGACCCTGCTTTTTCCGCAATACCATAAACACCTAAAAATAATACCGATTAACAACAGTTTTTGTTATCCATTCAATATCTATAAAATAGTTACCTAACTTATGATACAAGTGATAGAAGTAGGTAACTGAAATACGATTTACAATAGGTAGTACCTACCCAGCATATGTTTCAAGAAAGAAAGGAAAAAAACAGGTGCCAGTGAGACATATGTAAAAAAGTTAAAAGTAACCTAACTGTAAGGGGCTCATGTGTGACCAAGACCAAGATGGCGGTGCTGAAGTGAATGAATTCATAAAGGCTGATACATATCAGTACCATTTTCCCTGATACGTACGATATGTGCAGTTGATATAGCTCTCATTTTGGTGTAGTGTTGCCTAGGATATCGTATCATATCTTCACTTTAAATTAAAATCAAAGTATAGCTCCTCAATGATGTCCCGAAAGAACTTTGCAGAGGGCAGAGGGGAATTTTTAAATATGACACGTATAAACCAGGTAAATTTTGCGCCATGGGAGAATGTAAAAGATCATTGAAAAATACGTCACAAATTTAAAACAAGTAAAAAATATTTATTTTTTATTTTTTTCACTTTGCGCCTATAGACTGTAACCTCAATGGCCTCCTGGTAAATCTACAGTGGTTTCCACCGTGAAAATACGTTTTCCCAGGGAAGAGACGTTTTCACAGAGGAGATGCATTACAGGGAAGATAAGTTTTCACAGAGAAGATGCATTTCCACTACGAAGACACGATTCTATCATGAAGACGTGTTTTCAATGGAAAGATGCATCACTGGGAAGATGAGTAATTCCCCCATGAAGATGCGTTTCTACATTAAAAATGTATTTCGACCTCGAAGATGCATTTCCGCAGTGAAGACACAATTCCACAGTGATGACGCGTTTCCACCGTGGAGTTGCGTTTCCACCATAAAGATGCTTTCCCACCGTGAAGATCCATTTTCACCGTGAAGACCTGTTTTCACTGTGAGATAAGTGTTTCCACTGTGAAGACGCGTTTCCATCAGAAATGTATTTATAATTTTTGGAAATGTAAGTCAAGTAAATTTTGCATCTGAATTCAGTGTTAGCCACTAGGAGAATATAAGAGATCATTAACAAATACTTTACCAATTCAAACAAGTAAAAAAAATTTATTTTACACACTTTCGCCTTTGTGCTTATAGGCTGCGTTCTCAATGGCCTCCTGGCAAAACCACCGATGCAGGGTCGGTGAATTAGCTCAAATTTTCCAATTAAAAAACAAAAATCGTGCTTCAATACCTGTTAGCAAGGGAACTGAATCATTTAATATGGTACGCGTTCCAACTTTTGCACCTAGTAACACTGTATAATTGGTTATTTTTGTGAAAATAATAAAATTTGTTGTTTTTTCTTATGTCAGTGAGGTTGCGTTGAAGACAATCAATTTATATATACACACACACACACGCACGCATACACACACACACAAACAAATTTTTCTTGGTTCTCTGTTTCCTTCTCTGGAATTTTCACTGAAAGTTACACCAAAATTTGTGCTGGTAGCCTTCACCTCTCATTTTTTTACCCCATAGTGAAAATAGGAATGTAAGTATATCACATTAAAAAAAAAGTCTTCATACTAATCCAATTCATAACCTCGTTTATTTTTGAGGTTGGTCTAAAATATTTGAATCTGTCAATTGCTCCTAAAATTAGTAGATTTTCCAATTTATTTTGTAGGCTAAAAGGTCAATTCATCTTCTCAACTCCGCAGTGAGGATATCACTGAAGCTCTTTATCTTTTCTTTGATGCGATGGCAGAATACAAACATTGTCAGGGAATGGGTCATTCGATATCGCTATATTATTTTTTGACACAGTACAAGGTTATAGCATTTGTACACATTTGTATGGCATGATGATACAGTATAGAAAAATGAATACTAATGTGTGCACCTGAAGTGACCATATGGAAATGTAACGATAATGATATCGTTCAAATAAAATATTCAACACAAGATATAAGGTTGTGTACTATAAAAATATAGCACATGAAAATATAAAATTATAAATGTGTGCTTACTAATTAAAGTACAAAATGAGATTGAAGTACAACCACCAAAACATTGTCTTTTATTAGGCCAGAGTTATGGGTGATTTGTGTTGAAGAGAAAGGAAGAAAATCATATTCAAGGAATAAGGATGTATGTGATGAATTTGCAATTATACATAATTTGTGAGAACAGTTTAGAAAGACCTATTGTCAAAAAACGTATATTGAAGGAATTGCTGATATAGGATGAATAAGTATATGTAGGAATATTTTGTAGACAGTAATGTATATTCTAGGAATTTATGAATGGTGAGAACATTGTTTGAAAGTGTTGAAATAAATGATGAGCGTTTGAGAAGGTATTTTTTAGGAATAGGCCGATATTTGGTTGTACTTCTAATTTTATGAAATATGTTTATTAAGCATAAATACGTCATGATATAAATATATCGTGACAGGAAATTATGTTTTTTTCATTGTGTGAAATTGGCTTCTTCTTGCACACTTCAGGTGTATGAAAATGTCTATTGATTATAATTTTCAACTGAAGAACATACGTTTTTGTGCATGTAACGTGGAGTAAAAAGGCTAATTTTGACTGGGTAGAAAAAGTAAAATTTAGTTTTGGTACTTACATAGTATCTATATTTCACTATGACAGTGCAAAGTAAGTGATTCTTGACAAGTTGCAATTTACAACATTCGCTTGCAGCTTATGTTACAAATTCCGTGAGTTAAGGGTTCGTGTTGAAAACACTATTTTTTTCAATCAATGCACATGCATGTTGTCTGATAGGTTGGAAGGAGAAGACAAACATTTTCAGCAAATACTTATTTTAATCCTGCTATTGACTTTTCCTCCCTATGATTAATTTTTTCTCCCGGGTCCAAAATTCTATGTTTTGGGATTTGAAAATAAATATCTAACTTCTCATTTGCGACATGTATTGCAAAAAATTCATTTTCAAGTCAAACGTGTGAACTTTTAATTTTGCTCACTTGCCCACAACTTTTACATATCTGCCACTTGTTCAAAAAGTATCATAGGTTACTTTTTTTTACGAATTTACTATAGGATTATTGTTCCCCTCTTATCCAATTTGTATTTTTGAAGGTAGGTATTTATTATGAAGAATAATGGGCGATACACATGCAAAGTACGCTATTTTTACTTATGTAATATTGAACACTCACATTCAGCATGTGCTGCAATCATCACACTTGTAGCAATCACCTACTTTTTGTTTTTGAATCACAATTATCATTAAAAACCATATTAAGAGATTTATTATAAGAAAATAATTTGAAATTGAATTTCCAAACAAAAACCAATTCATATCACTTACCGTATCAAGCAAGTCGAGTATTTTCAGTGAATAAAATACATAACAACATTTAAGTTCCTGTAAAATCCAATAAGAGTTTGTATGAGTGTAATTCGATTCTTGTAGCCTACATCAGAGTTTCTCAAACTATGTGTTGTGACTCAGAAGTGTGTAACAAAATATGTCAAGTGTAAGGTGAATTTTTGGGGATTTGGTAAAACAATTAATAAAAATAATTTATGTCGATATTGGTATATACCTACTTACCCTTTATCACATCATTGGGTGTTATGAGAAGCGTCGGCAGAGGATATTTTTATTTACATTATCATAGGTTATAATAGGTGTTTTTAGGATGGTGTTATATGTAGTTTAGATCAACGAATGATCTGCCAGCTTCTTTGTGGTTCCTTGCTAATGTCTTGGACTGTCACCCAGGTAACCTGTTTTCGAATCCTTATGTTAATGAACATTTTTTTTGTAATTGTATTTTTTCATTACTATTTTTTTTGTTTTATTTTCGCATATCTTTCAGAGTGGATTAGCCAGATTGTTTATTATATTAAAAAAAACAGCTTAAACAGGCAGACGTCTTATCTTTTTATTTTCTCGAGTATTGTTTATCTGTAGTCTATTTACAAATGCAACTGGAAACACCTTGAAGAACATCCTCTTTGTCTAATCACAGAAGCTTGTGTTTTTATGACATTGTAGAGGTAACTGAGTACAAGAAAAAGTGTGTCGCTAATAGAAGAAGTTTGAGAACCACTAGTCTACATTAATTCCAATGCGTTAAAATGAGTAAAATATGTACGAAACTAATTATTTACAGAGGAGTTTTGATATATAGTGCTACTGGTTATTCCTTTGCATACAAATGTTTATGAACTACCCAGAACCAAAAAGTAGGCATTCTTTAATTTACAGTTTTATTTGGATTTGGTTTTGAACAGATTGAGGAGAGTAAGAAACTTGTGTAAGATTCCATAATTACTTAAAACTTGATTGAGTTTAACTTCGCCTTTTAGTATTTATTTATAGCCTGTATAAATTCTTGCTTTTTTGTTAACTATACCTGCTTACAATTATATTTTCCTAATTAATTATTTGTGTAATCTGTTTTTTGTTTTGTTAATAGGTATAGGTGGTACTGAATATTTTTTGCAGATGCTTATCAGAACCTCGGGATAGGGTAATGGAGATTTTCTCAGCGATGCCTGACTTTTTTACAAATGTTTCTCTCGGTTTGAAAATTTTTTTTCTGTTTTATATTTGATGAAAAATGTTTGTTAAAATTTTTTAATTTATTTGATTGCCTGTCTAAGAGGTCTTCAGATTTTATTTACTTTTTAACTTTTTGTATCTTAAATTTACCTCAGATCTTAATTTCAACTTTAATTTCCCTGCTTTGTTTTAGTCTAAAAGTATAAATTTTATGAATTCCGACTGAAGATGAGAAATTTTGCCTTTCATTTTCCTGGATATGTGAAAGCATTAATGACTCGCATTCAGACTTAATTATTATATTGCATCCATAATATACGTTTGTGGAATACCTTGTTGTGAGAGATATTCTCACCAGAAGGAAATTCAACAGAATTTAAGCGTGTTCAGCCACTTTGTACGTAAGTACGGGTAAGCCAGAACCAGACCGAACACTGGCGATTTTAGAGCCAGTTCGGGCGGTTTATATACGGCTTATTCACAGGCACACAAACATACGTACGTAAGGTAATACGTACGTCGGTGAGGGCGGCCAGGTCGCATCATCCCCTATCATGATAAGAGATGGCTGGCCGGTTTGTGTACGGATCATGACATTGTTTGGTGATGTCACGATTCGGTACTCGTACATTACCTGCATGTACTTGCAGGTAATTACGATCGAACGTATTTTGTGTTTCGTTTAACGTCATATAGACGAGTAATTGGCCTGCCCTTTGGGGCGGCGACTGTCATTGAGGGGTCCGAGCCCCTTTACCTCACACCAGTGAGTCCCCACAACGTTTATTCTTGATCTAGCATGATAAAGTCTTGGTTTTGATGATTTGATCTTTCACAGACTAGTTATAGTCTTGGTCTTTGTTATAATTTTTTTTTTTTTTATGGAGCCTTAATATTGATATTGTAAACAATAAATTCACTATACATTTGTTGCCTAAACGATGGTTTATACTAGTTGATTTATTCTCTGTGATTTAATACCGACCTACATAAAGAGTTCACTAAAAAGAAACACCGAATTATTTTCAAGTCACAGTTTAAGAATCAGTTTAAAGAAAAGATTTCATCCAATTATAAATATTACGAATCACTAGCTCCGTTCTTTTTGGGAATTTTCTGTGAACAGTTTGATAAGTTCACAACAGTTGTGAAAAGTTGGGAGAATTTATTGTTCTAGGGCAAAAAGAATGCCAAAATTTCAAAACTATTGAAAAGTTATCTCAAATTTTTACAGGAATTGGGCAAAAAGTACAGAGCCGTTCGTCGTAAAATGATCCAAATTACAAATCACATGACCTATAGTCAGTCACGATAAGGTTAAAAATCACAGAAGTCGTACACTTGAAGAATCACAAATCCTACCATAAATCAAAATAATATATGTAACTTATTCAGGAAAATATCCGGAGAAGGGAGTTTTTTAATTTTGAAAAATTGTAAATACGAAATTAATAGAAAAAATACTTACATACATAGCAAAAGGTGTAGTAGAAAAATCAACCGGCTGACACCACAAACTATAAATACCTGTTGGTCCATAAGCTAATCTAATTCCCTAGAAAAAATCAAAATGTAGGTAATGAGAAATATTATGAAATATGAATTTCATATGATGGGAGGGGTACTTATTTCAAAATGTTGACTTTGTTTGCTTTTTCAGTGAAAATTATTTAGGATTCCTCTTTTTTTAATGTGATTATTACTTTTTTAAGATTGGGTTCAACCCTTTCAGTAGAATCCATCATCATTCAAGAATGAGGTAATAAACACATTTGTTTATCTCATCAAATACAATAAAATAAGGGTCTAACTTCAATAATACCGTTGGATTTTTTTATACCTCATTTAACATTTTCGAATAAATTATTGAAGTGGGCTCAAACAAGCCACATCCCTATTTTTCCCTGCAGACAAGACGATGGCCACTAATATCATTTGCACTTCTACTGAGAAGAAATATAGTTCACTATTATTATTAGTAGAACTGGAATGGTTTTTTTTTTTACATATTGTTTGTGAGTGGAAAAAGAGTTCGTTATAAGTACCTAACACATAGAATAGTTCTTTAAAAACGCATGATGTCCTCTCTGTAACAAGTATTTGATTTTGTTGTGAAGATCATTTTGCTTACAAGTGGGATGTTATGATGCCACAAAATTATTTGTTTACCTCAAAGAACAAGAAAGCGTTGACTACTATTTGAAAAGCATTGTAGACTATCATGATACTTTTCAGCTGAAAAGGTTCTCTATTCTTCATTATTGCAGGTCCCAATTTTGTCACAAAGTACACATAAGTGATGAGGAGGAATATAACATGAAAGGGGTTTTCCACTAACAACCAATTTTTCGTTCGTGGATCTGAAAAAAAAAAAAAATGGAAAATAAAATGCGAGAAATTAATAATATATTACACACCAAGGTTCAAAAGGGGCCATTCACATGCGAGGTAAGTTTGTGAAACTTATGGAGTGAGAGAGCAATTTCCGAATCATGTAAACTTACTTTTGAATCTTATCGAGGAAGATATTTTACATAATTAATGATCAGATAGCACAAAACGTTAAAATTCTACCATAATTATGAGTCTTCATGAAAATTATAAGAAACAGAACAAAATATCAACATATTCAATATTTTATTCATAATGTATAACCTCCATCTCGATGAAAACTGAATGTGCTTCCATGTAACAAGATGCTTCACATTTTTACATGAAGGCGTGTTCATTTACATTGAGATTACATTTCATTAATAGTAAGAGCTACTTTTCACTTGTAAAATATCAGCGTAAACATTGCCTTTTTGATTATGTATTGTATAAATTATTAAACACAATATATAGGAGGTACTTTAATTTACAATTCCCTAAAATATTAGCCACATCAAATTTAGACAATTCTCTTTAAATGAAGTCAAATTTAAAGTCTCAAGATAGGAATATGTTTTTCCTTAAATATTAACTGTTTATTTTACCAACTTGGTTTAACTGTTGTTCAATGCTGAACTTGGTTCAAGACTAAAAATAGCATGTAGTTTTTGGTCTTGAACTAAGTTCAACATTGAACCGTGATGGTAAAATGGACACTGGAACATTCTTTTCATGAGCATAATTATACGAATACATTCTTTTTGAAGAAAAAATGTGGTCTTGGGTAGACTCCATCGCCAATTTTTTTTATGAATTTTTGAACTTCTGAAATTATACTCCCAACAAAAAAAAAATTTTTTTTCTATGGTTTTTCATTTCTAGTGTTAGGTACTACAAATATTACTTTAAAACTAACAGTTTTTTTGTTCAAAGGTAACTCCAAAACTACCCAATCTATTTAACAAAAAATTTAATGTTATCTACTACCAGGGATAATCCTCTATCATCTAAAAAAAGTTCATCAAAATTGGTGCCCTGGTTAAGAAATTATGCTAGAACAAACCACTGGGACCCATATTCACAAACGTCACTTTAACCTCCCTTCACTTAAATTTCACTTTAAAAAAGTTTTTTGCACAACATGGTATCTTTTATAAAAGTTCAAATATAAAAATAAAATGTTACAGCACTCTTAAATACAAAATTGTGCCAGAAGTCATTTTTAAATGAAGTTTAAGCGAAGGGAGGTTAAAGTGACGTTTGTGAATATGGGCCTTGGAGTTTACTCATGAAATATTGATGTGTAAACCTAATATTAGTGTGGTTGTGTACTTGCATAATGCATTGGGTACTCACAAACATACATCCACATGTCATGTAATGCTCACAAATGAGAGTTACAATTGTAAGAGTTACAGTTATGCAAATCTGACAATTGTAATTCTTATTTCGCATTTACTGTAGACATCAAGTGCTAAGATGTTTACAAAGCAAAAAGCATAACTATGTTCTTATGGATCAAATTGATAACCTCCTTCTTTTTTTGAAGTTGGTTTAAAATGAGTTTTTTTCATTAAATTTGGGTAGGATTTAAAGATTATCCTCTGACAATTGGTGATCATCCACATCAGTATTTCCTAATCTCAGAAAATCAATTCAATCTTTTATAATTAGCGAATGATTCGAGTGTGAGTATAAACATATAAACTATACATATATACCTAAATGGCCAATTCAAAAAAACACCTCCATGTGCATTGGCTACAGCTTGACTCTACTGGCATTTTTCACAAAAAATACATGCAGTTATATGGACTTAAATTAATTTTTCGGCATTTATTAAGTATAAAATTATACAGACAGAAAATTTAAAAGGGAATATTTTCAACATCCATAAAATTTTCCATACAATTGATAGTTCATTAAATAGATCCCAAAAACAAACTTTCATTCATATAACTGCGTGTATATTTCTCACAATATTACAATGGCTACATACACAAGTGGGCAACCATTTTGAACCCACTACTAATACACACGTTGTATATGAATTTGGCTGTCTAGGTTAATATGTAGTATACAGTCATGTTTGTGATTATGAATAATGCATCCTTTGATTTATTTCTCGAATCCTTTAACATTTTGTGAAAAAGTGAGCAGTATCTCGATTCTGTACAATAATTTACTTATTCAGGCAACTTGGGTATTTGAAATTTGTGCGCCTTGATTTGATAATAAAATTTTTGATCTCTTGACCTTTTCATCGTTTCTACACACGCAAGGTTTTCTCCTCATTAAGTACTCAATTGGCATCTTTAGTGTATCATTAATAGTTATTATCAATTTTATTGTGAAACGTTTCATGGGGATCCTCCTAAGAGTTGGAAGTAGGGATATTAAAAATCGATAATATTCGTTATCGATTGAATCGATTAAAATAAAATTGACGAGGAAATTTTAATTCGATAGAATATATAAAAAAATCAAAACGTTACAAGAGAATCGAATCAAATTGGAAATTAAAGAGGATGAGGATCATGAAGAAAGAATTTAGTAACATGAAATAAAGAATTATCCAAAGTAACGTCTCTGAAGCGTGTGTATTTTACATCAATCACAATAATATAAGAGTGAGTACGGTTTGAGTGAGTTAAACAAAGGTGTACAAAAATAAACAAGTGAGGGGCGGAAATAGTATTACAGTGTAGCCACAAACAAAGATGTAAAATATATTATCAAGATAGTCGTGTGTTCACAGGAGTGAGAGGGGAGAAGGATTGGTGGTCTTAATAGAAATTTAGGACAAGAAAAAATGATAAATATTGAATGGGAAAAAAATTGATGGAATAATCAATTCACAAAAATTACTATAGGTTACATTAAAATCCTTATAGTTGGCAAATTGAGTAAATGTTAATTTGTAAATTTTTTCATTCATATAATATTGGTTTATCTTCAATGTTTAAATTTGAACTTATTCTACCCAACTAGATAAACTAATATCACTATTCTCATGGTTGAAATCAGAATGAGTTGGAAAATGATATCATGTTAAGTAAAAAAAAGTGACAGAATTGTATGGTTGTAGTTATTGCTTTTGTTTTTAAAGTTGTTTTGACGTTTTGGAATTTCTTTTTTTTTTATATATAAAAAATTTATTTGAAAGGTACCTAATGAATAAATTTTTTATTTCTGTAGAATATTTTTCATTTTTCAAAAAAAAAAAAAAGAAAGAAAAAACTCTAGCGCAGCAATATTTTCCTAGAAAACCGAGTTTATCAATTTTCATCCATAATTCAAAAAAAAAACCTAAATTCTAAAAACTAGAAAAAAATGAAAAAATATCGATAGTAATTGATATTTCATTGCTAGTTTCTGGTAAAAAATTACGAAAAACTATTAATAGTTATCGATATCTTTAACAAAATTATCAATCAATGTTTTATCGCTAAAAACCGATTTTCCAGGACTTCTTAGTTTTCTAGTTTTCTTATCAACTACTGAACCAATAAACACTAAACTCCAATTAGATTTGGCCCCATATGAGAAATATCTTTCGTGAACGTGAACACAAAACATTTTCAAACAATTTTTCTTCTCCATTTTTATCAGAAACCACCAAATTTACAGGCATCAAACTTCTATCAGACTTGCACCTATATAAGAATAATCTAACGAGAAAGTTTCAATTCCATAACTTTTGTAGTTTTCTCAGAATCCTGCAAAAACCACTTATCTAGAAACTTTTATTTTTCCAGTTTTCACAATAACTACCAAACCGATGAGCACCAAACTTCAAAACTTCTTCCATATGATAACTATCTTTCTTAAAATTTCAGTCCTATCTGATAAGTGGTTTTTTCAAAACCGTGAACACAAAATTGTTTTCAAACATTTTTCTTCTCCAGTTTTTTCAAAAACTACTAAACTAATAGGCACCAAACATCTACAAAAATTGCATCAACATAAGAAAAATTATCAAGAAAGTTTTAGCCCGATCCCTTTGGTCATTTTTACAGAATCCCGGAAAAACGACTTTTCCAATAATTTTTTGTTTTCCAGTTTTCTCAGAAACTAATTAACCAATAAGCACCAAACTTCGATCAAACTTGTTCCAAGGTGAAAAATGTTTTTTTCATAGAAATTTCAGCTCTATCCATTTTGTAGTTTCCACAAAACCATGAACACAACATTTTGGGGGATACATACATATATAGATATTATATTATAATTATGTATATGTAAGTATATATATAGGTACCTGTATAAAAAAAATTAAATTAAAATGGGAAAATGGTACCAGTCGTTTTCTTTCCTCATAAAACGGATAATTTTCATCATCCTCACCCTTAACCTTATTGTGAGGTCAATTTTAATACCCCGTTTGCAAGTAAACTGGGTAAAAACTTAAAATTTTCTATAATACAGCGGTCGCTCGCTTAATACGTACCCAAATCTCGAGTCAAGGGAGCTCTGTATTAAGCAGTGGCAAAAAAAAAAAAATTAGAAAAATACAAAAAGATGAGCTCAAAACAAGTCTTATATCAAGTACCTACTAAATGCAGGTACATATACCTACATATAATGTGGCTAATTCACAATTCGCTATTGTCCTTGAAAAAAAAATCAGTGATTCGAGCTCGTTCATAGAATAGTGGAAGTCATTTTGTATTTAAGAATTCAGACAGTTGAATGAATGAATAACTAAACATTCAATTGTTTAGGTCTAAAATAGTTCGAACAATTTCGCCTAAAAACAATTCATGTTCATGTGTCAACCTGTGCTGGACAGATTTATAATCAGACAGGTTGACCAATATCGCATTATAAGTTAAGAAATAATTATGTTAAAAAGGTCCGTTCGAATCAAACCCAGCCATTTTGTCCGGAGTACTGGAAATCCGCATTAACCGGTGTGGTGACAAATTATCCGTTACCATTGCAGTTACGTCACCCAGTTGAGACTTGTGACATCAATAACCTTGCATGTATTTCGGTTTTAATTAACTACGATGGGACGCGTGTCTAATGAAAGGTCCAAATGGTTACCAATCTTTCGCGAATTAGCTAACGTGACTTCTTCAAAACAAAATTCGAATTAACCAAATTTGACTTTGATTTTTAGGCTTTTATAACTTCATTATTTATTAATTTAAGTTTTTACAAATCAAAGATAAATGTTATCAATAGAATTTAAGAAAACTGTCGAAGGGGCATATTTTGAAAATGGTCCATATTAAATTTTTAATTTGAAAAAGAAAAAAAAGTAAAATTCCTACCTATAATAACTGTGTTTTAGACATAGGTATAATAAAAAAGTACTACACTTAAGTAAAGCTCTAGTTTCGGACAAGTTTGCAACCCGGCAATTTTAGTTTTTTACCAGTTCTGTAAAGAAGAAATACTCCGAATAAAAAAAAAAAAAAAAGGCAGAAAAATCTCAAGTATAATGTTGGAAATAACTGTTGAAATGATGGGTCTGTTCAATATGAGCAAAAATTCATCTAATAAGTGTTTTACCTATCAAATTGTGGTTCAAATATACCTACTTATGGGTATATAGTAGGCAAGAATGAGCAATTCCCAAGTCAAGTAAACTAACTTTTGAATCTTGTTGAGGAAGATATTTTATATAATTAATGATCAGAAAGCAACAAAATGTTAAAATTCTATCATAATGATGAGTTTTTCTAAAAATTATAAAAAATTGAATAAAATATCTGCCTCCTCATTGTTGCAGATTTAACATTTCATTTATAAAATGTAGCCTCTACCTCGATGTAAACTGAACATGCTTTCTATGTAAAAAGATGCTTTACATTTTTACATGGAGGCACGTTTGTTTACACCGAGATTACAATTATCAATGATAGGAGCTACTTTTTACTCTCAAAATACCAGCATAACATTGTCTTTCTGATCATGTATTACGTAAAATTAATTTATTATGCTAAATAGTGGCTTATTTGTAGAGATGTTATTTATGATACAAGTGCAAAAAGTAGGCGATTCTTTGCACTCATGTCATACGTTATTTCTTGTAACACTTCTATCCCTCAAAAAGGGCAAAACTCTGTTTTTTTTTTAGAAGCCAATAACAATTAGTAATTTTACTTTTTTTTATCCAGAAAATATCCAAGTTCATCTAACCCCCTCCCTCAACCCAAGACAAAATGACTCAAAATTTTTTTTTTAGAATCAAATAATTAATTTTATCATTTCACTTGGGACAAAAATAGAACCAACTTCAAAAAAAAAACAATAAAAAATGCACTAGAAGTGAAAAATAATTCTTTAAAAATTTTTCCAGTAAGACATAGGTATTGTGGTATGTGAAGAGGGATATTTCATTCCTAAGATTTCCACAATCCTTTCCCAATACACACACACACATTTAATACCATTTCACAGCTTATAAATCTCAAGAGAATATTTTACCAGGATAGGCCAAGAATCCTGGACACTTAAGTCTCTTTTTTTGGTTAAACATTTCAAATTCTTAAACTAGATTAAAATATTACCTCTTCATACTCAATTTTACCCCTTATGAAACCATTATTAACTCGACATTTCATTTTACAATTCAACCCATACGAAGAAAAAGAATTTCAAAACATAATAAAATTAAGCAAAATCATAGAAACTATTAACATGTGATTTATTAATAATAATTGCTACAAGTGGAAACATCCCTTCAAATTCTGGAATCACTAAGTTAAAGTATACATATAATTTTATTATACTGCTACCATCAACTTTGATAAATTCAGCTGGATGTAATAGGTTTTTATTTGTAGAAACTGCCTAACAACAAATCTGATCTAGGATTACAACTAAGCACCTTGTGGACCATGTGACTACTGACATAACAGATTTTTATAATTGACCAGAATCTAGGAGATTTTGTTATATTTTTTACAGATTTCAGTTAAGAATTTCAGTGGTTCAATTTTTGTTATATTTTGACAAATCACACAAGTCAAAAACACAAAAAGTTTTGACTGAGCGTACTTTTTCATAATTGAACTGCACAAATTATTTGAACCAAAAGTTGAACAGTTACTGAAAAAATTTGGAAGTATATAGAAATAACATTCTGATGAAAAAAACTGGACAAAATTTACATGTTATAACAACATTAAGCGAACAAATAGATGAACACAGAACTGTAGCAGAATTAAAATAAAATTGGCAAACAGACAAACAGACTGAAAGATTTATTCCTAAAACAATAGTTTATATGGACAAGACTCTACAACTTTGGAAGATTCTTTGGCAGAATACTCCACTCAGCAATTTCCTGCGTTCAGTAAAAGAGGATACCAGCGAATGGGTTGACACTCTTAAATTTTCTCGCCACCACCAAATTGCCATCACTCGTCTCCGCATCGGCCACTGTGCCTCAACTCATTTATTCCTTCTACTTAATCTTCATCCACCTGACTTTCAATATTGCAAATCTCAACCTCTCTCACTCACTCACATTCTCACGACATCTTCACACCCTTCATAATCACTACAACCTACCAACTACAATAACCACTACTCTCGCCCACAACTCCCCTCACCTCTCAAACCTTATCACTTTTCTTCACTTCATCGACTTTATAATATAATCTAATTTATAAGCTTTTGCTGGCATAACCCATTTTGTGAAGTTAGCCCAGCCACTTTTTTTTTGTATTTTTGTATAATAATAATAATAATAATAATAATAATAATAATAATAAAGATCAGGTGAGGAGAAGTGTGATTTACAAAAAATATAAAATTACCTTGAAATTCCATAATTTCATAAAAAAAGAGCAAAAAATAGTGAAATATTTGAATATGGAAAAAAGTAGAAGTGTGTTAAAAGTATTTCAACAATTTGGATATAGATTAGAAAAGTGCAGAGGATAATAGAAAAAATATTGTACAAGTGAGGTGATAGGGGCTTATTTAGGAAATGAGTGAAATAGGAAATAGAAACAGAGAGATATAGATATAATTTTTGGGTGAGAAAAATAATAAATTAAGACACGTGCTACAATTAGTAAACAAAGAGGAAAAGACAATTAAAAGGAAAAAACAAATGAATTGCAAAAAACCACAACAAACTGTGAAACAATGTGGAAGAGTGTATAAGATCCTTGACCTGAACACATGCAAAATATACAGAAAAAAAAGTGGTCCACAAGGCAGAAAATAGGAGAAAATATTCCGATCAAGTCTCCTACATCCAAGTCAAATTAAATTTGAAAACAAAATATAGAAATAAAACGGTTTGTGCGATAATATACAGGGTGTGAAAGCGAAAATTGGTGTCCTAATTTTTATGTTCGATTTTACGTACGAAGAAACGAAGTTAAAAATTTTATAGCACAAATCTTGAATCATGACTGTATATTTTTAGTGGTAAAATAAACTTATCAGAGCGAAAAAAATTGTAAAAAAGTTAATACAGATTCTTCAGCATAAAGCCTACATGATAAAGAAAAAGAGCGCAGACTTCAATAATTCCAGTCTCTGCACTTGGATTTTACTGGAGAAATTTTAAATGAATTATTGTTCACTTTTAAGGGCACTTTTTATTGTTTTTTTTTTTTAACTTGCTTCTATTTTTTGAAAAAACATTTTTTCCAATGATTTTTTATTTCCAACGTTAGCAATAATATTACTTTAAAACTATAATAGTTTTTTCATTTAAAGATAACTCAAAAACTACCTTATCGATTCTCAAAAAAATTTAATGAGACCACCATGGGATGATTCTCGATCATTAGAAAAAAAGTTCATCAAAATCTGTACCCAGGTTGAGAAATTATGTTGGAACAAACATAAAAAAGAACATATATACAGATTAAATTGATAACCTCGTCTTTTTTTTCTCAAAATTGGTTAAAAAATCAGAAAACAGAAAATTAAGAAGTCGAGCCGTGCGAGGAGATGAACTTGAAAGTATCTATACACCCTACAATATTTTTTCGTGTCGTATTGAAATTCTCTACTTTTGGTTCAGACAAGGGTGATTAAAAAACGTATTTTTTGATTGGGTATTGCAAAATAGTCATTCCTTCCCCCCCCCCAAAAAAAAAGCAAATACAGTCGAGTGGCGATAATTTAAACTTTGAAAACACAAAAACTTTGATAGTTCGAAGCAATTTTTGTTTCCCTGCTCACTTCTATAAGATCCCTTTATAAAAAAAACTTCGTTATTCAAACCTGCCGCCTCTATAATTTGAAGTATTCTGGAATGAAAAAAACCTCTATAATTAGAATTCTCTCATTCGTCAGCCTCTATAATTAAAATTTTTAATACATATTAGAATTAAAAAAAAAAACAAAAAAAAAAACTTCAGTAAATAAAATGTAGACGATTATGAATCCTGATAATTCTAAGTGCGCGCCTACAAAAAGATAAATTTTGGAGGCAAGTTCAAACAAAGTATTAATATAATCTTAATAATTTGAATTCTGCTTTTTCGCAGCCTCCATAACTCGAATTTTTTTTTTTTTTTTTCATCTCAAACTACAACCTCTATAATTCGAACATCCATAATTCAAAAGCCTCGATAATTCGAATAAATTGTTGTCTCCCTTCAGCTTCGAATTATCGCGACTCGACTGTATTTGTATTTTTTTAAAAACCAAATAATAATTAATAATTTATTTTTCTTTTTTTTTTTTTAACTAAAAAATCTTCGTACTACTCTAACAATCCCCACCACAAAAAAAATTCTCAAAAATTTTTTAGAACCAAAAAATTATCAAACTTGATAATTTTACTTCAGATAAAACAAAAACCAGAGTGTAGTCGATGCGTGCCGGAAAGTGATCGAGAGCCGTACAAGAAAAAGTAAACTCAAAAGTGCCCATGCGCCATATATTATTTTATTATACATTACAGTAATAAAAATCTTACCGGCGAGATCGTGGAGCAAAAAGTTGTACGTATTTCTGATTTTCGCTGGTAACGTCGCCATAGTGATGATATTATTATGGTACCTAATTATGAACTAGTGTAGATTTTACAAGCACAAAACAGAAACTGTGCTAGAGTAGGCAAATTTTGATTTGTCATACTCTCTCGGATGCGTTCATATTTCTAATGATAGGTACGCATACTTTCAACCATTATTAGCAATTTCAGAAATTCATTATTCGAATTTTTCAATAACTGTGTCGAAAATAGTTCAAGGATGACATGTTAGAGGAAACGAACAAGTTATTTAGCTGCAGTACTTCCTGAAAATTAATATAGGCAATGTTAATGTAGTTTTTAGATATTTTTTTCTTGACCAATGTAGAAAAGTGCGGATTATTTCGCCACTTTTTACTCTACCAGGTAGATACGTATCGTGATGATGATAATGAGCCATAATTGTTCAGAGTTTTTTCATTTCATGGTTTATATTATTATATATTTATTTACTGTATTGTTTACTATGAGTTTTTACACAGCTTCACTTGCCTAGTGTCACTGTCTGTTTATTAATCTGTTTGCCCTCCTCCCTTATTTTAACAACCTTTTTATGGCCTGGAATGTTTCACTCCTTATATACATATTTTACATTTTATATAATAAAAATGTAAATTTTTGTTTGTTACTAACCTAAAATCTCCGAAAGTTCTCCACCGATTGCTTTAAAATTTTGAGGAATTATTTGTGTTGTCCCAAGGAATGTTTTCATCCACCTTGGAGGTACGTAGCCCCACTGGTGGCAAAGTTATGAATTTTTGACCTTTTGGAGATCTTAGGTTAGCAACAAACGCATCTGTAAAGCGAAGCTGACACCACAGGCAGCTAGGAATACATAAAAAAAAAGGTTCCCGGTCACTTTCCATAATCCGTTTTTCCTAAATATTAATTTCTCCAACTGAAATTTTTCATAATTCCCCTCCTAATACAGTTATCTTTAAACTATTCTCCTTGAAATCATATGAGTATATATATATTTATATTAATTCCTGAGAAGCTGTGTTCCTGGAAGTCCTTGTCAGTTGCTGCTTTTTCCATCAGGGTCAAACAGTTTACAAGTGATTTTAAGCAGAAGGCTTTCAACAGGCATACAATAGTGCTGACGACTGGAGTATCAAAATCTGCACACATATGCTACCTACTTGTTCAGCTTATAGCCTGATCCATACTTGGCTAGTAATGTAGACACTAGCAAGCTATTTGGGGTACTATTCTGCTAACAGTTAAAGTCAGTTTGAGTTTTTATCCATTTAAGTTAACTTTAGCTTGCCAAATAGTCTTCCAAATATCTTATTTAGAATCTCACATAACAATCCACCAGGTTGAAGTGACTTTAAAAGGTTAAAATGACAAGTAACTTCAACTGTTAACAAAGTAGTGCTCCAAGTAGCTGGCTAGTAGCATGAAAACTTGCCAAGTGTAAATCAGGTTTATGTCCCTGTGGCTCTGGTACAGCATATGTACATTGGAGCTACTACAAAATGAATGCCTAGATGACTGAATACCAATCATTGTTGATTATATTGATTAATACTTTGTCACAGGCACACCACAAATAGGATGACAAAGAGCTGTCTCTCTGTGATATGCACCCGCTCTATAGAACCAATATGCAACAGCTCTGCACAACAGCCACAAGACTAACAATGCAAGTAAAGGCTGGCATAATTGATCTCATCTAGTTGTTGGTAAGCACCACCTAGATCGACTCATGCCTAACTGAGCTGCAAAAAGAACAGTTGACACCTTTGATCAATTAGTACTGGATACGCAATCACCCTATTTCACCAATGTTAACAAAATGTGCCATCATTCTAAGCCGTTAAATGGACATCGGTTTGCTACACATGTACAGTAGGTCTTTTTTCATCTCTTTTTAAAGCCATCACAGGTTCACAATTACAACAACAGCAACAACAATATCAAAACAGACATAAAAAGACCTACACCACCTGTGTAGCAAACCAATGTCCACTCAGATGTTGGCATGGACTTTTGTGTTTACCTTGGTATCCCGTAACTAAATGATCAAAAAGGGCCAAATGCAAAAACATTAGTAGGTACAGTACTTAAGTAAAAGCTGAGCATCAAGTAGGTCTACTATCTGCTTATACATGGAAGGTACAGTACTTAAGTAAAAACTGAACATTAAGTAGGTCTACTATCTACTTATACATGGATAATTCTCAAAATTTATTGATGATTGGTGTCTCTGCCTCTTTACTCTAAAATTTGTAGTTATATTTTCACCACCGAAAATATCTCAAATTAAAGGAATTAATTTCCTGAGGTTACCGATATTAAAAGAAAAACTGAATAATTCAGTTGAACAGATGGTATTTGTCCTTCAAGGGTCAAAGTGTCCTCCAGAATGGCAGTCCCTCGCTCATTCTTCACTATACAACTCATAATAATACTTTGTGACTTCGATATTTTATCGATAATTTTTAATATCGGTATTTTGGCTTTGACATATTGATAAATTTTATTGATATTAGACCAACCAATATTTTCACATATCAATATTTTCACTATAATATCGAAAAAAAAAAATTGAAAATCTCAATTTTCTACTTTACCAGTTACTTATCAAAATTTTTTTTTCGAATTTTCATTTCATTCATTTTTCTCTAGATAAATTTTATTTTCAATTTCAACAGTGAAAAATGAAAATTTGAAAAATATATTTATTTTTGAAGAAAGTACATTGAAGAATACTGGATGGACCTCACAAACAAAATGAGAAAAGTAAATATCGATACTTGCAATATTGATATTTTTTGACCGATATGATATCAGTATTAATATTTGATTTTAAATTCGATACGATATCCAATATTGATTTTTTTTTTTCCGATATTGAAGTCACTAATAATACTTACTCTAACTGCTAGGTGGTGCAACTAAAATCATGATCTGAGTCGGGATTACTCCATTGTTGATTGGCACCTGTTTTTTTTTTTTTTTGTTTTCTATTTTTCATACCAGCTAGAGATACATAATGTAAAAGTTATGTATCCAGATTTTTTGTGTTTATTGTCCTATACATTGGACAAAACTGTAAAAAGTTTTACACAAATACAATTTTTTTTGCCAGACGTGGTTTATTGGCAATAGTAATGATGAGACTTATCATGTCCGCCGACATAATTTTAAAATAGTATTGGTCTACTCATATTCTAATGCATTATTTGTATAAATTTCAATACATATAAATTATGGCTTTAGAATACTATAAATAAGTATAGTGTGGAAGGGTGTAGAAGAAAAACGAAAAACTTTTTAGAGTCGACTATGATACAAAAAAACTTAATTAATAAAATCTTTCTAAAATCACATTTCTGATTGTTTAAGTCATCTCTTTTGCCATTTTGTCCTGTAAAGTGGCAGTCTCATTTTGTCTATAGAATGGCTAAGTTTTACTGTAACTGTCTTTAGAGTGGACAAACCTAATTTAAACCTCCATATATGTTGTACAATAATGATCGGAGATAATTTTCTAGCTTATAAATATATTATGGCAGGTATAACCAACATATTACATCCATAAATAAAAAAGGCGTGAGTTCTGCTGGGGCATACTCATGAAAGATTGATGTGTAAACATAATAATAGTGTGGTTTTGTGCATGCGCAAAGCGGTATGCACACACACAACCACACACTTACACATCAAGTAACACACACAAACAAGAGTTACAATTGTAAGAGTTATGCGAATCTGACGATTGTAATTCTCATTTACCCTTTACCATAGACCGAGTGCTAAGATGTTTACACATCAAAAATTTGAGATGTCCAACTTGAAAAGCATGTATACTCCCTTTTTAAACCCCACCACATGTGATACAGTAATGGTTATGGATGATTTTTTAGTTTATCAATATATTATAGAAGATATATGTTACTAACATATTTCATTCATTAGAAAATTGAAATATCCAACTTCGAAAATAAAAAAGTATTCACTGAATCATCAACGAATTTTGAAAATTACCCACATATAATTATAAGAGCTGGTTTAACCAGCACTTAAGTAACAACCAATACTTAAAAAAATTAAATATTCGTAGATGTAGGCGAACGAGTACTGATCCTACCAGTGCTTATAAGTATCAGCTCTGAGGCACATAAGCTATGCTCTTAACGGATGGGTCTCCACGTTTGTCTAGTGACAAAGAAAAATGAAAAAATGAGTAAATACAAACATAGGTACTTATACCTATATCTTTTTTTTAGTCTATACGAGTTTTTATTTTCTTAGAATCTCTATTCACATTATTACTATCAATCGATATTTTAGGTTTGCAGTATGTTTTTCTATAAAAATCGCAGAACAACAAGAACATGAAAATGTTTTGTGGTACTAGCAGTAAAACGATAAATTTTGGATAGTTACAGTTGGGTTGAAAGACCAGTAAAAACATGTGCACAGCGACCAGCAAAAATTGACCCTGCAACAAATAAAAACATTGTTGAAGTAATTTAATTACGATATTATTACGAAATATGAAAAGGGACTGGTAAGTACAGCCTAACCGTTGGAGTAGACAGAATTTTTTCGAGTGGGCCATTGAGGGATAGAGATGGCACATTGGGTATGGTAAAAATCCAGTACGTAGGAGTAGGAAAAAAAAAGAAGTTATTGCACAGTCTCGTTTTTACTAAATATATAAATTTTCTAAAAGTCATCCCGAGGTATACATATTTTCATTTTCTTTAAATTTCCGTGACACGATCACCCAATCATGATGATTGATGATTAAAATGAAGTCTGTTTACAACACTTTTGCAGGGTGGTTCCTCAATAGTGGTGATTTTACCTTTTTGGTTGGGCCAAAGTGGACAACGGTAGAACATTAAAAGAGAGCAACCCTTTGCTTCTGTTTCATTTTTTTTTCTTTTTTAAATTCAGAAATCCTAATTCCGTTGTTCACCCGTATTTTCGAGTCGTTTTTGACGAAGGGTAATATTATATTTCCACGTTTTTAGCAATTTTTCTAGGCTAAGCCCCACCTTGGCTCCTGTCTCGGTCTCCAAAATGCGTAAAGTATTGATTGTACGAGTTGCACATGCACATCTTTACAATCCCTGTAGGAGTGTTTGTTAGCTTATTATAATATATATTTTTGAATTTTTATAAACTTTAATAATGTGTCAGACATTTATACCATACCTTATTTTCATCATGTTTATCAATTTAAAGCAGTTTTTACTCAGAATACCCATTTTACCGCGTAAACACGAGATATAAATTGAGTATTTTGACCCATCATTGATTGAGGGAAAATTAGTAAAGGGCCAATATAGAGTAAGCCGGCTTTTTCTTGGGAGAGCGCTCATGTTAACAATTTATCATCCAATAAACTTTGTCTGAATTTTTCAGCTGAAAATTTTTCTGGGATGCCAGGTGGGAATCAAAGCTTTTTTGGACTAATTCTACATTTCCATTTGTTTTGTATCTGATTATTTTTTGCTGGAATTTATTGTAATTTATTTGCAGAAAAGTGTTGCTACCAAACATTGGAAGATTACATAAATTTACTTCTTAAAATATATGGTTCTTATTGGCCAGTGTGAGTACAAAAATTGTATCTCTCCAAAGTTTTGTTTAGCTATAGTCCCCCTACCTCAATGCATTAATAGGCAAATCATTTTACTTTGTGATTTGCATGTTTGTGGAAATTTTACTAGTAGAGAAGATGTTGACGCAATTCAAGGATACCATAAAAGAAAGAATTAGACACTTTGGATCTACCAAAATCAATATAGTTCGACTAATAATAGACTATACCTGTAGTAATCTTTCTGCCATCTGCTACGAAAATGAAAAATTCTCTCTCCCTTCCAAAAACAACAAAAAAATAAAACGAAAAACAGCGTGGAAATTCAATAAAGTTCTCTGAAAAAAGGCCTAGAAAACGTAAAAAATACCAATATCTTATGAAAGATCCGTTGAGTAAGGAAGTGTCCGTTCATTACGAATTTTATTGTCAACCCATTATTAAGAATTCTAAATTTTCATCTGGGAGAAATAAATGGGCTTCTCTGAACAAGGATAAGAATAGATCAGGGATGCGGCAAATGTTCCTTCTAAAATAGTAAAAGATTTGAATTAGTACCCATATGATTGAGACTAAGTTCACAAAATTCTACTCATTGTTAGAGTATGCCCGATTAACAAATCAGTCAAAGGAATGACAAGAATAACTACCAACTGTAAAAAATATATATTCACAATTCTAGACAGACCATACATACTTGCAAATTAAATTAATAATTGAAAATAATAGGTATCATTTCACCTCATTTCATCCTTAATTTCAAACAGTCAAAAATAATTTCAGTCAGTCAGACTGCTCTCTTCATTCTCACAAAATACATCATTCTAATATCTGATATCTCATTTGGTAAGTTTGAACTTGTCACCTCAAACATGTACTACTGCATCATCCTAAAACAGCCTGTTACAAAACTATACACACAAACATACAAACATATAAAATAGATTATAACATATCATCAGTTCTGTCATTTCTCATTATCCTATTCATTTGTCTCACGTTAGCTGATTTTAACACCACAAATTAATCAATCACAGACCATCCTGAAATTGGCTATTCTCATTCTTTTGGTTCACTTAACTGTCATACTTTTGACATAAATATTAGTAGTTGATGTACAAGTTTCAATGTTATCATTTCTTTTACTTTCCGATTAAGAGCTGTAGTCTTACTCATAAATTAAGGGCTATAATAGCTGTGGCTGTGCAAATGTGTTCTCATAAGCTAAATTAATACAATTTATTGTAAAACATAAAAATGTTGTTTTCTTAACCAAACCTGAGTATAAAATATTGTCATAGGCGGATTTTGTGGGGGTGTAAGGGGTGCAATGCACTCTGGTGAATTGGTGCATCCATCTTGTGAGAGTAGAATAGCACACATTATAGTGTCAACCCAATGTCGACAGTGTACGGAAAGTAAAACAAATTTACTATTGTTGAATGAGTATTGACAAGTGATTAGTTCTTTCAGTAAGTTTCTTATCACCCATAAATGGTAATATCTTTTTGTTATCTATTGGAATTTGACACCCGTGTGGCGCACAAGTATTATTGGCTGATAAGAGGCTGGAAAATGTGATGATGGACTTTTTTCTACAGGTTTTTAAAACGCATTTTGAGAATGGTACTTTTCAGTAGGAATCATTTTACATGTCTACATGTGGATGATTTTTTACAGAATATGATGGAAAATAAAATCAATACCAACCATCTTTTACTCAAAACCTACCATATAAAATATTAATTGAGAATTTATTTAGCACTGTGTTGAATGGATTTGTGTTCAACATCGTATTTCAAAGCTTACAAAAATATCCGAAAGATGTCAGTTTCTTCAATATCAAATCAAAAATTAATTTTTGGTTTTCTGTTTCATTCAAGTCAAGTTATTATTAAATAATATTTTTGAGTTAAATTGCGAAAGGAGTGATCAAAAAAAATTTTTTGCTCTCTCAAGAAATTTGATCAAACCAAAATATTGAGGCCAGTATGCAAGAATGATACTTAAGTAGTATCAACAGTGACTTAAGAATTACTTAGGTACCTTAACAAAGTTATATGTTTATGTATATAAATATAATATTATTATTAGAAAAAATTTCAGAATTTCTCAAATATTGTTCTTGCATTTGGGTCTGAGACCATTGAAATAATATTTTATTCTACTAGTAAGCAAAATGAATGATTGTTGTTGAGTTGCATAGTTGCAGCATGAGCCACAGGCGATTGCTGTAATTGCAACGAGTTAATTATCATGAGTGGCTAAGTTGAGCACAATATTTTTTTCAAAAAATACATCAGAGGTTATTATTTTTTCGATTAAATGTGTCAGTGCCTTTAATTGACAGAATTTTACTAAACAATTAAATATTTAGGGAGAAATGAAATATTTTGTTTATGGGGATCACTGCGTATAAAACAGCCCCTTTTTTTGCTACATTGCCCACTTGTGTGGGTTTAAATTATGTGTTAGACTATGACTATATAGTACTAGACCAATAAAGGAAGATGATTTCTAGTTAGACATGCAGGAACTAAATAGACAACTAAAGCATACCTTTTGACGTGCTTTACTTTGTGTTTATATATGTTATCCTCGTGAATTTAAGGGATGTTTTTATCAAATGTATTCTAAATTTGCGAATTCAACCAAAATGTCGAAAATATTCAGAAGATATATTAGGGTTGCCTACTTTTTCACCAGTATTTTCTGACATTGAAAAGTAAATTGCTCTTATGAAGCTTCGCTGTTCCAGTACTACTGTATATTCAAAGGTGTAAGGAAATGAAAAAAAAAAGTCTGTTAAGAAAAAACTCAATTTCTACAATGGTGAAGAAATGTAATAGAAACAAACAAAAAACAGATAAAAAAAAACTTAATTCTACATTAGTGAACAAATGAAATTTTTTTCAGTGAAGAAATAAATCGAACATAGTCAATAAAAAATTCATTTCTACACCGGTAAAGAAATAAACTTTTTTTTCAACTGTTCCAAATCCATTGAGAAATCTCAAACTTTGCTAACCAAAATCGATTCAATAATAACCTCCATTTAATGTATGAGTTGAGAAAAAAAATGTATTTCTTAGCTCACCCCGTGACGCATGAGGCTACCACCCCTTCTTCAGATTCGTAATTTTTATTTCGGCTAATTTTTTTAATAAAATAGAACTTTATTTGCAGCTTTTACCGTGGTTTGTTCATGTTCATTTTTCACTCTCTTGCATTTTTCTTATCTCATTTCTGTCTCTCTCTCACGCATTTCTTCTTCTTTTTTGTCATAGCCATTCACCTCTGATATCTCGATCATTTCTTCACTATAATTACGAATATTCAAAATTCTACATGATCTGTTCATGTTTCATCTCTTGGTTCTTTTCATTTCATTCACCTATTTCTTATCTTCAAACCTGGTAAATGTATATTTCTCCTTCTTTTCTCCATTTTTTTCCGCCAAATTTTCTACAATGTTCTATATGTAATATTTTTTCTTATCTCTCTGTTCTTTTAAAAATCTCGGAAGGAAAATCTGACGTTTTTAAAGTCAGTTCATTTTCTAGTGCTCTATAAGCAACATGTATTTTTTCTACCTTTCCTTGGTTCATTATATTTAGTATTTTTTTTGAAAAATGTGTTAACTTATTTAAAAGGCAATGGGCAATAATTTGGTGGTGTGGTTCCTGATTTGTACCTGAAGCAGAATGGCAGTATGTAAGTACATTTCCATGGATTTCCGAGGTATGCAGATGTAAAAATATAGTCATTCCACGCTGACATCGGGTCCACGAATTCTGGTAGGCTGAGCCGGTCGGGGGGCAACATTTTGGAGTTGCCTCCCTTTGCAAATGGGACATGATTCGTGTTTTTCAGCCGTGGCTGTGGATTTTATAAAAAATAATAATGTGCAATCTGTTGGGTGGTGGGTCCCAAGTAGGCCCCCCTGGCATACCACACCCGCCCCCCCAAGAAATTTACTGAGTATCCGTTTACGGGTGTTGAGTTATTTTTACTAATTAGTGTGTCTCTTTCAGCGGTATTACATCTGTATCATTTTGAATGAAAACGAAACCAGAGACCGACGGGCAAAATTTAACTTATTAAGCAGCGCATGGTCCCAATTAAGTATAAACAATAAAAAGAATATGTGAGCTTTGTCAGCTACCCATTATAATACTCACCATTTGCATCTGAGTCAGGTGTTTTTTCCACCACACTCTCTCCGAATACTGAGGATAGATGATTGAAATTAAATAATACGTGTACATAACAGCGTGCACGAAAGAATTAATGAATCCTAAAAACGTCCCGTGACCACCTGTAAAAAAGTTCAATTCTCACAGCGTACGTTTATCAACCAACACGACTTCGTCTTATTTTCGTTAAGCTGAAAAACTTTTCAAATTATTGGCTCGGTTGTGACGAGCAACAAAAAACGCGAGAAAATACTGAAAACCCGATTCAAAAACGTCACGAAGTCGGGGCGTTAATAAAAATCAAATAATTTTCCTCACCAGGTAAATATTTTACTCCACCCCAGGCAAGAGCGCACATTCCAGCATGATGGTACACGTGTAAAAATGACACATGATCTTCTCGTTTTCGTAGTACCATAAAAATCTGAAATTTTATTTCACATAATAAGCACGAACGGTGGAAGGGTGAAGGAGAGAGAGAGAGAGAGAGAGAGAGAGAGGCAAGACAAAAGAATAGTGTCCAAAAAAGTATACGACAGCATTTTTGTGTAACCAAACAATAATAAACTTTTATTAAGAAATTTATCATTTTTGATGAAATAAATGTACGAAATGGTTACAATGTACCTATCGGAATGATACAAAAAAAAAAAAGAGAGAATGAAAGAAATAATGAAAAAAAAAAAAAAAAATGAATGAACCTTAAAAAAACATAATTTTTATGTTTTTCATAAGTTCAGAATTTTTATATTTCATTCGGGTTAGGGAAGAAAAATGAAAGAAAATTATACTTACTGTATCTAATAAATCAGCTACTTTTATCAGAAAATAAGTATGACACAGTTGGCAAATCTGTGCAGTAAAAAAAGGCGTAAAAAAATTATATTATTTAATATTAAATGTCCTGTAAATGAAGAGAAAAAAAAAAACAAAAAAAAAAACGAAAATTCTAATTGAAATTTTAACATGCGACTATATCGTCTGCGTGTTATAATTTTTAATTCGAGTGAAAAATGAAAATTTATGAAATCGTGATACGCTTACGTAAGTGTTTAGTGGCGATACTGAAAAATCCATTGGTTCGCAGAGCCAGTTGAATTTTCCATTCCACCCATATCCCCATCGAAATGCCTGAAAATGTGTCCGGAAGTATTTAATATTTAGGTTTGCTGTATAAGTGTTTCCATAACGTAGAATATCAGATATAGGCCGACCATAGGTACCTAATATAGACTATACCCACTGGACGTTATACTATTGCGAATGACGAAAAAGACGACACGAACGCCTAAGTAATTCATCTTATTGCGAGGAACAAAAAGTTTTTGTCACCTCAATATCGGTGAAACTTGAAACAAAAGACGAAAAGAAAAAAAAAAGAAGAAAAACTCTTTCGCCTAAACAAAGTTTACGAAATGAGATCGTTGGTATTTTTATCAGTAACTAGCTGAGGAGAACATCTGCAGTCCTCGAAAGTTTGGTAGGTATACTTAATTCAATTTATTGGATTTTTGCGGATTAATTTTCCCAGTACCTAGCTATATCCTATATATAGAAATGGTACTTATTCTGGTTGAGAGAATTTCATTAGTCTAAAGGTCGTATGAAAGATTTATCTCGAAAAGAGGGACGGGTTTCTCAAAAATTGGTTTCCCAATAGCTGGCGTTTATTATGACAATAAAGTGCAACCCTTGATGCTTCGGTTCTGGACAAGTTCGGTTGAGAGTTAGTTCTCAGTTCGACCCGATTGGTTTGGTTCTGTATGCTTGTGTCAGTTCTGTGAAGTGGAAAAACTGAAAAAAACTGATCTTTTCACCAGGAACAAAAAGTTTCTCTGCGATAAGAAGTCAATGGCGTGCGTCACGTGACCATAGTTACAGATATATTTGGTTCTACTTGCATGGAATTAGTATTTATTGAATTCCAAGTAGCAGATTAATCGCAGATGATGAAAAAAAAAAAAAATGTTTAGACTCACTCAAGACCAAAAAGTACAATGCGTATTTCATGGAGAAAGTATTTGAAAAAATGTATATTTCAAGTTTGATGAGTTACATGAAGATAAACAAATGAGTACCATGATGATGGAACGATAGTTAGATATTTGTCGAGTGGTAACGTCAATGTAACCACAAGATAAAGTATTATTAAAGTTCATGTATAAAGAGCTCGCAGGTGTAAAGAAAGAAAAATTGGTATACCCAACAGTATTTAAGTCTGACTCTCATTCAATCAACTTTTAAGTATGTTTTCTGTTGCAACTCCACTTATTAATTTTGATGCCATGAACCGATCTATCCCAGTGATCTGGCACCAATTTATGTCATATTTTGTTGCAATAGTAACTACAATAAAAGCGTATAAAAACACAAACTGACTTTAACTGTCAACAGAATAGTTTCCAAAATAGCTCGCTAGTATCTACAAAACTAGCTAAATGTGAATCAGGCTATACTTTTCTTAACAAATAAATTTGTTTAATTATTCCATTTAAACAAACAATTTATGAAGTTTTTCCGAGTTAAAATAAAATGGCACTAAAACTTTAAAAGTAGAACTGAGAACAAATTTTTGGTAGGAGATGAGATGAAGTTATCGTTTTACAAAAATTATGTTTAGTTACACTGACGTTCAGTTTCTAAACTAAAGTTATGGTTGAAGTATTGTGAACCACCTTCATGTAGAGTGGTACTGACAACTAACTTTTCGAAAAACTGGAGCAGCACTACAACTTTTATTTCAGTAATTTGTTCATAATATTGAATACGTAGTTACAGCTAATGAGCTCTTAAGGTTTGTTTGATGTGGCAACTGAAAAACATCTTCGTTATTCCAAAGATACGCATTAACTTGCAGTACCACATAATATTCTCGTCAATAATGTTCTATTTTTTTACTTTTGCGATTATTTTCAAAAAGCTAATATGTCACTTTTTGGCAGTTTTAAGTTCAGCATTGGGGCTGATAGAAGGAAACCAACTCCAGAAGCTGACAAAAGATGATATCTCAATTGATCATTCTTCACCATCAAATTTGCGTTAGAAAATACACGATATGTCAACAGCAGCATTTAACTCTCAGCCAAAAATTGATAAGCGCAAAAAAATCCATAGGTTTCACACTTTATAAGAATGAGAAGGGGGCATTAAAAATAAGTAATTAGGAAAAAAAAGAAAGAAAGTATTTATTGGTTTTCTTTCAGCTTTGTATTTGCTCCGTAAACAACGGAACAACGTTACCACTTCCACTTTTTTTTTTTCATTGATATTTTCTCACTCCACTTTTTTTTAATCTTTGTTATCTACTTCTTCTCTTGCTAAAAATTGGGTGGCGGACAGTTTTTCACAAACCGATTCTAGAAGCATTTTCAATGCTAAAATTTAAAAAAACTAAAAATAGTAATACGTTGGGGCCCCAATCCCTTCCGCTGGGAATACTACGCGTGGGTGCGGAATAATTTTATCCCCTATTGAGGAGCCCATCTCACCATATTTCAGCCATAAAACCTTTAATTTGCAACCGTATAATTTCATTTCAAACCATTATTTTCACTGGGTTGTATTTCGGCATAAGGATATCTGCTTTTAGGCTCATGAAATTTACGGATTAGCAAATAGGCCGGCATGACAATGAAATTTAAGCCGTACTCCTGATTTCGTCAAAATGAAAGAATGTCAGAAACTTTCACCAATTCTTGGTTTTTTTTCTACCCGGTAATCCGGTATGGCTACGTGCGTAGGTAGCTGTTTAACGTAAAACACATTCGCTTTTTTTTTTTTTGTTTTTTTGAATGGAAGTGAAGCCAAGATTTTCACCTGTGCGGCCTACTGACGCGGTAAAAACGAAGTTTACACGTAAAATGTAAATTATTCGAATTTATTGACCGAGTAACCCGAGTTCAGTTTTGTTAGGTATCTGTTATACATTTTCAGACAAACGTATATGGGCCTTTACATATTAATTAAAAATTCTAACTACGAATCACACTTAATTTAATTTATCATAGCCTATTGTAACAAAGCATAAAGAGCGGTAGGATAGGTAGGTGAATACCTATTTTACTCACTTGGATGAACAGGAAAGAATTAATAACAATTTGAACGATATTATAGACGATCATAATAGGTCTTAAATTAAATGCCTTTCGTTTCTTCATCAACTCGGGTCCTAGCTTTGTGACGTAATATACGTACCCGGTTAATAAAATGATCATTAGAAAAGGCGAATCTATTAGAAAATAGTCTTTCGTTCGTGGATCTGGAAAAACAAAAGGAGAAGATGAAAAAAATAAAAGTAATAAAATTTGAAGAATATATTACGACGACGTATATTGCTTATATTAGATACCTAGCTCATTCTGCTGGAAACGAAATTATTTTGTTGTCAAAAAGTGCTACAATCGAAGCGTTATCTCTCATTTTGTATTCATTTTTGTTAACGTGCAAATTTTAAATTAAAATATGAAAGTAAGAAAATGTTTACAAAGATAGGTAATAATGGTTATTACATGCGAATGAAGAAATTTTACGATCGATAGACAGAATTCTTTGCTTATTTTTTGGGAAATAAAAGGCGAAAAAATAAGGTTCTACGAAATTGAGAATTTATGATTTTTAGTTCAGGTGGGTTGTTTTTATCTTTTCGCAAGTCTTTTTTGACAGAACTGGAACTAAAATAAAACGTAAAGGAACTCAAATTAATAATTTTAAAAATAAAATGAAACAAAAGATACTACAAAAAAAATAAATAAATAAATATGCGCTAAGAAGAGGAAAATAATCCTTTTAAAATTTCTCCAGAAAAATTCGCGTCTGTACGAATATTGTGAGAATATATTTAAAAATGAGGTCAATCTGATTAGCCAATCTGCAATATAAAACTCTGCATAGAGGAGTGAACTATAGAGATGACGTGGAATTGAATTATTTTACAAGTGAAGGCGACCCTGGGCAAAATATTAGAGCAGTGATTCCCAAACGGTCTTCAGATGGTGCCTCTCTTCGCGAACCCCTAATTTCTCATTGCCTCCGGAACACCCTCCAGACTTGAAAGTATCACAATTTCCTTCAATATTATAGCGAACAATATTTTGAACATCTACTTGCACACCCTCCGCAAAATGGCTAATATAAACTATACTTTCATGGAATATTTTGCCCCACTCGTCTAAAGGGCTTTAAATGGTTCGACCAATTTCGGATGAGTATGTTATTTTTGATTAGAGAGCTCCTTCGTTTTTATGTGGTGGTTCACTATTCATTTCTTCATGTTTATTAATTCAAAAATTACAATCGACTTTAATAAAACACGGTTTCTTTTGGATATTGTTAACAAATGGTTGGTCATCTTAGTGGAGCACCAGACTGTCAGCAGACGGCGCAGTGCGATGGGGGCTAAATTAAAAGGGGCCCCGGGTGTACCGAAAAGTGGAAACATGGAAAAATGTGAGGCAACGTTGGCAAAAAATTGAGCCCCCAAAAGAAATTTTGCGTGGGGGCAACAAATTTTAAGGTACCCTTCTGAGTCACCTATAGCTGTTCAGGATGTCATATTGGATTCAAAAATCTAGTTCTGTTTTAAAAAAAATTTATGTAAATGTAGGGACTTAACACTCTTATGAGGTAGTAGGGGCTTGCACTGGCTTATTTTGTCTCAATGATGTTAAATCATGCACAAAACGTTTGGACGTAATTTCTTGCAGTTACTTGCAAGTAATAGTAATGTACAAAAACCAAACTGTAACTAATCAAATAATTACGATGATGTCACAATTTGGTACATGAACCTGTCTGTCGTTCCTTATTTCGATAAGAAGTGACGCACTTCTCTTATACTTAGACATACGTATTTGCTACATAATGTATGTATGTGTGCATGTACGGAGCCCCTATATAAACCGCCCAAACCGGCTATAAAATCGCCAGTGTTTGTCCAGGTTTTGGCTCTCTTATATGTTATACGTATGCAGTGGCGGAACACGCAAACAATCTGTTGATTACCCTCTTCTGTGAATATTCTTCATGACAAGGTATTTCACAGTAAATTTAAAAACTCATTATTAACTCGAAAACTGATCCCTATACAACAATATACCTATGTACCTAGGTACGTAGCTTAAATTAGCCTAAAATTGTTATTCAAAGGGGTCAGTCATTCCACGAAAAATCGGTTTTAGAGAGAGTTTGTTTTATTTTTACTCGAGTATAGCCTATGTCTTGTTTTTGTTTTTATTTAAAGAGCTTGTGTTGATGAATTTTAAGTTTGTAAAACAAAACTAAGACAATGTTTTACGGGTTGGGATATTCTTTTATCATATTTTCATTTATCGAGCCTATGCTTATGATACGTGAAATAAATTAAAAAATACATTCGAGAATACTATATATAGAGATAATTTTGTATAGACTACGTTCGCACCAAAGCGTACCTATAATATGGTGGTTTTTTCCTACACAAAATCGAATTCATCTTGAAGAAACGTTCACTAAATCTGCGACGAAAAAGTATTTACGTATATATAGGTACCTTACCTACGCACTAATTAGACAGCCTAAAAACCTAAACGATTGTTTATACCGGCGAAGTCGTTTCATTTGAGCTAGAATATTAGTTTTGTAGGTTTACATCTTTTCGTTTCTCATCAAACACAATAAGCCTACTTACAGGTGAGTATATATATATATATATACCAGCCTACCAGCCTATACGATCTCCACCCTGAGGACGTTTAAACGCTAGCACATTAAGTAGGAATACGTAAGTTTCGAAACATAATATTTGACTTACCCGCAAGGTCCTCGAATACGTATTTATAGAAATTCACAATCTTTTCCGGAAAGAAAATCATCTTGGTTGAGGTATCTGTAACTGGAGGTACTGAAATTAAACACAATTCAACTTAATCTTTTATAATCATATCGAAGATTATGCTAATGAAAGAGAAAAAAAAGTCGATAAAATGATTTTTAGAATGAATGCCAACAAGAATCTCTGCTAATTGAGCACAATCACTGACACAAAATTTCTAACCCAAAAATAAAATGAGACTTTGTTCATAGGCTACACCGACTTTCACTTAATTAGGTACCTGAAATGAGAAATTCGTTTGTTCTTTGCAATCTACAATATTGCTTCTTGTACTTTTTAAGGGTGTATTTCAGCGAGCATAAGAAGGGTCTTCTTCTGTGTCCTTTGCGACCGCACAATTTTACTCCGATTCATTTGGAGTTTTCTGCATTTTATGAAGTTGTGAAATTTTCCTCGATTGAAGATCTTTGTATTCGGGATATAATATGCCAATAAAATTATTTTGAGTTATGTTAATTTGCTCACAGGGTTGCATTAAATAGACCCGTAGCATCCACGTGAACGTTGCCCGCACTAGAAAAATTCAAAAATTTATCCTTTTCCCCCAAATAATTTCAGTGGAAAGAAAAATTTGGAAATTTCCCCTAAAAAACACAAAAGTATTATTTCTATCGATAGTCACGCCTTCCCTGAAATTTAGGCTGCTTATGTCGAAAATTGGGTTGCGCTATATGGGCCTGTGCATTATGATAAAAAGTTCTTAGGTCACAGTTAGTACCAAAGGCGTAGAGAGCTCCGTCGTAAGGGGAAGGTCTACACATTCTCAGTGGTCTCTTCTAATCCCTCCTTCCAATAAGAAAACACTAAAACCAACAAAAATATATAATTTTTAGAGTTCGAGCCTTTTTCTTTCTTCGATAAGGGAGAGTTCAGACCCAGGGACCCCCTTGTATATGCCTATGTCCTTGATTAGTACTAAACTAGCGGTCTTGCATTACGTTCATAGACTCTTCCAGCTTAGGGATTCCCACCTTTTTAAAATCAGCAATCATTTCTACATGACAGATTTCATAGTCGACACTAAGTGTTCGCTAACCCTAAGGGTTGGTTTTTGACAATAGTGAAACTGCAAAAAAAAGTAGTTTAGTTGAGGAACAAAGCTTCCTTGCGCTTCCTTGTGGCAAAATATAGTAATGATATGAAAATTAGTTTTGCTGAGATATACAGAAAAGAAATGCAAGTTTTAAACTGGAACTTGGGTTAGTGAACACTAAGTGTTGACTATGAATATCAGCCATATTGCTTCGTATACTTATTTGAAGGACTCCACACAAATACTGTACATGTTTACTCTGCCCACATTTATCTTACGTCATAGTACCCATGCACACTTGTCACAAAAAATGCAGTGTTTAACAAGGGTGGAAAAGCAGTTTTCCCACTTGTGCGAAAGTTCCTGCCACTTTTTCCATGACAATTGTTCCAACTCCCTTGTCGATTACTAGCAATATAACCTACTTTTCACCCTTATTACACAATTTATAATTTTTATTTCTACCACTTTCATTTTGGCTAAAGAAATCCCTTCTGAAAAAATTTCTCATCATCCTTCCCAAGCTTGTTACTTTTTCTACAACACTTAGATCTGTTTTACAGAACTACATAGACTTAGACCAACTGACACTGAGAGGACTGTTCCACAAATTTAGTGTAAGAATATTATGTGACTTTGTGCCAAGTTTTACTTGAATATTTGTGGAATAGCCCCCGTGGTGTAGGTTATTTGTATAGGCTAGTGCAGTTTTATCATACAGAGCTCTCTTCACATTTTAATGTTCCACTTAAAGTAGCTTACTTACCATACTGTATTTAATCTGATCTTAATATGTGACCCTGGATGATGGAATACATTTGAGCGTGTCAAAATAACAAATTTTAAATTAATGGAGAATCGTGAAAGCTGTATAAACCATGTAGAATTGTGTAGAAGTGTGTAGAACAAGTAGAAAGTCTGAATTCAATTCGATTCAAGGTTAAAACTCACAAACTGCATCCTATTTATACGCTTTTATTTAACTCACTACAGTTCTTCGTTCAGCAGTTTGTTCAACGGAGGTGAATTTAGACTTTATGGCTACTAACTGGATAGTCTACTCACTCCAGATCGAAAACTTAGTACAGCAGACAACCACGTTTGTTGAGTTCTTTGGTCATCATTCTGTGAGTGCATGTTTATGTCTGTGTGAGTGCGCTTTGTTTCTCACAATGTTTTAGGTCATTATTCATAGTTAATACTTAGTGTTCACTAACCGAAGTGTCAATTTAAAACATGCAGTTCTCAGCTATATATTTCTCAGTGAAACTAAATTTTTTTCGTAAATTCAATAAAGTTCGTCACAAGGAAGCTGTTCCTCATTATTCTAAGCTAAACTATTTTTTTCGCAGGTTCACTGCAGTTTGAAAGCAGACCCTTAGGTTAATGAACACTAATAGTGTCGACTATGAATACAGGGCTTCCTTAATAAAAACGTATCATTAAAAATTAATTTTTAGATAAACTTATTTGTTACTTTTTTCGCCTAGGGGTTTTTCTCAAGAATGTGCTCAGAGCCCTTAGGTGGATTTTATTATCCAGATCCCAAGGTCAGAATACGTTTGTGCGTAATAACCTCAGCAGGTGTAGAGTCTCCCTTCCCTCCATCCCCACTCACCCCCTAAGCATGAAGATAAATCCGACGTCTAATTCTCTCAAATATTCAACATTTTTCTTTTATTCATTATGAGCGTCCTTGGATTAACATTAGAGACTAATATGAATAGAGCTACAAGTGAATTAAAGTGTAAAATTCTTTAAAAAAAAAAAACACTAGCGCAGAAAACCTTACTAGAAAGAGTAGGTTTTCGAGAGAAAGAATTATGAGTTTTGTCCAAAGAATAGAAAGACAACTGTATCAAAACATAAGATAACACAAACTGAACTTCACAACGAAACAAATTTGAAAAATGCCATTTTTAATCACGTTGAAACTCTCCTACATAATCTAAACAAACTGTGGCCTGGTTAAACTCAAGGACAGAATTCTGGTAATTCAGGGGTATTAGGGTTCATATCTGCAAAACAACAGGGTGGGTGGAAGGATGAAATTGACTTTTTCAAATAATTTTACTTTTCTGAGGTCAAGAAAAAAAATTTTTCGTTTCAAGCTTGAAAAATGGATTTTTTAGGGGTTTTCTGAAGAGTAAAATAGAGAAAATCACACTGAATGACTTATAACTTGGGAACAAATCAACCAATTGAAACCAAAATTAGTAGGGCTTGCCCTTATGTCAAATGTACTGTTTTTACCGAATTTGGTGACTACTGGATAAGAATTTCAAGTTTTAGTAAGTCAACATGGAAAATTAGCCCCTCCAACAGCCTCAGGGCATGAACCATAAAACCAATCGCAACTAAGCTTAGACGGTTATTAGAAATGGTTTAAATCAATTTCTGTACCAAATTTCGCGACTATTGCTTCGAAATTACGTTTTTTAGAGCCATAAAACTGCCAAAACTACAACATAATCGCCCATCCCTGACATAGCGTAGGACCAATTTTTCTCAAATTCAAGTGGTCTCATTCTCGACTTAATATACGAATGTTTGGTCCAAATTTCGTGACCATCGAACAAAAATTACGCACTGTATCGTGTTAACAAGAACTGGACATACATACAAATATATACATGCATATTAATTTTCAAAAATGGTGCCAAATTGTTCCTTGGGTCATGAAACGAAAAACGTACTTACTCCCACCCCTGTGTCCTTCCATGAGCACAAGGTTAATAAGTAGATTTTCCATGACAATCTTCTTAAAAGGTTTACATTCAGTTGCATAGCACTTTTATATGGCAACGGGGAAATTTTTCGAATGAATTTTCATGTAACATTTAAAACGAAAAAAATGTTTAATCTTTATAAAAATATTTTATTTTTTAAAATATTCATGCACTTCGGAATACAATAGACTTATTTAAAGGAAAATAAAATAAAAAAAGTTGGAGACTCATAGCAGGAGCATTCCGAAAGAAAAGAAGGTACCACTATGATCACAATGATTTTTTGGAATATTCATTAGGGTTATGAAGTACAAAGAAATTCATAGGAAAAAAAAAATTATCATTCGTAGAAATTAAGTTCACCCAAAAATTTAATCTATTCTGTCGATCCATAAAGCCAACTTCCATTTCAATCGATAGAAGAATATTTGAAAGAAGGATTATCTTCTTTCAGGTAATCTACTCAAGTATAGGCAAGTATACCTACCTACCCATTTTGTTCGTAAAAAAAAAAAAAAAAAAAAAATATTTCCTTAGCTAAATTTTCTCCAACTTAATCCCATTATTCTTATTACCTATAGAATCAATAAACGCGTATATAGGTACCAATTGTGAAAGTATCATTTTGTTCATTTTAGTAAATCCACCTGCACATCTTATTATAGGTATAAGCAAGGCTAAAGCACTGTAACGATGGTTTCACAGGTCAACGATACCGACGAATAATTATGTTCCGGAATTTATCAACAATCCATGTTTTAATTATCATAATATACCCAACTCAATCTGTACCTACGAATTTATGCGTATAGGTGCTTCGTTTTACAAATATAATTTCATAATACCGTAATATTCTAACCCCAATTAGACGAATACGTTTCGATTTTCGAAAGAAATTGTGTGTAAGAAAAATAAAATTTCATACTGTCCGTAGGTATTAGGTAGTTACCTACCTAAGGGGTGTAAATTATGTATTGCACTGTACAACGAGGACAAGCACACATTTGCATCCATCGTAATAAGTAAAACTGATACAGTAAAAATAAATAAAAAATATCAAAACTAAAAATCAATCAAATTAAAAACACTTTTTTCTTCTTTTTTTTTTTTTTTTTTTTTTTTTTATTTTAAATTACCGAATAGGCCACACAATTTGATAAACTATAGACACGCCACGTACCACAGATAAAAAATTTATTTGTAAATTTTATGGGGGAATATAAATTTTGCAAAGTGACGACGTAAAAATATTAATATTATTCTCGAATTTAATACCGTCGTTCGGTTTTTTGCATTCTCCAATTAACGTAATTCGACAAAATTGTTTTGAAATATTACGATTTTTTTTTTTTTTTTTTTTTTTTTTACCTTCTCTTATTCCCCAAAAACCGAATGCACACGAAAAATGTAGGTACAGTCAACAGCGAAAATGGCTAAAGCACGAAATTAAGTAGTAAGCACAAAGCTCCGAATAGGTAACAAAAATTACTTACCGTTTTTACATAAACAGCCAGCGTTCGTCGATTACAATTATGCTATTGTCAATGAATGAAGTGAAGACGAGTATCGTGGATGCATAATAAATTAGAATATCGGACATCGGTGACGTCACAGTGACGATTAGGTGTTTGGAGAATACAAGCTACGGTTAATTCGGTACCTACAGATGTAATTTTCCATTTTAAAACAGCTACGAAACGTTTCGACTAAAATTCTATTTCCTACCTGGAAAATTAGTTACTTATTGCCGCATCGTGAGTAAGTTGGGCATACATTAAAAAAAGAAAAAAAAAGAAAGGGTTTATGTTAGTAAAAAAATAAAAACTAATCAAATTTGGTCAAACTTATGTTCGTCAAATGTTTTTTTTTTTTTTTTTTTTTTTTTTTTTTAGTTTTTATATGAAGTAAAATGTACTTAATATTTACAGACGTCCGAATGTACAGTGTCCAGGAAGAATAAAATTATTTTTCGACGGCGGTAAGTGAGCTATTTCAAATATTTTGAGTTTTTTGAAATATTAAGGGCACCTAGTTTTTCGGTACTGAGAGGAAGTGCGCCATATATGGGGTACCTGCGGGAGAAATTCACCCGAAAATTGAAAAATATTTTCAACTGCAAAATGAATTTGCATATCACTGCGTTAGACCCTTAGTTACCGAAATCACACCTTTGAAATAAGATAATTTTACAATATTTAAATTTTACCAAATATATTTCCAAAATATGTCAAATTGGAACATGGGAAAAAAGTGATTTTAATATGGAGTAGGTACTCATGTTTTTTATATGGTATACCTCATAATAGGACCATTTACCCTAATATGGAGTACGCCATATTAGGAAAAAACCTGAAAATGCATATTATATTAATTTCGGTTTTCTTGTGAAAATTTATCATTATAGAAAAAAATTCACAGGTTTCTCACTTTGTAACAACGAGCGGAGGACATTAAAAATGAATAAAAATTAAAAAAAACTTTAGGGCAGCAAGCCCTGATAGGAAAAGGAAGTTTTGAAGAAAAAAAATTACGAATTTTGATGGTTGTATTAATTGTCTGTAAGTTTATATGCGTTAATGGTATGCTATGATTATATGAAATGTGTTAACTGTTGACAAAATATTAGAATATGTGAAATTTAAAAGCATTATTTCTTGAAAAAATGAAAAATTAATTAAGGCGATAAAGTATGGTAAACAATTACATAATTTCAAATAAAATCAAAGAAATATAATAAAGTTATAAAACAAAAAAAAAAGAAAAAGAAAACATGAACATGTAGTTAAATTTTGTAAAAAGGTAAGTAATTCATGAAAATTAGAAAAAAAAGAGGAAAAAAAGGTTTATCCCGGTCGATTTGTACCAAAATTGATAGTATGCTACAATAAATCATAGTAAATATTCGTTTCAAATTTCGTACATATGATTCCAAAATTCTGAATATTATGACCAGTATAAAAACAAAAGAAAGTATCGTCAGGCCAATCCGCACCAACATCAATAGGTCTGATCCTGGACTTAGCACAAATGTTCGTACCAAATTTCTCGATTATCAGATAAAACTGCGACATGTGCTGTGGGAACAAGAAATTGACTTATATCTATCTACATGTGTAATATTTTACTAAGGTCGTGAAATGTAAAATATATCCACCCCCAACCCTGGGGGCTAATACTGCACCAAAGCGTATTAAGTAGATTTTCTAAAGAATATCTACTTAAAAATTAAGAGTTGTTCATTTCTCGTTTTCTTTTATTCTCATATTTGTTCTACAAACAATGAAACAACGTTGCCATCTCCACTTTATTTTTCATTACTTTTTTCTCCTTCCATTTTTTTTACCATCGTTATCTACCTTTTCTCAAACAATTCACGTATAAAACATTGTAAAAATTGGGTGGCTTATACTTTTTCACAAATTAACTCGAGAAGCATTTTCAATGCTAAAATATCTTATTTAATAGTTTAATGTTAATCTTCTAAATATAAATCACATCTAAAATCATCTATGTCTAAGCCACCACATTGGACATGCGCCCATTCATGGAAACTAAGTCACTGGATTGACATTTCTCCAGCTTTATCAAATTTAAAAAAAGAACAACAGTAAATGTGAGTAAAGTTGTCTTCTCTCTTGAAACCTGACTTCCGTTTACTCTACCAAATATTTGGAACATAAGCATAGGTGCCACCATATTAAATACAACTCATTTTCAAAGAAAAATTGGCAAAAAATATAAATAATATTTCAAACTTAATTAATATAGGGTGAACTTACTTTCAAGGATCTTTTCAATTGTCCTAAATGAATTTAATTTCTCAATTTCAATTATAGCCAACTTTTTCAGCTCATTAAAAACTACACTTTCCTAAAATGTAAATTGTGACGAGAGGATCGGGCAAGCACGGTGAGCAAATTTTGATACTCATTTGCACATGCCCATTTTGTTTATCGCTAGACTCAGTAAATAACTAATTATGACTGTTGTCTACTGTACGTTGATTAGTTATGATGCTAATTGATTGGGATGTTCGTTAGCGGCTTCTTGGTTAACTTGTGATGTTACGATGGAAAAAACTTCAGTTGTTTTTCATTACATAACAACAATATTATTATTATTATTATTTTTAGTTTATACTGAAACTTATTCAATTCAGTCATCCCTGCTATAGTACAGAGCAATATTGTACTATGTTCTTTTGGTTCTGAATTCTCGGATTCAATTGTGAAAAATTGTCTATTCTACATCGTGTACCTTCTCACAATGTTCTTGTAGCAATTTGGGAGTTGGAAATTTATTACTTATACTGGTGGAAATTTAATACAGACATAATTTTACTATGCTCATTGCCAATGCATGCATAAGCTAGTAAGTGACGTTTTAAGTTTTATTTTCGAGAAAAAGATTTGTTACAGGAATTATAAATAAATTGGTTTACCCTCATTTTTCAATATAATTTGCGTATGTCGTGAGGATCACCAGTAAAAAAGCGTCAAATGAAAAGCACCAACATCCCAATCACTCATCATCTTACCCATAGAGTAGAGAGTCATATTACGAGTCTCGAGATAAACAAAACGTGTATGTGCAAATGAGTATTAAAACTTGCTCACCGTGCTTTCCTAATCCTCTTGTATATTGTCATATTCCATTTTTTGGCTTTATAGTACTGGCATTCTGAAATAATATTGTATTTGGTGTCTTCCAGTGCTACTGAATATGACATCCATATTTTTCGAAATGTTTACATATCTTCATTTCACTGTTATTGAGGTACCCCATATTAGGTACTTACCCCATACATGGCGCACTTACTCCACTCTTTGAATGATTGTTACCCTGTTTTTGGAAAATACTCATGTAAGAGACTTTTCTCATTTTAATACGTAGCCTACTTATCTACACGTAGAAAAAACGTTTATTCTGACACAAAATGGTTCCAAAGTTTTCGCTTCATCAATGGCTGGGTTTCTAAAAGTCTGAAATTCTTTGTTTATGTAAAATTAAATTCCTTTCCCCCTCGTCGATAGCGATAAGTACTAATTACGATCTGTTGACTAAGAAATGATAAAAATATTACATTCTCATCGCATGAATTTAAAAGGCTCATAAAACCGATATTCTAATTACGATCTGTTGACTAAGAAATGATAAAAATATTACATTTTCATCGCATGAATTTAAAAGGCTCATAAAACCGATATTCTAAACTATTCCAATGATACAAGTTTTTGGAATTGTAAAATTAGAAACCCATATGAGCATGAGAACGTTATCTCAGAAGAAGGATGAAATTCGTGTAAAAAATCATTTGATAACGTGCCCTTTCCTATGAGCAGTCAAAAATCACTAAAGGATGGTTTATACTCGCCAATTTTTTCTCTATGAACTAATAAGTTACCCAAAAGTTGATCAAAAAGAAGTCCAGTTAAATTTTACAAACAAAAATTAGCCAATAAACTTCAATTATGTAGGGTTGCTTGGTGGGTCCTCCAGATTAAAATACGAAAAGTTGCCCTTTCCCCACCTCTTGCATTATTGGGAAGGGGGTGTTTTTCCCATAAATCTTGGTTTTTTGCATTTTTCTCTGCGAATTTTGATTTTTGATAAAAATAGGTCAATAAAACATTATCTACATGTTTTTGTCTAACGCCCTCATATCGCACCGGAGAGTCTTAAAAAAACCATTCATTAATGAATATATTCAATAGCATTATTGTAACGAATATGTTCGTCATATTTTAATATAGACGTACATATTTCATTCACAGAAAAATATGTTTTTCTTACTAAGCAAATTCTTTCCCTAACACGTATTGTCAACTGGCGAAAGTACCGTTACTTCCTGCCAACAACCACTACACGTTTTCTAACGGAATATTCGAGTACCTGAACATTCTGGTACCCGAATATTCTAGAAATAATTAAATACCTAAATCAGCAAATCCCTACTCTACACTCAACACCATAGAAAACCATATACCTTGACAGGTATATAAACTCTGGTTTTCATTAAAATAATTGTACTGTATAGAAATGTAATTGTAATCTTGACACTACGTAATAGTGTAATATATTTTATTGTAAATAAACTGGTCAGTCGTATACTGTACCTGCAATATTCATCCAGTCTTAGACTGTGAATGAATACTTGTAAATTTAATATTGTGTTTTAAAAGTAAAGTGATAAAATTTATTGTGTGTTTTAATTTAATTAAAGTCTTTCATTTAGTTAAGGTCCACAATAGTTGTGGATAATAAAATTCAATTAGTTAAAATAATTCTCGAATACTATAATATTCCTGTGAATATTATCGTATATCGAAAGAAGTGTAATTGCCCCAAAAGAGGTTAGTTTCCAGTACTAAACAACCTCTTTTGGCCGTTACAATTATCTGGAATATATTACTCGTAATATCATACTGTGCAGATAATTCGTAAGCCCAATAGATATTTTCTAACCATCCACCCCCTTCTATAACCCCTTTAAAACAAAATAAGGTTACATGCAGTTTTTTCCCCGACATCCCCTTTATCCACCAGAAACTCTTGAAAACAACCAAATTCACTGAATGTAGTTGTTTTCAAAACTCTCGGGTAGGGTAGAGGGGCGTCAGACAAAAAACAATGAAAGTTGAAAGGACGGTAAAATGTTATGGAAGGGAGGAGGATGAGTGGAAAATATGTTTTGGGTTTATGAATTATCTTCATAGTATGATAATTACCAGTTAAATTTCTGTATAATTCTATTGAATATGTTCAGTGAAGAATACTTCTTTCAAGACTCTCTGGAAGGAGAAGATTCATCGGAAAAAAAACTGAATTTGACGTTTTTTGTAGAAAATTTTATTTTGAGCAATTTTGTACTGAACTATTTTCATCACAAAATTAAAATTCGCGGAGAAAAACTTGAAAAACCTAATTTTAGGGGATAAACAACCCTTTCCCAAAAATACAAACAGTGTGGTGGGTCAACTTTTAGTACGTTAATCCAGGGAACCCATCCAACAACCCTATATAGTTAAAGTTTGTGTGCGAATTTTTTTTTCCTCATGGTTTATTCTCAAAAATTTTAAATTTGCCTACTTTGAAGAATATACAATTTAGGATGAGAAAATATGCACAAAGTGGATATAAATCCAGCTTAAATATAAAAAGTGATTCTATCGTCACCTTTTTGAAAACATTTTTCTAAAAAAGTAAATTCAAAATTATAAAAGTCTAATTAAGATAAAAAATTAACAGAATTCACTTATAAGACGAAATTTTCACTACGTTGAAAATGATAACGTATTTTCAGGATTATTGTGTGAGTATAACTTCCAGCAGTTGCAGCATAGCAGTCTGTAATTCGAAATCTTGAGAAATAAGATGATAATTATCATGAAGAAGAAATTAAATTCTAATCCTTTCCTTCAGAAAATTTCTTCAAATGCATTTCTCGTATTATGATAACATTTTTCTAGATTTTACATAATAATTTTTGCGAAAATTAATGAGAACTTATAATACTATTTCTTTATGTCAAAAATTTTATTTTATTAAATTTCTAAAACCTATTTTTTTCACCTCAATAGCAATTTGAGATTTGGTTCCATCGAAAAAGAAATTATCTTCTCACTTTAAAGAGTGAAGGCGGATGAAAAATCACTTTGTACGGCTGACGGATTGGTGGAAAAAAGCTGAACATTTGTCTCTTTTGTACCTCTAAGATGAGGCTTATTTTTTTGTTCACTACAAAATAAATCCGGTATATTTACCTATCTTAATCCTATATTTATACGAATATTTTTATTAAAACCAATTAAAAAATAATTAGCACAACGTCGGATAGGTACCAACTTAGGATGTTTCTTTGTCTCAAATAAGGCCATTTTGTAGGCCCGTCGGTGAATCTAAATGAGTAAAATAGCGATAAATATTGTCACAGATAGAAATTCATTTGAATTTTAAAATTACAAATCAGCTTACCTCGCATTAATTTTTCTGGTTCACGAAGAAAAAAAAAAAAAAAATTGCAAATTATTAAAATAAGAATTGTATGTAAATGTACGTTAACCTAAAGGTTAGTAAAGTTTAGGCCTAATATATTTAAGAATATTTTTAGCACAATAAAACGAATCGAGGTAGACCTGTATTTCGAGAGGGATATGAAGGGTAATTGCACAAAGTGAAAAAATTTTCAACAAAAAAAATTTGTTCAAAATATTCGCAAGATCTTTCCAATCAAAACGTATTTATGTATGGCCTTTTAATTAAGCATAAAATGATTGAGGGTGATTTGTGACTAAATATATACGGTAAATCTTCATAACGCCAATGTAATTTGTAATGTAAAGATATGGCGTCGTGAAAGAAGTCAACCAGCGTGTAATCAATGCGTACTTTCGATGTTTTGCTTGAGTTCACCAATATAGAATACATTTGATAAAAGTCGTTCTTTAAATTCACAAGAATAGAGTAAATAAATGTAGTTTGAAAGCAGTCACGTGGTACTCGGCTGTTGCCAATTTAGTACGCGACATGTCTAACCAGAAATCATTGTTTTTTATTGGTCCAGTACTATACATATATAGTCAAAAGGGTAACAAAAACTGTATGGTTCGTAGGTGGCAAAAAAGTAAATGTGGCCCTGAACCGGTGGAAAAAAAAAGATTTATTAATAATTCAAAGCGGTAAAATAATTACTCGTGATACAAGTGTATTAAGAAGGTGATTTCGATTGGAGTGTGATTTTTAAATCACTCTCATTTGGCTCGTGCTGCAAATCACACAATAGTATCAATCACCTACTATACACACGTGTGTTAGATACTACTTTTTGCTACAATCCTTTTGCCTAAAAAACAAAAAAAATTGAGATAAGTAAATAAATATTTTTGCAATTTGCAAATAAATAAGTGCTAATTATCATTATCCATACTGCCGCCAGACTACGTGTCATAGTTGGTATGGTGTTAGCTTGACAACTCTGATGTCAGTAGTTCAAATCCTTGTATCAAAGAAACTTTTGAGAAAAAAAATATACATAATTAACGAAAATGACGACATAGGCTTATGTGTTTCTAAGAACCATATTGTATAAAACAACGCATACTCCCAAGACAATGTATATGGTAAAAACCGATGTATAAAATAAGGACTATACATCATCAAGGTGAGTATAAAAATTAAGTTTATCAGCAGGTATTGCAAAAATTAATTATTTTTTAAACCATAAACAAAAAATTAATACTTACTTATTGTTTGATGTTAGAAATTATGGAATACCTTGTCGTGAGAGATATTCACACATCGAAGGTCCTCAACAGTTTTGCATGTTCTGCCACTTTGTACATCAAAGTATGGGAGAGCCGAATCCAAGGTGAACACTGGCAATTTTGTAGCTGGTTTTTTGAGCTTATATAATGGATTTGGCACTTGCACACAGACACACATACTTACATATATGTATGGTATTATGTCATAAGTTACGTCGTTTCTTATCTCCATTTAGGTGATAAGAAACGACGCAATGCATTTGGTGCTGGTCTGTGACAACATTGAGATCGTTATCAGGTAATTGATTACAGCCTGTATAATGTATCTTACCTGTATGTGCGTATAGGTATGAACATACAAACATTCAAGGGTGTATTGGTTTAACGTCTTAGAGACAAATATATGTCAGCCTCTGGGTGGCAACTGTTGTCAAGATGTGCAAGCACCTAATACCTCATATGAGTATAATCCTCACAGAAATTGATAGGCTTTTTTTTATGTTTCCCAAAAATTGTGAATGATAAGGGTAAAACTGCCATCTATATGGCCATCATCTTTGGCCATATCTGCATAAAAACACATAGAACTAAGGAATGATGAGGATGAAAATATAGAAACAATTTTAATATGAAGCTTAACTATGTGGAATTAATAAAAACATATGGCTATAGTTGTATTTTTCTAACTACAAACTATTAAATAAAATTTCGTGTGGTGTTTCCAGGTTATGTTTTGTTACCTAACAAAATGTGCAAGAACTGGTCTCAGTTGAAATATGTTTTAAAACTGATAATTGAGCAAATTTAATGAGGTAATAAATTACCTATATGGGTAGTTTATACTTTTTTTAGGCCTGAATATTATTAAAATGATGAAAAAATTTGCAAATAATTTCACTAGGTAATAAGGGTGGCAAATTTTAGAAAGGTAAATATCAATAATTTCCATCTTTGGACATGAGAGGCTGCAAAGATGTAAATAATGGGTCCACCATCTATGGTCACACAATTTTGTGGAGATGTTTTGAAAATTTACCCAAATAATTATTATATTAATGTTATACGCTGCTCTCTGCTGGAAAAATATTATTATGATAAAAAAATGTGAACATTTAATAAATTAATCAGGATGGCCAAAGGTGTTAACAGTGGATTTACTATCTATGGCCTTATCATTTGTAAAGGTGTTTTCTGAATCTAGGCCTAATTTTATGAAATTTTGTAAGTTTCTAATATTGATTGTTGGTGCTTCTAGCTTGGTCTCGTGTTGGCTGCTCTGTATCTTAATTAGGTTTATGCTTTTATTTTTTCTTCCAAAGCATAGATTTTCCTGAGGATACCAAAGAAGGAAAACAGCGACCAAAGAAGAGTATTTGCGGTATTTTCATCAACACAGTTTTCTATAAAATCGTACAAGAATCGATTGTGAAAAAGAACGTTATTTTCCACATTTAGGATACTTATATACTACTAAAAACAAAATTCAACTGCCATTCAAATCTTTTTTTTTCAATTTTTGAATGAATTTCGAAGTTGGAAAATCTCTTAAGATAGCCAAAGATGTCGAGTTTACCCAATATGGAAAAATTATTGACCTATTTCCACCAAAATAATATCAAGATAGTTTTTAGTCTATACCCCTCAATTCTGTGTAAATGAAATACAAAGTAGGCCAGAATAAGTTAATTCAATAAATAAGTTCCTCCCTAACATTGCTATATAACGGTATTCCGGAATTCTGTTGTTGTTTTTTACCCAGTTTACTTGCAAACGGGGTATTAAAATTGACATCATTGTGGGATTAGGGGTGGGGCTCATGTAATTTATCCGTTTCATGAGAAAAGAAAACGATTGATACCATTTTCTCATATTGACCTAATTGACTTAATTTATATATATATATATATATATATGTATGTATCGCCCAAAATTTTGGGTTCACAGTTTTGAAAAAACTACCAAGTGGATATGGCTGAAATTTTCACTAGAAATATTTCTTATACTGGGGCAGGTCCGAAAGAAGTTTTTTGCTTATAGGTTGATTTGTTTCTGAGAAAACTGAAAAATAAAAAATTTCTGTAAAAGTTGTTTTTCAGGAATTCTAAAAAAATTAAAAAAAGGATCGGGCTGAAATTTTCACGATAGATTTTCCTTTTGATGGTACAAGTCTCTTAAAAATTTGGGGCCTATTATTTCAGTACTTTTTGAGAAAATTGGAGAAGCAAAATTGATGGAAAAGATTTTGGGTTCACGGTTTTGGTGAAACTACCGGATAGATAAGCCTGCTATTTTTATGAAAGATAGTTCTTATATTGTAGCAGGTCTAAAAGCAGTTTTTTTTCGATTAGTTAACTAGTTTCTGAGAAAACTGGAAAACAAACAATTTCTGGAAAAGTCATTTTTTCGAGATTATGAGAGAATGACACAAGGGATCAGGCTAAATTTTCGCGATAGATTTTCCTTATGTTGGTGCAAATCTCTTGGAAGTTTTGTGCTTATTAGTTCAGTACTTTTGGAGAAAACTGTAGAAAAAAATTTCTGAAAACTCTCTCTCTCTTTCTCTCCCTCTGTCTCTCTCTCTCTGTTGTCTCTGTCTCTGTCTCTGTCTCTCTCCCTCCCTCTCTCTCACTCTCTCTCGCTCTTTCTTTCTCTCTCTCTCTCTCTCTCTCTCTCCATCTCCATCTGTATCCCCATCAGTAAACTAGGTTTTCTAGCGAAGTATTGCTGCGCTAGAGTTTTTTGTGTTAAATTTGACGAAGCCTCCTTTCAGATCGATTTAATCTATTTTTTTTTCTCAACCTAATTCAGAAATTGAAATTAACATAGCACACATGTGAGGGAATATTATGTGATTCTTGTTTTTCTTTTTTTCTCACCAAAAAATAGCCAAACTGGGTATAGAACGTACGCATCCTCTCCAGATTTCCGAAAATTGAACGTAACATATGTGAGATCACACGGATCAAGCACATAATAGTGTGTGTACTCGTATAAGTACCTATTACCCTCATCCAGTTTACCATGGCTAAAGTCCACTTTGAAGATCAAGTTGGAATGAAACAAAACAAAAAATAAAAATAAAATTAACCATAAAGGCACTTCAACCCCCGGTCGTTTGTTAAAGTGTACGACCTTTTTTGGCGATACGACACCCAGATCGACGCATTCGAACAAAACACTTAACCAAATTTTCATTCACCCTGCAAAAAGAAAAACAATACGGCGTACAGATATGATAATATTCACCCTAAAACATACGATCTAAAGCTTAAAATTTGCAAATTAAATTATATTTTACGAACGAGAACATCAACCATACAGGGCTGTGTATGTATATATGTATATTATATATATATATATATATATATATATATGTAGTATACTATACGTATACATGTATAATCTATACTGTGAGGCGTTTGTATACGTAAACAGAAATAATATGCAATTTTGTGCTTCTCAAAATTAAAGTTCCTCCCTATTTCGAATAAGTTTTTGCTTTTAAAAAAAAAAAAAAAAAAAGTCAAATAAGAAAAAAAAAAAAAAACTGAAATAAGAAAATACTCGAACCGCCATTAAAAACGTCTCTTTTATACGTACATCGAATAATATAGTATTTTTGAAGTTAGAGATTTGTTATTGGAAAAGTATATATGTTGCCTTTAGGGCATCTACTTACATAGGTATACACTATATACCGCAACCAATGTGTATATATATTTGTGATAAAAACTTAAATACAATATATGTATATATATATAGGTACATGAAATCTTCGTCTGCAAAGTAAAAGGTACCTATTTTTTTCCCTCATAATATCTATATCCAGTAATATAGATATGAAGTGGGTTACACGAAAAAGTCATGTTTCATTACACACGAAAATAATATCGCTATCTTTGATTTCACAACAGTTTTCGATTTATGATAATTTTTATGAAGCATGTTATACAAAATTAGCCCTGCCGTAGACTACAAAATTTTGGAATACGTATAGATGTTATATACGCGTAAAACTTTGATTAATAAAGCTTTGTAAAGACTAAATTTTGAGCACAGAAATATGAATAATTTATTAGTGAAGTTTTCAAGGAGATGCGAATGTGTGTATTGTGTATAACCGCATTTTATACAGCATATATATATAGGATTGGGTGGTGCTGAAACTTTCGGCATTTACAATCACCACGTGTACGTTGTTTCGTGCATCCAAAAGCCATTTCGTTTGAATAAAAGTGAAAAAAAAAAAAATTAAATTAAAAAAATCATAAACGCAGCTATATTATTACAATGTCCGCAAGAATTGACATTCCACTAATTTAGACGTGTTATTATTTCCCTCCTCCTTTTTTACCCTTCACATAATTCGATGACACTAGGTCAAGATTAGAATGCAGATGAATAAAAACACAAACAATTATCACGGCGTGGTAGTTGAACAGTAACGCATATTTGAAACCACAGATGTCTACACATATAAACTGTAGATACTCAAACTTCCCTATTTTCAGCAACCTACACTTCCCTGTACCGCGCCAAAGTAAACAAATTGTAATCAGTGGGTAGAAGGTAGAACTGATAAGGACTCGAATAAGTTTTGAATACAAAATACCTCATTTAACATTATATAAGAAAATTCATTTTTTTTGCCACATGACAATAATTTTTGGCATCCTGGTTTCAATCTTGAAGGCTGATAAAACATCCACGCCAAATATGATATCAGAACACGTATTAATAAACATACAGCACTTTTTTGAAAATAGCCTTTTATGCATAAGAAATGCAATGTACCTACACAATTTTTTTGCCCTATAGCAGGGGAATCGACGCAACATCAAGACATGCTATGAGGGTCAAAGCTCAATGTAGAGAAAGCAGACAAGTTAGATATCTAGGTTATATAGTGTATATGTATATCAATTCTTGAAACTGGTGAATGGAAAGAGATGCTCAATAAAACAAAATAGGAATTCATTAATCACTAGTATTATTTGTGATCCATGTGCAAAAAGTAGAAGTGCCTATTGATAGATCATCGCAAAAACGCGCCTATAAATATACACTTGCATGTGGAGGAAATATTTCTGGCAAATAGTTTTGGGTAAATTAAAATTTCGAATAGTTTAATAATGTGTGTATTTGTTTCTAAATGTTTGTTCAGTTTCCACAGCGCTATGGTAACGATGCTGCTTGATATTTCAGTAGTGATAGGTTTGAATCCCATTGAGGCCAAAATTTTAGAGAAATTTTTTGTTTTATTTTTCCCTTTTTGTTTCGTATAGTGATTGTTAGGTTCTCCATATTTTTTAAAATGTTTTTCAAAATTATTATTTATATATTAGACATGTTTTTTGTTACAATGAGTTCAGATACTATGTTCAAACATTACATAGGTGTTGGAATCTTTTGGGCAGATGTGGGGGGCTGGTCTATTGTATGCCACTTTGTGGGTAACAACAGTGTGAGGACAAAGAGAGTGAGACCAAGCCCCATACCCTAGAATTCACCTTGCCATTGGTGACATACAAAGTGACATGCCTTGGCCAAGGCCTCCCGCATCATTTGAAAGATCTCTCCACTAGTATTGTGTTGGCATCTACTATGCTCAAGAACATACATGAGAAACAGTAAAGAAAAATTTTCCCAAAATATTTTCACCACATATAAGTGTCTATTTATAGGCACATTTGAAAAATTGATCCATATCTTGTATGTATGTCTATCTGATCACGCGATTGTATATTTGTAACAAACCAACTCCATCAACTACCACCGTGCCTCAGTGGGTAAATAAGGGATTATCTTGCTCGAGACGTACTTTCGAATCTGCAGTCAGACAATTTTATTTTGAAATTTTTCTTTAGTTAACTGCCATATTTTCGTGCATTGAAATGCTGGGTGAGGTATTTTTTCATTTTGTCGAATTTTTCGTCATACTTATTGTAACGTATATTTTCGTCTATTTTGAGAAATGACGAACATATTCGTTCACTCATTTCCGAATACCAAAAACATTGATATTTGTCAACAATTACCTTCCTATTACTCTTCATAAACAACCACCAAATTATTTGTATTTAATTTTACATATACAGATATACCTCCTGTATATTTATGACCTGGTTGTACCTGTCCCTCGAGTACTCGACGAGTCAGCACAGCCCTATAATAACAACACCCTACTTCACTTTACCTATCCGACACGTACGTTCTCATACCCTGAACGAGTATATAATCTCTCGATTCAGTCGTATAGTTGTTCAGTTTAGTTCATTCTTCCAACAGCTACTTCTAAGTACCTGGAACCTCTCTTGTAGAAGTCTCTAGTGAACAGATAGTCTTGCTTGTTGAATTGTGATTGAATATGTATTAATATTAACGTAGACATATGTACTGTATGTACAATTTTTTATATTATTAAAAGTGTTAACTCACTGATGTGTGTAAATATTATTGAGTCTCAAACAAATGTTAAGGTCCACTATAGTTTGTGGATGACTAATCTGAATCTATCTTAGAAGTATTACTGCTTTTAAAGTACGTGGTATTTCGTGTATGGTGTACTCCCCAAAAGAGGTCGTTACCAGGTACAACACAACCTCTTTTGGCCGTTACACTTATAATTAAAAAAAATAAATAAAAAGTCAAATAGTAGGAAAAGAAGAACACAATCAAAACAATGACGTGGATCAGTTTTGCAATGGTCTATCAACAGGTGATCCTCGAAAAGTAAGTGGAGAGTGATAAGTTCAGGTGCTATAGATTGATGAAAATCATGCACATAACAGTCAGTCACCTATTTTGCACGTGTATCACATTATTTTTCGCAACACCCACTCCAAAAACAGACATTTTCATAGGTATTAGCTATATGTGAAGTAGGAGATTTTACCCCAATGTCGAAAAGTAAAATTTTGTATATGCATAGCTTGGGATTTGCTAAGATTAGGTATCAAATCACTGTTTTGGCTGCGCATGTGCGCTATGTCTTATCCAACATTATGTGGAATGCGGCCATCCCCTAAAATCAAAATTAAAAAAATTTTTCGAATTTTTCTCCTAATAATAATAAAATCAAAATTAAAATCAAAATTCACACGCTAAAACGCCGTGAGCGTCTTCAGCTAGGCTAAACTCTTAGCCTAGCTACGTAGCCTAAACATTTTTTCCCTCTTTTGTACTTTCGATCTTTTCATTACCACCATTTTTATTTTTAAGTGGTGGCAATGACACTATACAACCTCGGTTGTCGGAAAATCCCCTGCCATTTTGTTCCGAATCATATTTTTTTCCTGTACTTTAATATTTTTACTATGAATCTTGTAATATTCATCCTTCGTTTTGTCGTCGACCATTGAGGTCGAATTATTATTTCGTCAATATTTTTTTTGTTAAAGATGAATTTTTAATACATTTTTATTTTTTATATAATGGTTTAATTTTATAATTCGCGGGCATCGGGCCCGCTCGAGGCATCAATTGAGGTAAACTCAGGCTGCTCTTTTCGAAAAAGACGCCTTCTCAGACACTCAGCTATGAAGTAAATTTCTTTAATTCACCTTTTTTTCATCTTCCCTGTTGCATGGTATAAAGCGGTTCAATCGATCACCTGGCTAGCTGAGCAGGTCTTGGGGCCCTTAACTCGCATCTTCACCGAATTCTGTTGGTGGAGATGCTCGTGGAACACTCAATTGAGTGGTTTTTTAATTATGGGTAAATTATGTTGGGTTATGTATTGGGTTGGATTAAGCCACCCAGGGTCGCATACCACAATTATTATGAAATTTTTACGCATTCGTATTTTGTGGATTACTGATTGTCAAGATGCCACTTCAACTGAACATAACATTTCAGTTTTGAAACGAACCTCTCCTATTTCATTTCATGATTCCTCAACTTCTACTTACGCTAGAGAGCTGAGGTTAATGTTTCTGGAAAGAGGATAAAATTTATAAAATTTTACGTATAATTTTTTAATTATCTTTAGCTGCATGAAAATAAACGAACGAAAAAAACCCAAATTGATAGAAAATTAGTCTTTTTTGGTATCTGGAAACCTTTGTTGGAGTTGGTACGGCTGGAAAGAAGAGGAAATTTATTTAAATCTGTATTCCATCAAAGTTTTTACTCATCGCCTTAGCTTCTTGATAATAAACGAACGAAAAAACGCAAACTAAAGGAAAATTTTCCGTTTTAGTAGTGTCTAAATTAATTTTTTTTTTTAAATTGTTTTTTGGTAAAATTTTTTTGGCAGATGGTATTACAAAAAATAGTAAATATTTGACACACGTGTGAATTAGATGATTGCTACTCGCGATCTGCATCACTCGCCTTCGGCTCATGCTGCAAGAATCACACTCGTATCAAAATCATCTACTTTACGCACTTGTATCACAATAGTTTATTTGTGATACGAGTGTGAAAAGTAGGTGATTTTGTACGAGTGTAATTCTTGAAAAACGAGCCAAAGGCGAATGATGCAAATCACACGAGTATAAATCACCTACTTTAAACCCGTGTCACATACTATTTTTTTTTTTGTAACACAACACTCCTCCTCCTCTATTAAAAATGCGGTGCTAAAAAAAATTTATTTCAAAAAAGAAAAAATTGTCACCCACTACTCCAAAAAATTGTAGTTACATATAGAAAACAAACCGATTTTACTGAAATGAGATACAATTCAATATCTATTCACATTCGCAACTATTACCGAGTGAGCATTACTTTTCAACTACTCCTTGTATTTCATTGACATTATGAAACAACAACAAACCGAAGCGTTGACATACTTTTATCACCTTCCTGAATAACTTTTCGGATATTTGAGATTGACGAAATAATTATCATTAGTAAAGCTATAGGTATAGTGAGGCTCAGCGGTGTTATAGTTGAATTTTTTCTGGTTTGGCCATTGAAAGTGGCTATGAAGCCTATAAAACTTTTTTGGGAAACAGGATGACGTGAGGTATATATAGCTTTATTTTTGCCTATGATGGCGAAATATTGTTATTAGGAATCAACTCAAGGGCTAGGTGTCAATTTATTTACTCAATACTTAAGTGTTTTATTGTTTTTGGTCGGTAGACTTTTTTCTAGGAGAAAGGGGCAACAAAATCACAAAAACCTATCATTATTCCCTTAATTCAAATTTTTATTGAATCCGTTTCACAGCATCCAAAATCGATTTCATTTTATGTTCGTAATTATTTTAATAAGCATACGATTATTTTAAATCTTCATTAATTTTTGTAGTAGGTCTGGAGTGCCTATAACAGTATTGTTTTTTTTTTTTTTGTTTTTTTTTTCATCCTTTACTCGATGGAAGAACAATTTAGTTTTAGGTACAGTTGTAGGTAGCCCAATTTATTTTACTTTATATAACCTGACACTACCATTTTTACCTTGAATTTTCGAATTGTATGGTAGGTACCTATATACCGAAGACGAACTCTGAATGAATTAAAATCAACGACAACAGCCTAACGTTTGTTTGTAAACTGTATCATCGCAGGTTATTCACCTGTGCAGAAAATATAATGTAAACATTTGGAAAGCTGATTAAACGATTAGGTAGGCGATAGAAACGAGGGAAAGTGAGGAACAAAATACGGGAATGGAGAGGAAAGATCAGAGTTCTACTCGGACTTTAGACTTACATCTAAGGAGAAGGCTATCTATAGGTATGGGTATTGAAGTAACGAGAAACTCGAAGCTTTCTCTTGCTTGGTAGCCTGTTACAATGCGATCAAAATTATTCTTTGCTTTCAAGATACAGACTTTTTATTTCTGGCGAATTGTTAACTCATACGGTGGACCAACTTCTCCGGTAGATCTTAATTTATGTAAATTCTTCAAATTTTTTTTTTTTCATACGCTTCATATTTTTATAAGCTTTTATTCTACTCACTATTGCGATTTTCTCGATTGTGAACGAGTAGAAGTAAATAAATCTTATTACATATTATTTCTCACCGAAATTACGTATTCTTCATAGTCCGATTTGATTTCTCTATTGAAGACCCTCAATAGTCGGTCACAAGGGCATCTGTGGCGTCCTGTGGGTCTGAACCCTTTTATCAAAGTTAAAAAAAGCTCGACTTCAAAAAATCATGGTTTTTTGTTGGTTTTGGTGATTTTTTGTTTGGGGCGGGGGTCAAAAGAGACGACTGAGGATGTGTAGACTCTCCTTACCACGGACCTATATACTCCCTTGGTCGGACAAACATCTAAGATGAAAATAAATTTTTAAAACCACAATAATCACAAAGTTATAATAACAAGATATGAAATGTACGAATCCTTATACTTAAACCATCAAATTATTTTGGGCCAGATCGATGGCCATTTTTAGGCTTAAACATACCTACATATAACGAGTCAAAAATAATTTCTAAATAACAGAAAATATATCATATAGGCACCTACAGCGAATATGACTGTCGAAAAACGTTTATCATTGATGAAGATTAGTGAATCATTCACGTCGTTATTAAATTCTCAATTTAGAGCACTGTGATGATAGTGGTGGAAAAGTGTCTTTGAAATTTCAGCTTCTTCACTTCACAAGGAGTCATAATTTACTGAGCAAAACGCTTTCTTTTTTACTTTCAACATTTTAGGGCAAAAGATAAGCTGATAGTCATGTAAATAGCATAGCATTTTTTTTTTTTTAATTTTAGATCTCAAGAGGGGTGTAAATTCACTTCTCCAATTTTGTAATCTCTAATCTGTATTCTGTAAAGTTAGGAAATTTTAACTTTTAGAGAATAGGTCAAAATAAACAGTATAAACCAAACACAGTGGTTCCCTTTAGTAAACTTTTTACATATTAGATCGTACGGAATAAATCAACGAGTACAAAATGTCCTTTTATAGAATTTTTCAGCCTAAAAACAAAAAAAAAAAAAAAAAAAAAACTTTAACGCAGCAATACGTCGCTAGAAAACCTAGTTTGATAATTTTCATGCATAATTAAAAGAAAGAAGAAAAAGAAGAAGAAGAATCTAAAACCTGAACTAATGCAATGCAGAAAAGACGCTCATAACCTACTTGTGCCGTAAATACGAAGAAGTTATTTCAAGCAACAACACAAACGACTTGTTTTTCACCAGCAATTTTTCATTTTTTTTTTACATTTTTCTCGTAAAATACCGAACCAATAAGCAACAAACTTCTGTCAGACAGGTCCTACACCAAAGACAACCATCTGCGAAAATTTCAACCTCTGGAAATTTTTTCTTTTCCAGTTTTTTCGAAGACATAAAATTTCTATCGGACTTGCAAATACGTAAGAACAACGTATCGTGAAAATTTCAGCCTCATTTCTTTTGGAGTTTCCTCAAAATCCTGGAAAAACTACTTTTCCAGGAAATTTTTATTCTCCATTTTTCTCGAAAAGTACAGAACCAATAGGCAACAAACTCGTATCAGACCTGCTCCTAGATAAGAATTATACCTGAAACTTTTAGCCTTATCTTTTTGTAATTTTCTCAAAACCGTGAATCAAAAATTCAAGAAATACATACAGAAAATGCATAGTACCTACACACACGTTATATATTTTACATTTAAAAAAAAAAAAAAAAAAAATCAGTCAAAATGGGAAAATAGTGTCATTAGTTTTATTTCATCGTGAAATGGAAAATTTTCATCATCCCCACCGCTAACACTTTCGTAAAGTCAATTTTACTACCCATTTGCAAGTAAACTGTACAAAAATAATTGTATGCATCACTACAAATTTTCACCTTGTATTTTATGATCAACATTAATTATCAGTACTTCGATTCATTTTACAGCGGTTCACATAATCTTGTTTTTTTAAATTTCCACTAATCAGCAAACAAGATGGTAAAAAAAAGTACGTCATTACGAATATAATTATAATTCGATTATAACTTTCTCACATGATGCACATCATATAGGAACAATTTTCAGTCAAATAATACCACGAGATTTTCTTCTCGCATAATATAATACAATATTACAATAAACTGGTAGCAATCACGTAAAAATTTCTGTCCTATATCTTCACCGCGTGCACAAAACTTATATTTCGAGCATCGATTTATAATATTTTATATATTACACGTTACAAATTACCATTCACGTAAAAAAAAGAAGAAAAAAAACCATATATTATGTTTAAAAAAAAAATAATATTATTAACAATAATCACAAAAAAATTTAAATAACAATAATACGAGTCATTTTTGAACTATTTATGAAAACCGAACCTATTAGATTATAAAATAACAGTAGGTATTTAATTAAAAAAAAAAAAGTTTAGAATTGAGCCGACCATTTTTTTTTTTTTTTCAAAATAGGTTGTAAATTTGTTTTAAAAAATCTGTGTTCAAAATTTACAAAAGATATCTCAAAGGAAAAAAAGTGTTTTTATTATTTTATTTTTTAGAAAATCGTTCTAAATGTGTTTCATTTTTTCTTTACTTATTCTAAATTAATATTCGTATCACGAAAATATCAGAGAACCCTCTTTTGGGGAGCGAAAAAAAAAAAAAAAAAAAGTTATAAATTCTGAAAGGTGTCCGTCTGCAAAATAACGACGTAGACGAAAAATTCTCAATTTGTAAATTAATTTTAACAAAAATGGCATCGCATTACCGAGCCCATTTCTTTTTTCTTTTCCTCTTTTTTTTTTTTTTTTCACCTGCCTATTTCGATTGTCTTATTTAAATAACATTCATGTATCAACGTCATTTTTAATCTGAGAGATTTTCCGTTTGTCAATCGTATGTTTTTGAAATTCGATTCGGAAAAATGAAATAAGGGGTATAAAACGTTATTATAGGTATTATAAACGTTTTACGACAATATTTCGATCATTTTTCCAAAACCAAAATAAATCATTTAAAAAATAAACGTTAGTATGTCAACCATGTTGGTTTTTTTTTATTTTATTTGCAACTGAAAGTTGGGGGTCTATACCGTACGTATACATTTGTATGGTAACTCATCACAATGAGAAGGGAAAAACAAAAACAACGCAAAAAAAAAAAACAAAAAAAAACAAAAACAAAACAATCGTTGAATCCTAAGCAACAAATAGCAAATAAATAACCCTTGTTACGATGTAATTGCTCAATATTCGTTTCTATTCGTAATATTTTGCCATATCGTTGATAAAATATTCCGGTTTCTTTCTTTTTTTTTCTTCTTTTTTCCTATCCATTTTTTCATCTTTTCGAAAAATAATGTTTACGATATTTATACAACTTTTCTTCTTCTTTTTTTTTTTTTTTTTTTTTTAATCCACAAAATTGTCGGGTAGGTGAGAAAACAATTAAGCTTATAAGTACTTGAAAAATTTTACACGTAATTTCTTCATCGACATGAGCTCCTTTTTTTTTTTTCGCTCGCTCACTTTCTCTGTCTTCCCTCTAGTAGTACTACTACTTCTTTTTTCGCTATAGTTGGCGAGTGCATTTAATTAAAAACACGTCGGTTTGGCAAAAATCAACGCTCTACTGGCTAAAAATGTGAAAATCGTTAAGAACGGTAACATGGTCGAGTGCTGACTAAACGCTGCTATGCTGCGGGATGTTACTGAAATCATAATAAAAGAGTCAAAAATAAAAGCAGATTAAATTAGTACGTAAGGTTACGGCAAAGAGTTTATAGTCAAAATTAAATATGGCAGAAGAGTCAAACGTAGAAAAAAAACTGCTCCGCAAGTACGATGGAGGAAAATGACACCTTATGACATAGCTGTTGCCAACCAGAGGTGTGTAGCAATGTAATTTGTCATAATTGTGTCATTGTTATATCGGTAGGTGTAACAAGCGACGTTTATGTGGCAAAATGTAGGAATTTTTCGAACATAATTACGAGCTATTATTCACTTTCAAAGCAACGCTAATACTTAATAAAAATTTTTTCAAGTAATGCCAGACATACTCGGTGGCAGATTTACCCTTACGCACAGTAAGCATTTTCTTAGGTACTAAGTGAGGCAAAAAAGAGGTCTTCCTCTGTACATATTTTCAAATCTGATTGAAATATTATTTTTGATATGTAAACATCTAAGCAGAAAGATGATAGAAGTTACGCAAGACTAGGGCTTGTAACCAAAACATTTTTGAGGTTATTGGTTACTGGGAACCAATAAAAATTTATATTGGTTACTGGTTACTGGTTATTGGTTAAAAATGTACTTATTTGGTTACTGGTTATTGTTCAGGTTAACCAAAACAACTTTTATGGTTATTGGTTGAGACAAAATCGTAGGTAAAATAGACAAAAAAAAAAAACCTTCTTCAGGTTAAAATATCAATAATTGATAATTTTCCAGGAAATAATGGATAATTTTTGAAAAGAATAATCAATAATTCTGATATTTTAGAAAAACCGATAAAACTAATTCTTTCTGGTTATTGTTCTGATTAATTATTTCACCATTTTGTGGGAATTGGTTACTGGTTATTGGTTATGTGAAATTTGTTTGTTTTGGTTATCGGTTCCCAAATCGATGTTGTCAATTTATTTAGGTTTTTAGTGGTTATTGTTCTGGTTATGGTTGTGCTTACAAGTCCTAAGTAAGACTTTACCATCAGATGTCAGACTGTAAGTCTCGTTGATGTGTTCCGATATGTGTACATTGATTTATGGTTGTGTGTGAGTACCAGAAATGGCTAATATCGAAAGGTTTTGATATCAATATTTAAAATGACAGTTTTGACAGTTTCCTATCTCCATTACTTTTGTATTCAATCAAGCAAACAAACAAACATGAATGGAAATACCCCCAAAAAATATAAAAATAAGTCTACAAACATTTGGGCTTGATTAAATTATAGTACCTACCATACTATTGAAAAAAATTCTATATCGATAGTATCCATAGTTTTTGATAGTTATTGATATCGAGAGTTATTGAGTGTTATCCAGAGTTATTGATGTCAATAGTAGTGATAGTTTTTGATAGTTTTCAACCTCTGGGGTGCATTCAGAATAAACACAGTGGTAAGAACTTAAGTAAACAGATTTTTGATGGTTGTTTACTCCGGTGAAACACCATATCCAGAATAAACATACATCTTTCATATAGGTGCAAATTTTACATCCCACTCTCGAGTTGGTAAATTATTACCCAAATGGTTATTTATATATTCGAGCAAGTTGGTTGGAGGATTTAAATTAGTTATCACGTCATGAACCAATCATATCACAGTTGTCACACGAGTTATCCTATAACATTCAGAATAAAAGCAGAGAAACCAAACAACCCAAAGGTTATTAAGTGAATGCTCAAGAAGGTAAGATTTAACCGAGTGTTTTTATTCTGAACACACCACTAGTGAGCACTCAAAGAACTACATCACTTATGAGGTGCTGATTATTCATTTCATACGCCAATCCTCACCATGTTGGTGTAGCTACAACTGCACTCTTGTAAATAAATGCCACTGCTAAAAGCACTACAGCTGTGGAATACCAAAATCGGGTTTGGTCATGTATGTTTGTGTTAGTGTGCAAGGTTTCACTCAGCATTTTACCCATCTTGTGCTTAATAGCATATTTGGTAAAATTTAATTTTTACATGAACTTATTTTGTTATTTTAGGTATTCAGACAGCACGGGGATTCAAACCCGTACCAGCTGAATACCTAAACTCCCCGCCTCACCATCACCCAAAATATGGTACCATTCTCACTCAGCCATGGTGCAGGGTGATGGTGAATGAGAGAGATGAATTTTCTTATATGCCGATGTGTGGTAGTCACCACACCACTCCCTCACAGTATAGCGGAGCATAATACAGCAAATACGGAGGTGCTAGGTTAGTAGGTGTGTGCACTGGAGCTTGGTAGATGCCCACCCTCATCACTGCCCCATGGCGCACAACCTACAGCACCATTACATTCTGGTGAGGGTGAGGTGACAAACTACCACCTGGCTTGCGTGTCTGAGAGAGGGCGCTGTTCCCATCTCTCGCATCATGTCGGGGTCACAACTTTAGGTATTCAGGCAGCACGGGGATTCAAACCCACAGTGGCTGAATACCTAAACTCCCTGCCTCACTGCCACCCAAAATACAGCACTGTTCTCACTAGGCCACAGTCCCAGGTGACAGTGAATAAGAAAGATGAAATTTCTTATATGACAATGTGTGGTAACTGCCACACCAATTTTTAATTAATTAAATAAAATAAAAAAATTAGGGCGCAAATTTTGATTTTGTTCAGGGCACCACTAATGATAAATGTGCAGCTAGGTATTCTTATATTTTGAGGTTGGTAAAGTCAGGAAAATGTGTTTTCAGGTTTTCATTTGCTTCACTTAGTTTAGCTACTTTAAATAAGGCTCTTTACTAGCAGGTATGCACATGAGGGTGATGAGAGATGAACAGCCATTTTTTTTTTAATATATAGTAATAATAAAGAATGTAAAATTCCTGAAAAAACAAATAACACAAGATTGTAATCCATCTCTTATCATCCTCATGCTCATATCAGCTATTAAAGAGTGATGCATACGTCTAGAACCCTCCTAATAGTAATACTGAAAATTCTTATATAAAATTTTGCCATAATTTATTGACTATGTAAACTAAAATAGATATCTCGGAGAGTTTCGATAACATTTATTTTCGCATATTTATTTTATCTCAGTCATTATTTTCTCATTTTATATTACACTTGTCGTTTTTCATTTACAAGAATTGTTTAGTTATTTAGTTATAAATTTCTTTGCCTTTTTCATACCAAGGTTTAAAATCTCTTACAAGGTTACCTTTACCGAATATTCCTGCAAATCATCACAATTCTTAATATCGAGATCTTTATCTCATTATCATCCTAAGTTTCTTGCAGTGCTATTTGGTTTATAAATCTAGTTTGGCTAACCTCACAACTTATTCTATCCATAGAGATATTTTTCCCCTACTTGTTCGTAATTTTCAGAGTTGTTAGTGCAGATTTTTCTTACATTTTTTCTCTCTTCATCAGTTCAATTCGTCGTCTGATTTTACACAGAATGTTTGTTTTAATTTTCTCTTATGTTTTTTACTGTATTATATTTTTTGAATACATAGCTGCTTTATATAAGATGTGTTAATTTTTTAAAGGCATGGGCTGAATCCAAGTTTGGCCAATAAGAGTCCAGTGGGTTAATTGAAGATGACGTAAGTAAATTTTCATCAGGCAGCCATGGTACATTTGGCGTTTTTAATTTTACCATTTAAAAGCACGTTGTATTGAGTCCACGGATACCTGGTAGACTGAGCGGGTCAGGGAGGTGAAGTTTTTAAATTACCTCCCTGTACAATGGTCCAACTTGGGTCTCTTGCCGTGAAGAGTGGAACTTATAAAAAATGTTGTTGGGACTGTGGGGTGGGATGTTGAAATGACCCCCCTAGCATACCACAAGAGCCTTACTTTAGATAGGTATTTTCCTATCAATTTCTTCTTACAGATACCTATTTACACCTATCTTGATTCTTGTGTGGATGAAATACACAGGGTGGCTTGATTACCTGAATGGGCTGGTAAAATGTTGGTTTGATATGTTTTGATTAAACAATATGATTTTCTCTCAAGTTTCAAACAAAATGGTGCGAGTACCAAATTTAGTTTGATCTCCAATATTTATATCCGTAGTAATTATGTTGACTATTTTGTTACTTTCTACAAATTTGTCCTTTTTCAGCTATCATTATGGTTCATTATTTTGATTCCTGTATTTAGCATGTACCTAATTTTACGAATTGTGATATTATGTGTATAATAAGTACACTGGTTTTCCTGCGATATTATGTGGACAACTTCTGTCATGGGAATGGTTTGTGAGGCAGTGTCTTGAGTGGGCTGAACCTGTGTGGGATTATCATTGTTTGTTTTCATCAAGTTTAAGGTTAAGAATCGACGAGATGCTGGCATCAGCTTATTTTTCCATAATTTTTCTGATAGCTTATTTGAATTTTACGGGACATCATGTATACACTGGTCTGAAATATGATGAAATATAGACACGTAGGTACTGATGAAAAATATCAGTACGCTAATTTCTTTCAAAACCTTTAGGTACATATTATATTTACTTTAATCTTTCCGATAGGAAAATAATGCAGGTTATTATGATTTTTAAAAACATATAATTTTTCACCACCCGGTATCTCAGCCGCTATGATAGTTACGAAATAATTAAGTGAATACTATTTTATTTTAAATATTATACAGGCTTTTTTTCTCGTAAAATCTCTAAATTTCGTGTAAAATTGGAAAAATGGAAAAATGTTACGTATATTCAGCCCCCTGTGAAGACGCGAGAGCGAAGGGGTGATAGCTTTTTACCACGTATTTGGGGGAAGGGTCTCAAACATTTTCCAGCAATAAAACATTTTGCTGGAAATTTTGCAATGATTTTTCACTGAATTCTCTTGTACTAAAATATAAAATGAAACGAGGCTTATTTGAAATTTTTAATAAAGGTTTGCCAAACAATAACAAATTATATTTGAAACAAGAAAGACAACGAAAGATGAATAGTGTTACTAAAAAATTACCTAATTTATCTATGGGAGTGGATTATTTTATTATTATTATTAGTTATTACTAAAGTGCGGATTTTTTGACATTATTAAGGTTAAAATTCAGCAAAGAAAACCATGTTTTCGACATTAATCGGCAAAAACAAAAAAAAAAACCTCTATATAATGAAAATAGCACCAAAAAACTTAAAATTTATTTATTTTTTCAAATTTTCCTATCTTCTATTTGAAAGTGATGTATTGTTTAGTGAAAAATTCAATGAGTTCATTCTTAGAGCTCTATATACCTGTGGTTCATTAACATGATGGATACCTGACGTTAATTCAGCTCCCTGCAATTTGATTTTTTCTTTCTTATAGACAATGAAAATAGCACCTAAAAACTTCAAATTTCAATTTTCTCTCCAACTTTAGTTTTTCTTGGGAAATAAACACTTTTGGCAATTACGTCAATTTTGGCATTTATGCCATTTTGAGCATTTTTCGGTGAAATAAAATTTTTTTCCCAGCCCCAAAAACCTATGAAACGAATTTCAGTTAGATTCTCAAGCCTTTACCTTTCAAAGAAATGATTCATCAAATGCCGGCGAATCCACGCTCTACTTATTAGATTTTTTTTTCTTTTTTAAGTCGCCATGAATTCCAGGCACCCACAGGTACCCAAGTGCGCACGCCTATGGTGATACTTCTACCTCCAGCTCACTGGGCTAACAAACTGACTCAGTCGAGTCTCAGCCTTGTCTTTAATATTGCAAAAAAATGCAAAACCAATTACTTTATTCATCAATACAGATGAAGGCCCGATTGTACCAACTTTAAACTGTGAGATAAACTATAGGATTGACTGATACGACGCATGGTAAAATAAGTTTACTTTAAAAACGAATTTTTAAAAGATAAGATTTTATTTTTTTGGCTTTATAGCTTCATGCGAAATAAACATTATTTTATTGCCGAAGGTTGGCTGCAGTATCGGTACATTTTAAAATCGCAGTAATGAGTAAAATAAAAGCTTATAATAAAGTTAAAACCTGCTCACTGATTGTTTAACTATTGGGTACAACCAATACAAATCGCTGTATTCTCAAACCTCATCTTTTTGTGAAAAGGCACTTAATAAATTCCTCGTCCATTAACAACGTCCTATGAATAAAGTGAAGAAAAAGTAGCACTTTTCAAAAAGGAACGTTTGAGAATACAATGTGAAGTTACTGAACACACAGTTGTACGAACAGAGACACAGCTCATACAAAATATTCAAGTAATTCTTATGAATCTAGTTCCGATTATCTTTACTGAATTATATTTACTGTTAGAAGTAGGTACCTACATTTAAATGTTTATTGATATACTTAGGTAACTAATTATGAATTTATGCTCGGTAATGATTTCATAGAATTAAATTTGTAATATTTACCTATTGTAACTAAATAAATATAAGGCTTGTCATAGTTCGAAAATATATAAAATTTGGTAAATTGTACCTTCATAAATGATAAATGTCAATATTTTAATAGTTGAAAAACTATTTTCTATAAAAAATATGGAACTAATAGCTTCGAGGATGGTATTATCATTATTATAAGCTTTTATTCCACCACTGCTACGATTTTAAAATATACCAATACTGCAGCCAACCTTCAGCAACGAAACAATGTTTATTTAGCATGAAGCTAAAGCCAAAAATACGTTGTAGGTTTTGTTGGCTCGGGGAATCGAACCTGGGACCTACATATTTGCCAGCTAAAAGCGGTGAACTTAACCGCACGGCCATCTCACCGCCAACTATAACTAGCGAATGTATTTTATATTAGACAAGGTATGGCGGTTCCCACACACTCCCCCCCTAGAGAGACTCAACACGAGTTGAACAACATTAGATGCTGTGGGAGGTTGGGTGGAATCAGAAACGCCTCTTATACCTATACGCACAGGCTTATACTACCTATACAGGTTCTATTTCCACTATATAGGGCGCCATCTATCGGCTACTCAAGTTAGGAAGGAGAGTTGTGAGTTCCACCATGCACCACTAGGGTGCGTGCGTGTTCAGCACACGTCAAGGGTCACCAGATGTAGGTTTTGTCGGCTCGGGGAATCGAACCTGGGACCTACATATTCGCCAGCTAAAAGCGGTGAACTTAACCGCACGGCCATCTCACCGCCAACTATAACTGGCGAATGTATTTTATATTAGACAAGGTATGGCGGTTCCCACATACGTATATAAATAAAAGCTTGTCTTTTAAAAACTCGGTTTTAACCTAAATTTATATTCATTATTATAATTATTATAATTATTATTATCTATTATTATTATTATATTATTCATTTTCATTCAAGTGCACTCATAATTAAACCTAAAGAGTTAGAATTCAAAGATCGTATTTTATCGTACAGTCGAATTTAGTATTATTAATTAATGGTTTCGTTAAAACTCGTCTTCGACAAGACGAATCGAGCCGAACCAGCGAAGAAAATATTTAAAAAAAAAAAAAACAAACCACTAAACCAACAATTGTAAGGGTGGTTGTTAGTAGCCAGTGGCCTAATTGCGTACTCCATACCGAAGGAACAGAGAAATAGTTAGGCAGGTAATCCAATTTAATGTATAACTTTTTTCTCTTTTTTTTTTCCTGTAAATTGCTTTCAAACGAATATTCTGTTGAAAAAAAAAAAAAAAAAAAAACTGAAATACCAACGAATTCTTGCAGAAATAAAAAAAATAAAAATTCCGTTCACTTTTTATCTATTTTCTGGTGGTTTTTTGTTGTTTTTTTTTATTTTTTATTTTTGTTCCTCCATCCAATTCGTAAAACATTTTTAACGAGACAGAAATTTTTTCGTGCTATAAGTATCATATACTTTACCATCAATCAAAAAAAGGAGGTACAGAGAGCGACCTATTTGACCCATATAGGTATTACGCTCTCCACAAAATATGTATACATTTCGCGTCCGTTCTCGAATTTACGCCGTAGATTCGACGAGTATGCAACTACTTCAACGAGGCTCTCTTATCAAAATGCAGAAAGGAAGAAACAATCTTGTCCTATCCCAACGTTTACTTCCCCCTTCTAAATAAAATATTAATAGCTCGTATTGTAACGAACTTTTTATGTCATTAATTTTTGCAAACGTTTACATCAATTACCTTCCGGTTCTCATCTTGAAATAATTTTATCAACTAAAATTTAGAAGAATTGGTTAAAAAGGGGCAAAAAAAAAAAAAATAATAATAACGAAAGAAAATGATATAACGATTGAGGAAAGTGTAGAGATATTATTATTTTTTTCTCTATCTCTCTCGAAAAATGTACTATAATCGCATTTTGCTTCAAGTATGTAGCACAAGAATGTTACATTATAAACTTACAAGTAAGTTTTTTCTAGTCATGTATATACATTTTTTTTTTTTTTATCCTAACATCAACTAAAATTAACTACTTCTTATTTTCTTTTTTTTCTTTCTCATTCGTTCTTCCTGTTTTCGTGTATTTTCATTTTGAATGCGGGTAATTTTACATTCGTTATCATTGGTAATGCATTTTGCTGATTCTCGAATTGAATTTTTATCCAGTTTTCCTCGTTTTATTCGTTACAGCATTTATCTGTTTTCGATATTGTTGCTGAATTACGTTATATTAGATGGTTGACAAGCTAAATGCGAAGTATTTCCGTGATAGAAAATTAATTTCTAATGGTCCACCTACTCGTACGTCGTATTTAAATCACGTCGAAAAATTGGTTGTGATTTTTTGTTTGTTTTTATTTTCTAGGTTACACTCGAAGTAATGAATAATCTGCTCTATTCGACGAAATATACCAGGATACTTTCTTTTTTCTTTTTTTTTCTTTTTTTCCCCAAGTAATGCGAATATCAGTGGAGAAAATAAAAGTCTGAAAAAAAAGAAGGACAAAGACACTTGTTATTTTTGGTACGATACAAAAGGATTGGGTGAAGAGGAGGAAACAAAAAAACAGGGCAAATAAAAGTCGGCAAGTCATTAATTATTTGAAAATGTTTTAACTTTGTTTCATTGGAGGGGAGCAAAATAGGGTTATGAAAAAAGTCATTATGGTTTAAATTATAATATGAGCCTCTCCAGACCTGTGTGTGAGATGTGGTTTTTTTCTTTACAAATAAAAGAAATTTTTTTCTCGACCGAAGCCAAAGTTTTTACCCTGTCATTCTATTTTTTATTTATTTTTTTATTTTTTAATACAGTAGGTTTAATTATTAAAATGATGGTGACATATGCGGAATGAATAGTTTAGTTAAAACTTTTCAACGGAGACTGGAAAAATTTTCGCATTAGAGCTCATATTTCAGTAATTTTATTCATTTAGATTGTAGCTGAAGAAATGCCAGTCACTGACGGTCACCTGCTAGTACAGGAAAAGTAGACCCCGAAGTGACTTGTTTGGCGGCAAAATTAGTTCGTGAAATTTTGTTCAAAATATGCTAACGCAAATCGTTAAATATTTTAATTGGAAACATATTACATGGCATTTTTAATTTTATTTACTTTGATGAAGGGTCATCCACACTCGCGCATTAGTCATAATCATAATAATAACCTGCTCAGATGGTTTTATATATATATATATGTAAGCTCTTTAGAAAATAATGAAGAATCATGTAGAAACATCTTTCATCTTTCCATACTTAAAATCCATCAATAGATGAATATAATACAAATCTAATATATATATGAGAGATCTCTGCAACTCACTATATCAGCGAGTGCGAAACACAGACAGAAACTGTGGTTATTTTAAGAATGTGAATACATATTCTTACATATATATATATATATATGTATACATATTATGATGGGAATAATAAGTTACTTTTCTCCCTAGAGAAGTAATCGGGTAAAGTAACTAATTTTCTCTCACTGATATGGTGGTAGAAAAAAGTTAGTTTTATTACTCTCAAGCAGAATAATAATAAACTACTTTTCATTCCGTAAGTTAGTTACAAAGAGTAGGTGATTATGTAACTAGGGAGAAAAATGAGCAATTTCTCAATGAGTGAAATTTTTGCAAGCACAAGCTGAAGGGTTAATAAATTTCTCATCCTGATGACCCAGGTGCCTATAATATTTTTTTCACCGAGTGTAGGGAATTCGACATTTGAGCCAGGGGTAGTAAAACCTGCGCATTGCTGAGTAAAATCCTTATTATGGCATTGATCATTTTGAAGGAAAAAGAAGAAATTCATTTAAATGCATAAAAGAAAATATAACATTATGAGGGTGCATGGGAAATTGAGGAATCAATTAGACATGAGAAGAAAAATAAAGGTGTGAGAAGAAAAAAATAAGGAGTGAGAAAAAAAATTAAGGAGTCAGAAAAAGAAGTTAAGGTGTTAAAAAAAAGAAATTAAGGAGTGAGAAAAAGAAATTAATGTATGAGAAAAGTAAAAGTTCTGAAATTGGTCACTTTCATCATATTATAGATGCATCGAAAATACAGAATTTTGTACAGATGTTACAAAATAGTATATTTCGCTACGAGAGTGCAAAGCGAGCGATTCTCGATGAGTTACAATTTACAACACTCGTCTGTGGCTTGTGGCTCGTATTGCAAATTGTAACTCGTTGAGAATCGCTTACTTTGCACTAGAGTTGTGAATGCTATTTTTTACAATACATGCGCATGCGCAATTAGGGAAGGCGTCAGATTGGTTGGAAGGAGAAGCCGAAAATATTTGCTCCCTAAAAAAACTTTTTACTCCCTGGTTGGAAATTTGTTGTTTTGCCCCTTGAAAACGAATACCTAATTGCACATTTTGCGACATGTATTACATTCTAACCACGTTGTTTAAGTAGTGGGGATAATTAGTTTCATTCCCTCTCCCCCAATGCAAGTGATGAATCCAGAACGAAACAATAATTTTCGGTAACTTTTAACATTATAGGAAAAGTTTTTAAAGCATATTTTAAAAGTTTTTTTCTCATATAAGTACCCCTAAAATATACATGAGCAGACCGTTAGTACCCCACCAAACATTGTGCATCTTAAAAAATTGTTTTGCGAATGGGGCCAACGAAAATTCATCGACTTTGTAGTTATAACGAGAAGTTTAAAAAACCAAAACATGTTCGAGGGTTGAGCCGCCCCCTCACTCGATGGAAGCATATGAGTATCTTCATTACTCGTTGATGAGCCTACCTTTACCAAACTGGAAATTTCAAACCTTTTACAGATATTAATTCGTTTTCAATCACCATTTTTACGGCCAAACTGACCGGTCTATTTAAGCGAAGCACTTTTTTGTCACGTAGCCAAAGTACGCGTAGTTATGGAAAAAGATTTAAGAACGAATAATTTGTATGAAAGGACATGAACATTGACGTTTTCAACGAAAATTATCGGTTTCGTGAACGTTAGTCTATAATATATTCGTATAGATGATTTTATTTATTTATTTATTTTTTCGCTGCTCCTCGAACAAACCGGATACACACAGTTGATTGCTTCAACAGCAAAATTATCGCCAAAAGCGTGTAAGTATTTCAACAGATAGCATCGTATCATCGAATACTTACATATATATAGTTGCGGGAGTAAGATCCGTACAAAAAATAGCTACAATTTTTCTCGCTTCCAAAAAAAAAATAAAAATAAAAAAAAAAACAAAAAAAACACCACTACTACTACCCAGAAGTATAATGGTAAATTAACATTTGAGCATTTTATAACAAAAAATGTCGGTGAAAAAGAGGAAGAAGAAGAAGAGCATAATAGAGGGGAGGGTGTGAGCGAAGCAGACACCGAAGATGGAAAAAAAGAAAAATCGTATATACACCCGTGTATAAAAAGTGCAATCGCAAAACATTCTGTAATAAAATATGGTTAACGGAAATACGGAAAAACGCATTCGCTTTACGAAGAGAGGAAAAACCCAGTATAATATCTGCGTGAGAGAGAGAGAGAGAGAGAGAGAGCGACGGAGAAAAGAGGAAAAAACCGTAAGAAAAAGTAACTTTTGACATCGAGCATGCTGTGGCGACCAAAAGTCGGGCGGCATGAAAAAAACGCCCCCTTCTCATGTTTGCGCCATAAGAGTAGAATACTTTTCGAGGTGATACATATTCGCATCATTGTATACTTAATAACCAATAACAATCAACGCCCCCTTTTCGCATTAATACTTTTTACTTCTATTTCTTTTTTTTTCTTTCTCACTTTTTCTTCAAAAGCAATAACGTTATTATTTTTAAAGGCAAAATATAACGACATTATCGCCCATAAATTTTCTCCACAAACCACCGATTCACTTTTTGCACTCTAAAGAATATATTATCTATCAGGGATAAGAAACCCATCCTATCTTATTAGCGAGAAGCGGCACTTTTAAATAATAATTTTCCGTACATTTCTAATTACGCCTATGAACCACCTTAACATAATAATACAGTGTAGGTGCATACTCGTAAGTTATATAATTATATATATATATATATATATATATACACGTATCCTGTATACATTTTATAAGTAAACACAAGTTAGGCTAAATTAAAATTAATTTCGCAATGCGTACGAAAAGCTGCAAGGGTGACTTCTATTATACTGTACATAATTTTATATACAAGCAATATCATTTCTCCCTTCTCTTCTTCCTCCTCCTTCTCCATCGCTGTCCAATTTTCATTTTAGCTCGGTTCACTCGTTCAAAAGCTTTTTAAGGGCAAGACTTGTGGATTTTTTGTCTTTCGCTTCGGTCGCCATATTTTCACAATTCACGTTGTACGCCATTGTCGTTGTTTGCCCATAATCGTAAAATACCTGACTGCAAAAGATGTGTTCTGTTTTAAAGTCCGCATTTGATGCGAAAAGTTGGACTATCAGTTTCTTCTCGGGGGCGGTATTTCCTGATATTACTTTCCCTTCTTCACCCAAATTAAGAAAGAAATAGAAAGAAAAAACAAAAAATTCTAGCGCAGCAAGCTTTGACGAAAAAGCAGGTTTTAAAAGTCCAGTAGAATCAAATTAAAACTAAAAAATAAATAAAACAAAAGTAGGTGGGCTGATAGGAGCCATTTTTTATTTGAACATCTACCGATTAATGTGGCTTCATTTTTCTATTTTTCGCAACACCCAACTGAGAAAAATGTTTTTTAATGCCCTGTAACTGAAGGAAAATTCTTGCACAGCTCGACTATTTTCTCAGTTTTTTTTTGTTTTTTTTTTATGAGAAATTATTAACTTAATTATATGGTTTTCAAAAACTTTTTTGGAGAAATTTTGTTTGGTGTTAGGGGAGGTGCGAGGGGTGATGTGATTTTTTGGTTTATAAAAAGTAAAATGAATTATTATTTGATGTGGGGATTAGGCAACTCCTATGAGGTGAGAGGCTTGGCCTCTCGAGTGACAAATTCTGTGCATTGTATGTTAAACAAAATGTATGTTTGTCTATAATTACTTGAAAATTCATGAAAGCAAGTTGCAACATCCAGATTGTGACAAATCGATAGTTCACACTTTGGTTGACATCACAATCCAGCTGATTAGTGCATGTACCATATTTTAGCAATTGCCATTGCAATGATAAAATATATCTCAATTAGTCATCACATATACACACGTATTCATTATATATGTGTGTTTGTGTGCACGTAAGGAGCCCGTATAAAGGCCATGAAAATCTAAGCTAAATCACCAGTGTTTCTTACCATGTGCATAATTTGTGGTGAACAAGCAATAACTGCAGAAAACCTTCGGTTGGAATATCTTCTATGTAAGGTACTTCCACATTTGACTCAAAAATAACAAATTTTTTATTTTTTTTTGACAGGGTCATGCAAAAAATAGTGTGTAACGTGTGTAAAGTAGGTGATTGATACTCATGTGATATGTAGCACTTGCTTTTTGCTCAGGTTGCAAAATTCACATTCGTATTAAAATAACCTAATTTTTGCACTTGTAATTGATGGTTCTGTGGAATAAGGGCCAATCTGATTTTTTTCACAGAGGGCCAAACTACTGGTGTCTGAGCAGACAAGAACAAAAAGGCCAATCTGTAGGGCCAAACTACATTTTACTCCAAGAGTAAAGGGCCAAAGTGCATTTTTTCTATTTTTTTAGGCTTATTCATCACTGTTATTTATCTCCAAAGAAACTTGTATCATGTTAGAATTGTTACAAAGCCCACAGTGATTGTTCATAATGATTGCTTTTGTTTATTATCTTCACCTTTGTTCTTCCTGAACAAAAAAAAAACGTGTTTGCTGTTCATCTTGTGTGGAAGCATGAGTGTTTTAATTTGAAGTTTTTGTATTGCTATTATGTCGAAGTATACCTACTATTTGTCGAAAGTTTCCTCTTTTATTTTGTTTCTTTAACAAAAATAAATAAAATGGAATCAAGAAGAATACGATCTTCATTATCAAAACACCACAACTCAAGAAGCAACTTATTAGTAAAATGGGCTTTATTTCAATACCTTACTACAAGTGAGTAAAGCTATTTCAGCTACGTATTTTTTCCAAATGATTTTTTATATTTAAAGTCAAACAGTATTCATAGACAGACACTTTCTTTATATTCTAGTTCACGAACTTACTCGGATCAATGACAGTTCTAGCGATGACATTGCTTTATTATCATCTTCACCAGAAGAGAAGATAATTAGCAATGTATTGGGTACCACAAAAGAGAATCAGTATAATCTGTTTCCTGTTTGTGATACCAATACTGTGGTTTTGGAAAGTTTGCAACCTGTGAAAATACTGGAGTTTGATGTTTCAAATTTGAACTTAAATGAAACTAATGGTGAGCTGTTAGCAACAAACTATCTTTGTAGGTACCTATAACTTTTACTAAGTTTTTGGAAATATGTTTCAAATTTGGGAAATATGGGTAACTACTTTCAGTTCTTCTCTATTTAGGTAATGCAATTTAGCAAGTTGTAATACCTCATTTCTATCACAAGCAGTAACAAATTAAATTATTTCATTGAAGTTTAACTAAGTAAGTAGGTATACCTATTTAACCAAAATTGTTTTCTCCAATAGAAAATGAAGATTGCAGATGGATGGTTATGAACAGATTCTCATTTCATAATTCTGTTTGAATACTTGCACTTGAATAAATTGATGACAATACTTTTTTTTACTACCTAGGGATCTCAGTTTTTGTTGAAGAAAGCAAGACTTTACCAAGTTTTAATCTTGCCCGACTTTTACAACTTCAATTTTTTAGCCTACTGCTCATGATAGAATCTACCTATGCTTTGTGTTTTGATGCAATTTATGGAAAGATCGGTCAATGTTAGAAAAGTAAGCCTAAATTTCCTGATGGCTGGTCATTCAGTAATGACTGCAGATTCAGTGCATGCTGTTATTGATCAGGCTGTGAAAAAGAAAACTATCTATGCGCCATCTGAGTGGTCTACCATCATAGGAAATTCAACGAGTCAAACCTTTTCCATATGAAGTATGTAAATTACAGCATCAAGATTTCAAAAACTGGAAAGTAGTGGCTGATGCAGTGCAATTCACGTTACTTACTGGTGGAAAATTTAAGGTAACAGAAGTACAATGAGCCATGTTTGATAAAAATTTGATTAAAAAACATCAGTTCAAAGTTGTACAGAAAGCAACTGAACCAGATTCAGCTCAGATTGTTCAAATAAAGCCCAAACAAAAATGAGTGATTAAAGAACCATCAACTGTATACCAGTCTCAACTAACAATCTCTATGCATAAATACAGAGATCTTGTTGATTTATGCTATGTAAAAAGAGCAATACTAGAACACTTTCACGATTAATATTTGAGTGTACCGCATTCACCAGCAACCTGAGATACCTTACTAGCCCCACATGATGAAGAAAAGGATGACAAAATTTAATTTTTATAATACCATTTTTTTTTCAAAACAAATATTCAGTTTTTAAACTTTTTTCAGCTGATATTTGAATGATAAACTTTTTTTTTTCCATTATTTTTTCATTATATTTAGGTAATTTTGTTCAAAAAAATTCGATATCTTTTCAACTGATAATGTTATTTTGTTTCCTTACTATTTTGCAGCATCACCAAATTTTCCCTATCATTGTTGGTAAGATAGAAAAAATAAAAATTGTAAGTTTATCCCCTTTTATTTCATAGAGTGGCTGCGTAACAAAATAAAAAAGTTTCAATCTGTTGAGCACAAGTAGATTGGCCCTCTTTTATTTAATAGATCGTTTTGAAACAACCAAGTACAAAAGGCAAATCTACCACTTTTTTTCATTTTTTGTTATTTACATTGGGTTAATGCAAGTTATCAAGAATATTTCTTTACCATGTGTTTTTCAAATGTATGATACGTATTATGTACCAGTTTATAATGAATCAGGGGCTTATGAATACTAGTCGCAGCACTTTCAAGTTTAGAAACGCTTTTATAAAATGCAGATTGGCCCTTGTTCTGCAGAACCATCGGTATCACAAATAATTATTTTCAACTTGTAGACTCCTTATCAAATGATGAAACATAAAAAATAATTATATAAATAGTCTGTTTATTGGTCTCGAATAAAATCAAAAATCAAAATAAATCTCAAAATACCGAAAACATTTATTAATAGAATTTTCCACAATTTCCTGTTCAATTTATCACTAACCTGTCAAAAAAAATTTGCTGTAAAAAGAAAAAAAGAAGTATCTAATAACTTATTAAGAACAACGTACTATAATAACTAAACAATTAATAGGTAAATACTCGTTAAATAAATACAATAGGTAGGTATCTACTTATTAAGAATTTAAGACCACTTTCTTGATTGTACTCAATAAATGTCGCTCAATACTCTTTTTGCAATCCCATAATTATCTATTTCACATAACAGGACCCACTGAACCAAAGTCGATTCATATACCCATGTATAAGCTTAATGACTAAATAATTATATCTAGGTATGTGAAAATTATGGTGGTTCATTGGGTCCGTCTTTTTTTCCAACACCCACCCAAAAACTTGGTGAGAATGCGCAGATGCTCACTTTTGATTTCACCAACTTTTTGCACAATTCACTCTCAAATAAATAAATAGAGACCATTTTTTTTTGTTTTTTTGGTCTTCACGTTACGTATTTTGGTGGATGTGGGAACTAGGTACTTCAAAAATGTCAAAAATACTGAAAGAATAGCAACCAATTAAACTTTGAAAGACCATAAAATGATACCTATATGAAAAATTTATTCAATAAAAGTTAAGTAAGTAAATATAGAGTGTATATAAAACAACTAAAAGGAACAACAATTAAAAGTTATAGACGAGATAAAATCGTTTGTTTTGAGCATGTGATAGAGAGTAGAATAACACTAATTATCTATTTTCATCATTTTAGGAAGCACAAATCTGGTGGAAAAAATACGTAGGTATCCTTATATCGAGAAGTGCAAAACTACTCGACCACAATTTTTCATAATTACTCGCTTATTTTCTCAGTTTCAAAGTTTTTTTGAAACTAAGAATTATATTGGTAGTAGAACACAAAAACCGAGGCTATAGGTAGCCCACCAGTTATTGCCTTAGTCTGGTGTTACCCTGTTGTTACCAACATCCTTTCTCATTTCATCTTTTCGGGTTTGTTACCGTCTATTTTTTCACCAACGTTGTAGCCTAAATATCATTTTTTATGCGATCCTTTGAAAACAAAAATTTTCTCGGTAAACTACCGCATTTGAATAATACAATGGTTCACATCAAAAATACACCCACCTACATATTAGACCTATGTCGGAACTTGTCACATGTATAGAAAATTAGATAGAAAATTCCCACCTAGTGGTCACCATTTTGGAACTCCTACCGTTTTTCCGTGTTTTCTTTTACTATTTCGAACTTATGCAAATAAAAACTGATAATAATGCAGAAAAACAGTCATTAAATTAGAATAGGTATCCAAAAAATGGCAAGCACTCGCAAATTCTGCGAGACCACCTATTGATTCGTTTTCGTCAAATCAAACTGTCTAAATTCTATAAACTCCTGAAAATTCTCTTACCTTTAGTTTTCTTGGATTTCATGCCACTAAATCAATCCGAGCTCGACAACCTCGCTTACTTCCCAACAATGGCTCACTCACTTCACCTGTCAAGTGCCCCATTTTTACGTCAACCTTGTACATCCATTTCAACCTCAAAATCACTTCAGATTTGGCTCAGCTAAAAGCAACATCTCTCGAATTTCAGAGTCGACGTCTAGCTCTTATTTCTTTTGATATTCACTTTAAAAAACCGAAAGACAAGGTATTTTGTGTAAGTTAATTTAATCTTAAAAAAGCAAGGTAAAGGTCAGTATCATTAGGAGTTTAAATCTATTTAATTAGAAAAGTTGATATTTTTTATTTATTGTTTTCGGAATTATTTATATTTGTGGGGACACACTGGTATGAGGTATAGGAGCTTGCACCCCTCAACAACAGTCGCCGCCTCAAAGGGCTGGTAAATAATCGTCTCAAAGACGTAAAACCAAAAACACACGAACTTTTGTATGTTTGTACTTGTACATACGTACAAGTACGATACTTTGTACGGACTGTGATCAATTACCTGAAAACAATCTCGGTGATGTCATGGCCTGGTACCAAACGTGTTGTATCATTTCTTATCACCTTATGGAAACAGGAAACAACGCAAACTGATGACATAATACCATACGTACATGTACATATGTGTGTCTGTGTGCATGTACCAAATCCTATATGTAACTCTCAGAACTGGCTGTAAAATCGTCAGTGTTTGCCAAGGATTTGGCTCTTCCATACTTATGGTATGAAGTGGCAGAACACGCAATTAATTCTGTAGAATTTACCTTCTGGTGAGAATACTTCCTCACAACAAGGTATTCCACATAATTTAAATTTCCTTATTTAAATCATTTCAATCCAACTTCTTATTCGATTAACAAATAAATAACACCACTTTCAGCTTGCCACCTGGCTGGTACGTAACTCTGGCTTTTACTCATAATTGGTCGCGAAGTCATGCATAAAATTTAGCATCTTTCCACAGGATTTGAGAAGGATGAAGAAAATTTAAGTTACATTGTAGCTCGAAGAAATGAACGTTTTCAAAATTTTTAGAATGACAAATAGATAGGTACGCTCTTTTTACTCGATAAAGTGTTCCGTGAATCTGCATCAATAATTAGATTTTCGAACGCAACAAAACAGATTTATTTTACTAATGCATTACATTTCCAATATTGGATCAACAGAAAAGCAAGCCACAAGTAACTTGAACCCGAAAAAATATTCAAATTCGTAAATCAGCTCACACTTCTTACTCGTTCTACTTCCTTAGCAAAACGAAAAAATTTAGGATAGAAAATGAAAACGAATGGTCCAAAAATTTCAACTCAAACTAATGGTATCTTCTGCAAATGGAAAAAAGGAATAAACTATTTTTAAAATTACAAACTCAGACTAAAACGTGTCGGTGGTGGTGAAGGAGAAATTCAGGAAAATGCGAGAAGAAACGGAATAAGTGAAGAAAAATATAAGACAGGATCCTTTAGGAAAAAGCTACCCTAATATACTATCTCTCTTGTTTTTTTTTTTTTTGTTTTTTTACATCTGTTTTTCGCCTACAACATAACTCTTTATTAACGAAAGAAAAGAAAACGGAAGAATTACGTGACAACGATCAGCATTTTAGTTAAAATCTTTTCACAACTTTCTTATGTTTTCTAGTTGCAAAATTATATCAAACGGAATATCGTTAATAAGTCTAAAGTGTTTTTATCTTTCTTTTGAAATTGCGAATCTCCTGACACTATAAGAAAGAGAGAGGAACCAACAGAGACACACAGATAGAGGCGAAAAAGAAGAGTAAAACAAAAGCAGGACAGACAAATTCAAGCCTGATGATTTCAAAAATACGACGACGTGGGATGAAAAACGAAAAAAAAAAAAAGAAAAAAAAAGAAGATAAAGAGGAAAAAGAGAACGAAATTAAATCTTTTAATTTCCCCAAAGGTCTTCAAGAATTTTTTTTATCAAAAAGTGTTTTAACTTTTACTATATTTTCATTTAATAAAAACGTAGAAAAGGGTTGAAAAAAAAAAAGTGAGTAAAAAAGGAAAAAAAGAAAAAGTAAAGAAATGAATACTTACGAGTTTTTAGTAGAAAAAAAAAAAAAAAAAAAAAAAGATGTGTGCACGAGTGAGTCGTAAATTTTTGTTTAACTAATTTCACAGCTTTAGTCATCAACTTTGCATGTCTGGCACAACATTTTTCTTTTTTAAGCACCAATTACTCGTATGATTCAGGGTTCTTTGACGGTTGTGTCGTTGTCTGAGTTAATAATGCGAAATTCGCCTACATTAACGTAAGACTTAAATTCGCAAAGTTATAAATACCTATATAAACCAAAATTTGATTTCAGAAAATTTTCAAAGATACAGCGGCATAATTATAAATTATAATTGTTATAAAAAACATTAGATTACGTGTCTACCATTAACATATTATTCATTGATACGATATGCATTCAAAAGTATAAACGAAGCAACCACGTAGCCTAAGTAGGCTAATCTCTGTGAAGAAACTACGGCGAATTAAATAGGCTAGGTATATCGAATAGCCTATGGTAAAAGTTGACTGCAAAAAAAAAAAAAAAAAAATCAATAAAGATATGTGCGGTTTAAAGCCAAAATGACGTAATATTCTCTTTTTCATTTCTTTTTTTTTTTTTTGTAACCCTGTAATGCAACGCATATTTTTGTGAAAACTCGTAAATTTAAGGTTAAATTATCGTAGCCTTTTTCTTTTGAAATTTTCAACGAGATACTTTTTCCTCATAAAAAAAAGTTTCGAACGAATTATTATTTACAGTAATGTTAGGCAAAAAAAATCGGGGTGACCTAAAATTTTGTTTTTACGTTATTTTTACTAGTGTGGGAAAAAAGAGCGTTGGGCCCTCTCTTCATCTAACTCTGTGTTCTTTACGAATTTTCTCGTTTGCTCATTCCACAGAAAACAAAATTTAATTTTTTAAACTCTGATTGCGTGAGGGAAGCAACCAAAATGTAGGACTTACACACCTTTGTGGAATTTATTATAGATTTTAGAATGATACTTCTCCCAGCAATAACCTAAATGGTCGATTATAGCGAGAGATTCGCACCAAAAAAGAGCAAAAACTACGTAGGCATCTAAACTAATTATGAACACTTACAACGTTCGTAGGAAAAATCGCACCAAAATCTTAGTGTTTAAAATGAAAACTCATCTTTTGCAGAAGTTGTCGAGAATTTATAAAAGGTCGGGGAATTTTATTTGCCAGCATTTTTAATCCAACCGTCCTCTACGTCGTCGTTAACGTCGTTATATTTTCATGCAGCGTATAATAATTTGTGTAGGCTTTAGTGGATAAATTCTCCAGGAGTTGAAAACTTCGTACTCTTTTACACAATCGTTTTGGATTCAATTTGCGTGGAGGAAACGTTATTTGGTAATTATATAGTAGTCATTAGACTAATATAAGCTCATTGACTTAAATGTGAGAACAATATTATTTGTTGTTGTCACAACTACAACAATAATAATTAAGACTTACCTATTATCTTTGGAGCAGTGGATAATATCAGTCTTTTCAAATAATAATTGAGCTACATTTTTGACTATCAAGTATCAAACATCCTGAAATTTTTTACTCAAGATATGGCGCATATCTCTAAGAATTAAGAATATTCATAACAGGGGGACTGTTTTGAAATAGGCACCTATCTACCTACCTAATAATAATTATGTACCTACATTGGCTGATTGATGAATATTGTGATCAACTCCGATTTTAAATGAAACTTTGGAAACTATAAATGTGTAGCCCTAATAAAAAAAATATGATAAAATTATTTAATGCTTTTTGATACATTTGCGTTAGACTCCCAAAACGAAATTAATCTTTTTCGGCTATTAATTTTTTTATCAAAAATCTACGACGTCTATGTTCAGTACACGAAAAAACAAAACTCCTTAAAAATTTTGAAATCAAAAATTTAAAAATTCAATTTTTTTTAAACATTTGTATTCGGAAAAGAAAAGAAAACATTTTAATTTCGATTAATTTTGGTTAAATCTGAAATATTGCCACCAATGCGTAAAGTCTTCATTTTTATACCGTAATCGTAATTACCGTCGTCTCTCTAACTCTCATAAAATGAAAATTTTGGCTTCATTCGTCATCGCAATTCCATTTCATGAAAATTTATCGTTCGTGAAGTTATCACAACCATTACCCTTTACCATTTTCTCACTTTTCCCAAAATGTTTTTTTTTCTTCAAACATACTCCTTTTTTTTTCTATTTTTATTTTCTTTTCAGTCTTTGAAGGATATAAAAACCAGCACGTCAACGACTGATAAAATGAGTCACGGGACAAATGCCAAAAATTTAGTCAGGTGCAAAGGAAAGAAGGAAAAAAGTATGGCAAAATACCTGGCGAAAAAAAATATTTTACCAGCCAATAAAATAGTTCAAAGGGTGCTATTACCTCTTTTTCTGCCTCGTGTTTTTCGGTTCATTCGTATAAAAAACTTTTTCTTACTTTTTTTTCTTATTGCATTATGTCGTTATTGATGATGGGTCTTATGTACAGATAAGTTCGCCAGCTGCTGCTAAATTCTAGGTAGAAACGGTAAGAGTAAGAGTTCATTAAATCAAAAACGAAACCATTACTGAAATTAATATTTCTTAAATTAACAAAAATTCACTCCACACACTGATGACGTCCGAGGACAGAAGACTGGGATCTAGGGATTTGTACTCGACCAGAAAAGTTCGAAAAATGTGAAAACTAAAATAAAGTAGATTTTCCCAAACAATTAAAAACCATCATATTATCTGGTTCAATGTTAAAACTACGGAATTTTCAGACAAATCATGAAGAGTATCGTTAATAAAAGGTGACCGTTCGAAATATACGGTTTTCACACGGTCGGACATATCCGCATGTAGCAAAGCCAACAGGTAGTAGAAAAATCTAACAAACCCAATAAAATAAGAAAAAAAAACTCTCCATAAAAACAATTTAAGCAATGCACCACAGGGGAGATCACAACTACTGACTCAGACATTCAGTCTCACGTGTTCATATCGACCAGATTTTAAACAATATGAGAAATGCAGGAAGAGTCGAAGGCTTAATCATTTGACACGAGTTCGAATTCCAATCATGATTTATACATTTATCTACTCTTCACCCACCGTCATTCACCTCAAAACCATTACAATATATTAAAATCAATATAAATATTGCTTAAAAATTAAAATAGCAACATAAACAGCACACAAGGAATGAACCCAAGGATGAACTAGTCGGCAGAAATAACAAAGTGTGAGAATAAGTGGCCCTATACCAACAATAAAAATTTGACCGTACAGTTATGGGTTCGGAAAAACTAAATGTTAGGTCTACACGTGTCAAGAATTGGTTGCACATATAAATTAATGAATCTAAGTATAGAAAAATTATCGAGAAAAAAAGGAAATCCTAAGAAATAACTTATAAGAAAAGTAGGTACGTACGTCATTTAAAGAGCAACTCGCTTGGTTACAAAAGCAAAAGGGGGTGGGGAGTACACAAACTAAAAAATGGCTAAATTTAGCGATATTGGTCTACAGTTAGTTGTGATTTTTGTGTTGGTCGAACGCAGTTAAGTCTTGGTGTTAGTCTCAGTCAGTCATGTTTATCCAAATTTTTACTATTATCAATCGCTACATTAAATATCCTTCAAAATATGAAAGAAAAAAATTAATACTAAGGACATAGTGCACGATGATAGGGAAGAAGAATATTCGCCTCGATAGTGACTTGATCAAAGGGTAATAATGAATAATATTGGTACCTATATGGATACTATCATTCTCACCAATGTTAATCGAGTAGGTAATCATTTTAAAAGCAAAAAAGTGGTGGGACGATATCTGGACACGAGTGTAGTGAAGGTTTTTTTTCATGTATTTAGATTTACCGTCTTTCTTTCATAAAAGTTATATCCTTCTTTTTTGTTCTGTGAATTTTAAGTTTATCTGTGATGAATAATAATTTTATCACTGAAAAATACCTACCTACTGCGCAGGTGTAGATACCTACTTTCGATCATTTAGTACTGGACCTTTGACCATAGACATGCAGGCGCTAAATAGACAACCAGAGCATACATTTTGACGTATTTTGCTTTGTGTTTACGTATGTCTATCCTTGTGAATTTAAGGGATGTCTTTACTAGATGTATTCTAAATTGGTGAATTCAAGCAAAACGTCGAAAATATTCAGAAGGTACGCTAGGGTTGCCTACATTTTCGCCGGCATGTCTTGACACTAAAAAGTACATTGGTCTTATGGAGCTTTACTGTCCAGCACTATATAGTAAAAATACTGGACACCTAGTAACCGTATCCTTTTAGTATATAAATGTAATGGAGAGCTGATTTTCCTAGTTCCATTCTTCTATCATAGAGTGTTTCGGGGAACAAAATTACTTAAAATATATGTCTCTATATTTTTGTATATGTATATAAATATAGTAACATGCAAAACAGTAATTTCATTTCCCAAAAAACGCTATCTATGTCTGAAAGTAACTACATATAAAAATGTGGTACGAATAGCCCTCCATAACGTACATACTCGAAAGCCCTATATGGCATCATTCTAAAACCCTAAGTTTTCTGATCAGCACACTAGGTCTTTTTTTGTCTGTTTTCAGTCTGTTGGTCTTGTGAATTTAAACTACCCTAAATACGTTCCGGCAAATCCAGTGAAAATTCCATTTTAGGGCTTTATATTTTATTGTTCTCACAGATTTTCATGTTTACCAGGCCATCCGGTACTAAATGGTCGAAGGCAGATACCTTCTACCCTTTCTCATCATGTAATCGAGGTTTTTGAATGAAAACCCAGATTTTTGTGTTTACCTCGGTATCCATACACCTATGATCTGGATATGATCTAAGAGGTTAACATCCACCATCACTTTTCATAAGGTGCTGTCAGTTGATTCCCAGAACTGCCAGCCCTACAAGCTAGTTAATTACTCAACTATACATGTAACACGTATCCTAGTGGTGCGCGCTGCAAGTCAAATTGATTTCATATTTTCTGTGAATGAAAGTTGTTGACCAGATAAGATGGCGTCGTGGGAAGTGGAACCCTTACACTGTGTAAGCGTGGTGTAAAGGGTGTAGTGTACATTACAAGTTCTACCTAACTTCCCACAGCATAACGCGTTCACTCCATTAATATGAGTCTCACTAGGGGATGGAGCAGGGGAGGAGTATGTGGAAAACATTACAATGCGTCTGTTGCTCTCGGCGAAGATATGGTCACGGGGTAGTATCCTCGTCTTTTTTTTTCTTGTTGTATCAGTTTAATTCCCAGAGCCGACAGCATTCATTCACTGAATATTGCAATCATTCGAGTAAGCTTAGAATGATTGCGGAATACGTTCCTGGTTTTCTAGCTTCTGATCCAAGCATTAAAATATCGAAGTTTAATTGAAATTCCAGGAACTAGCGACATGATTAGTTCCTGACACGACCCTTTTGGTAAAACAAATAAATTATCAATTCACAATGTGCCTTAACTTAGCGGTTTTGAAATAAAGCACCGGTCTTGGTAAATGTTATTTAATTTATGTTTTCTTTGGAGCATCAATTTTTTGTCTCATAAATTAGACCCAACTACACTTTTCACAGTTAACTATTTCAACGAGAGAAAAAACAAAGGAAGAGAAAGAGAAAAAAGTACCTAACGAAGTAAAGAAAAGGGCATAAAAACAATTCAATTGTCGAAAGATTTTCCTAAATGATACGGAAGAATTTAATTCGATAAATGAAATTCCTCCACCAGCGAAAGTTTTTTGGGCTGGCTGCTGTACTGTTCCCGTTACTACTTAAGAAGAAGTGGAGAAATGAAAAAAAAAAAAAAAAACTATTGCCCCTGAAAAGACATACCTACTAGAAATTCGTTTTCCCCAACGTCTTTTTTTTATTCTATTTTTTTTTTCCAACCCATAATTCTTGTTACCCGAAACGCTATTAATATGTAAATCTTCAAATAGCTTTCCAAAATTAATTAAAAGGTAGGAAAAATAAAAAGGGTAGTAGAAAAAAAAACTCTCACGCAGCAACAGCATCGTTAGAAAAAGTAGGTTTAAAAAATTAGAAAATTAGTTGATAAAAGTTAATAATAAATTACGTATTAAATTTTTGTAACTGTTGACCAAAAATTACACATTTTAAAAACATTACCTCTTTCAAAATGGAAACAAAAATATATTTTATGAAAATACCCTCCGGCTAATCCATACCAAATTTAGTAGCATCTATTACAATAAATATTATAGTAAAATAAATATTTTTTTACCAATTTCGTACTTATTGGTTCAAAGTTAAGCATTTAATCACCAAAATAGAATCAAAAATAGCTGAATTGGAAATACCGTCCAGCCTTTCGAAATGAAAATTGATAGCATGTTACAGTAGGTGATAATAAATATTTGTTCCAAATTGCATCGTTTTATTGCCAAAATAAAAACAATGTAGCAGTACCGAAAGTAACATCCTGCCATCCTGTTGATTCACACCAAAATCAGTAGGTCACGTTCTTGGGATTGTGCTCAAATTTCGTGACTATAGAGAAAAATTTGTGATCTGTACTGTTGTAATAAGAAAATGGCTCATAAATACTAATTAGGAATGTTAATTTTATTGTATTATAGCGAGGCCCGCTTTACTGGGACACATGGAGATGGACCATAATTAGTGGTTGTCCCAATAATCCTAAGTCGGAAAAAAAAAGGAAAAAAAAACCATGTTTTGTTTTGAAAACCTGCTAATAAGAATATTATTGTTCGTACATACGTTTTTGTATCTAAGTGCATAAAACTATGTACAGAGTAGAGACCTACACGAGTACGTAAAAAAGTAATCGTGTAGGAATCGCCAATTACCTTACAAAACAATGCGAGTATGTAATCGGAAAAATATATTACTCGTAGCAGAGTGGCATCGTAGGCATTGTAACAATTATACTTGTATGTAATCACCGCGCGTTTGTTTAAAGTGCATTTGTTTTCCCCAAAGTTCGGCAACAATATTATAAACCCTTTCTTGGAATGCATTGCATTTAATAGTATGCACATTCAAGTGATACTAACAATGCCACGATGTGATACCAATTACTTACTCGCATCGTTTGCTACACAAGTACAAGTACACACGGGTAATCGTGTTACTCGTCTGATGAGTATTTTGTACTTGTAATCACACGATACCATACTTACTCGTGCAGGGCTCTAATACAGAAGGGACAGTATCAAAATGAGTCAGTGAAATTATCTTTTACGAGTTTCAATTTTTGCAGTGATTGAAAAATTCGGATGAAAACCAGTTTCCACATTTTTCATGACTCTTGCAGAGAAATAGGTAAATTACATAAATAAATTAACCTATGTTTTGTACCAATGCCACGATGTGTAACCAATTACTTACTCGCATCGTTGCTACACAAGTACAAGTACACACGGGTAATCGTGTTACTCGTCTGATGAGTATTTTGTACTTGTAATCACACGATACCATACTTACTCGTTGCAGGGCTCTAATACAGAAGGGACAGTATCAAATGAGTCAGTGAAATTATCTTTTACGCGTTTCAATTTTTGCAGTGATTGAAAAATTCGGATGAAAACCAGTTTCCTACCATTTTTCATGACTCTTGCAGAGAAATAGGTAAATTACATAAATAAATTAACCTATGTTTTGTCCCAATCAACTGATGTTTTGTTTCAATTATCTAAGTGGATATTTTTAACACTATTAGTACAAAATTATTTGGTGATTGAGGAATGTCCCAATTGTGTGGAACTTACTGTATCTATCTACATAGGTAAATATATATATATAATATATATATATTAAAAGCAAAACCAGAAATCACACATTCAGCAAAATAAATTCTCAGAATATGAAAAGACAAAAATTCATGTTCAGAGCTTTAGGCTAATACCACAATACAAAATAATTAGACAAAATCACCAAATGCATTGTAAAGTTCTCACTTCTACAGCACATTCTGTATCTTAATTTTATTTCCACTTGCCTGGTGGCATTCTATCGAAACAAACCGAATGTATTACGGAAGTTCTTAATTTAAAATACGTTCTATGTGTTACTTTTATCAATCACATTTTTGGTATTTGATCAAAACGAACAGAGGTGTTGTGGAGGTTACTGAATTACACAACCTGTCATCATCACTCATTTCATTGCTGAAGCAAAGATTACACGAGGTATGTTTACTAGATTCCAGTTTGTCAATTTTATAGTAAGATGCCGTGTTGACCATCTACTTGACTCCTACTTGCCTCAAGTGATCATGTTTAACTTCCTTGTGTTTGGTGGAAGCTACTAAACATGCCTTGTGTGACTACTGTTTAATAAATAAATAGTGCACAAAACGCATTGGGGAATTGAGGAACTTCCACAACACATTCCATTCATTTCAATCTATTCCCATAACTTCACTAAATTAATGGTCCTAATCCTCTGCTGGTTTAAAATTAATAATTTTTAAAATCTATTGGATAGTATTTGAGTACATTTGAAAATAAGATTCTTCAAATAGATTGTGTGACTCTGTGTTTATGCATAGGTGCTGACTTTAGTTTTTTTTTGGGGTTGCAAAATTTTTGTAATTGTAATTGGTAAATGGATAGAAACTTTTCAACTGGAATGGAAAATATAATTTTAGTGTTGTAAGAATGAATTTTTGGTGTTACCCTGGAACACTGAAAATATATTTCTTGCATCCAGAAGTTGGCGCATATGTGTGTATGCCAGTTATAATCATATTATCTCATATTTCAGTTTCAATTTTGTTTTTCAACTTTGTGGTTTTTGCAATATGACTTAGTGTGTCTGAGGAGGTAAAAATACATAAGGTTGTGATTTTTGATCAGTCTCCTAAAATGTTCACTTGTGCAAATTGGGCCTAATAGCCAATATTTCCTATGTATATAGAAGAAAAGCCACCTCTGTAATGCTGCGTCTTTTCATGTGACCATAATTAATTACAGATACAATTATATGAAGTTGAAGCACATTGGTAGGAAATGGTTTCAAAAATAGTTGGAAAATTTTATCTCCCCAAGTATGTGTGGGGGACTTTTTCAATTTAAATTTACTTCACTATGAAGTGCTAACACATGTGGATATTTATTCCAACAGATAACTGATGGCAGTTTACATAAGCTTAGTAGGAGTGCATCAGCTTGTCTAAATAGTCCATATAACTTTGGTATTACAGATATATTTGATATGAGCCCAGAAAGGCGACTCCATGGCAGTTTAGCTTGTGCCAGCCCTGGATTTTTTTGATAACACTGTAAAATTGTTGTTCGGAGGAGACAACAAACATTTTTTTATTTATGTCTGGCTATGTAAGTAGTGTTGCATATGCATCAAATATGGGAAAAATTGTGAAATAATATCGGGGAAATAATTTCATGAAATAATATTAACGGGGTTGCATGTTTATCATACTGGTACATATATTCCGTTTAGTTCAACTATTATTTTGTGAATTACTGCTGTTTAGCAGAGCAGCATTGGCTACTCTCTTGTCTTGTACATGTATGTAAGTATATGCATTGTGGAATACCTTACGTCGTGGAAAGTAACCAACAACAGAAGGTGTTCAACAGAACAATTTGCGTGTTTATGCCAACATACCTAAAAGGTATAAGGGAGCAAGACCTCGGCAAACACGGCAATTAGCCTGAGATTTCTGGTCTTATATACCCAGCTCCCTACACACACACCTACACACTTATGTAATATTTACATAAGTATAGTGTAGATTATTCATCCTACTTACGGTTGCTATGGCAACGATAAAGTACGGAGAGTGCATCTCTGTATCGGTTTGTGACATCGTTGAGATTGTTATTTATCAATTTGTCATGGACCGAGATTTGTAACTTGTCTATCTGCAAAAATAGACAAGTATAAACAAACAAACGTTCTGTTTTGGTTTAACGTGCAAGGCACGAATAATAGTCACCAAAGGTGATACTGTCAGGCCGAGCCTTTTTCCTCATAGAGTAATCTTCTAATCCCCACATGCATAAAAGCCTTTGACTTTCTATTAGGTACTATGTATAAACTGCGCAAACGAGTAGGAGGTATAAACAATCAATGTGAAGCCCTTGGCACCTTACCCATTACTTTCCCTGTACTTCATGTTGTCTTCACTTTCTCATCGTTCAAGCAGTCTATGTGTAGTACATATCATCCAAAAAAAATTGATCACTCAAAAAAAATGCAACCCAAAACAATTTGCAATTTTACATTGTTATTTGTGAATTATTACCATTTGATCTTATTGATGAATTGTTTGTAAGTGAAATTGAAACGTAAAATTCAAAACAAACTGTTATTGGGAATGTTGCTTCAACGTGTAGGGATTATCTTCCATTGGATGGACTTTAATATATATATCTACAATTTGTTCCAAGTGAGAAGGTAATGTTTTTCAAAGGCGCAAATAGATGGCCTTTCATAAAAGTTGTATAGGAACAGGCATACTTCGTATCATGTCCAGTGTGTATCCTAACTTTTTCTTTTCCCATCTATTAACTATCATGTCCGCAAACTCTGTGTATTGTGGGTAGAAAATTACATTCTTATTAGGAATGAATTATAGTCAAAGATAAAAGCCACTTCTAAACTTATACAGACTATTTTACACAAGTTGAGCACTCTAATAGGAACATCGTATCAAAAGTCAGTACCAATTTATCCCACTAAGTAAGCGCTAGTGTCGTTTGCAATTCAAATTCTCTTCACTTTGAAGAGCTAGCACGCATGTGTGCTACTAATGGGATAATTTGTTCCAACTAAAAACTGATGCCATTTTTGTTACATTGGGTTTATGGGAGTGCGAAAACTTGTCCATATAGTCTATATAACTTCAGCCAATCCTGTAACACTGTCATGACCCGTTTTACATATAAATATTTTATAAATATTTGGCATACGTATATTTGAGTCTATTTCGATACAATTTGTTTTTCATAATATCATATCAACGCACAAATGTACCAGGTTAACTGATGATTCTGACACATTTATATTAGGAAGTGGAGGTTTCACAAGGAGTACTAAATTTTCGTCATATTATAACAGACTGAAAGTAGAATAACGTATTTTTCCCCCATATTTTTCCCTAAGAAAAGAAAAGAGTTTAAATTGATTTTCCGAGAATAGGAAAGATTTTCTACATATTTTACATATTCTACATGAAACTGGATATTCTACTTTATATATTCTACTCGTAGAATGTGTGTAGATGTAGAATTCAATTCTACATCGCCATCTCTGCTCCCTACCCTTACAATGTTTTTGTATTTTTTTTTTTGTTTTCTTTTGCTTCTCCTCTCTTTTTGCGCGTAGCGCTGTTTTCATGGCCCAGTATAGTTACAATGAAACGATTTTACTACCCATTTATAATGTCCCTATAAAAGTTTCACTTCAAAAGCATACCTACCCTCTTCTCCAGGTCGTTTCATAAGATCACGATTAGTCAGTAGATTTTCATGAAAAACCTACTTAAAAACAAGAGATTTACAACGAAGTTTTGAGAGACCGAGAAGTAAAGCTCCAAATGGTTTAACGTGTAATACGAGGATAAATGAGAGCTGCAAAAAAAAAAAAAAGCAGCCTGAAAAGTTAATCAAATTAATTTGAAATTTCATGGATAGCTCGCGAAGACGTTTTATTGCTGTTGCTGTTATTTTTTATTCTATAAACAATTTGTTGTTTTTTTTTTTCTTTCTTTAAACGTGTGGTATTTTTGACATGAATAGATTAGCACGAAAGTATTCATTATTAGTGCTTCATCAATGTGGTTATTTCGTTTTTTACGTCTCAAAAGTTATTGGGAAGGTACCTTACTATTTAACGGATTTTCTCCAGACACAAGAGGGGTTTTCATAAAGATATACAAAAGTTGATGTTTTCATTATCTACTTAGCTTTTCTCTGTCTTAATTCTGATCCCGACAAACCGAATCGACCTACAATCGATAGATACAGAATCCGTATCAATTTCAAATAATTTTTTATCGTGTTCATTATTTTTTTTTATTTATTTTTTATTCAAAATAATTTTGATTTATTTCACTTGCTGTATGAAATCAAAGACAACTCTACCAAAAACGGACGTAAAATCGATCAAATAAACTGGTACCGATTTGATACCAGTTTCATTTTTGAAATGTATCACAGTTCTGTAATGGGTTATCAGAAATGAGGATGAGAGGAGAGCGCATGGTGACGGGGATTAATTATTAGAATAAGATGATTATTTTGGTAAAGAAAACAAGTATTTTTGTTTTTTCGATTCAATGAATCAATCTTAGTAGTTACTGCCGAACTTTCGTCACCCAGTTAGCAACAGCTCCATTTGA
>WOFM01000464.1:1879285-2174246 GCA_011428145.1 Ericerus pela
TGGTGTGGCAGCTACCGCACACATTGGCTTAGTACTGTATCTTCTGTGTCTCCCTCATTCACCATCATCCGGCACTGTGACCGAGTGAGTACAGTGCTGTATTTTGGGTGGTGGTGAGGGGAAGAAATCAAGTATTTGGTTGGTATGGGTTCGAATCCCCCTAAAGTATTCAAACAGGATTAGCCGTTTTCTTTTTGGGTAAAAAAGTGCTGTTCTTGAGTTATTCTCAATGTGTAAAGTCTCAATAAATTTTGAGAAAGTTAGTTTTCAGGTCAGCCATTTAAGTTTTAGTTCAGAGTGTGTTCGTGCAACAAAATATTTTAAAAAATATCGACAAATAGAACAATTCAAATTACTTTTGTGATAAGAATACAATCACATTATCCCTTGAAGAAAACTTTTCCTCAGAACTTGCACACCGTTTCAGGTCCAAAAGGTCTTAACTATTCCGGAACTAAATTATTTTTCAACGTCCACCCTGACAAAATGATCAACTTCTTTCGAGAACTAGGTTCGCCCTTTTCCAAAAAGAATAGCGCAAAATAGTGTGTTATCAAAGACGTATATGAAAAAATTTTCCTTGTGAGAACCATTTTGACGAACGAACCAAAACATTTTCCGAGTATTGTCGCTAGTGAAAATGCGTAAAGGGTCGATTCCAAAATAGTCAAACACATCAAATTCAGTTTGTTTGGAACGTTTGACGCTTAAAATAGGCACTTACAAAAATCTAAAATTTGGTCCGAATCCATTTGATTGGAGTGGCGGTAGGGGTGATGTCATGCTGTTACAAAGAAAAACCTCCATCATTTTATGAAACAGATAATAGATATAATCTTTGACTATATAGCTTAATGGACTGCTAGAACTAATAAAATCTTGAAGCCAAACAATGCAGGCGTTACATTTCAAAAAAGGTACTTCGTGTGAAAACTGAATTTGTATTGAGTTATATTTTCATGACTCCTAACAATGTAAGCAGTGAGAGAACGATATTCTTTTAAGTTTCACTACGTGTTTGTACTTTCATTTATCACCAAAGGTCATTTTTCGTAAAAAAAACGCTTGTTAACAGTGGCTTCAGTGGTGTTCCATTTAATCCTATGTATTTCTTATCCGTTCTAGCAGTCCATTAAGCAGTATAGTCAAAGGATATAATAGATACCGACAGTAAATTGATTACCTCGATAGTGGCGTAGCCAGGGAGGATTCGGGGAGATAGATTCCCTACTTCCGATTTTTTTAAAGCAGAATTTCACAAAAAGAGACCATTATAGTTTCTAATTTCATGACAAATAACTACCGATTGTCATGAAAATCAGAAATTCATATCCTAAAATGCACACAAAATTGTTTTGTTCGCGAAATTATGTTTCAATTTATGAGATGAATCCTATATACAGCCCTGGCTTGGAAGGTGAAAGTCGACATTTTGTAATTCAAATTTTTTGGCCCACTCAGATGGTTGACCAAAGTCCACATGCGGTCTTTCTCTCCCTAAGAAAAGAAAGTTCTTGAAATTTGCCGTTGAGAATGAGAAGAAAAGTGCGAAATTTTTTCTTATAAAATCCCCCCTCAAGAAAATCTTATATACGCCACGGTACATGGAAAATAAAATTTTTCATAAATTTTTGCGAGGAAAAACATGACCTCCCCCTTCTCACGATATCTACAGCCAATGAAATAATCGTCATATTTCTTAACGTTTTCTTGATAAAAGTATGTTTGAAAGTTTTTTAACTTGGTAGTTTATAATTTAACCCGATAAAATTAAGCCTCGTTTAATTTCGTTTTACTTTCAATAAAATTGAATTCTGTTAAGGTACCTTAGGTAGGCGGTTATCATCGTAACTGCCACATAATGAACCATTCAAATGGTGCACGTTGTCGAAGTAATTGAAATTTTCGGCTTGCGACTAATCACGTAGGTATGATTATAGTTAGAAACCATAAATTTTATGTGATTATTCGAATTAGAAATATTAATTAAATTTTTTTTTTGTTTGTCATCACAACGTAGGTATGTTGTTACAAGGGTGTTGCAATTTTGTAACCAAGCGTTGCCAAAATATTATGATTATGGCCTCGATTCTGATTTACATTCGCTGAGAAAATGATGATGATAGGTATTAACTTTTTTTTTTCTCATTTTCACAAGAGACGAGGGAATTTTTTCGCTACGATGGAGGGCGCGTTTTATCATTCGCATTCATTTTGTGAACGCAGTGGTAGTGAAATGGTCATAAAAAATGAACTGGTTTTTGTAATTTATTCGGGTATTTGGCTACAGTCAACTCTGTGCAGGACTGTGGCCAATAGTGTTGAATCTCCGGGTTCAAAAGCCGAAGCCTCAGATAATTTCGTCCCAAAAATAATGACTGTAGAATTTATAAATGGTAGGTACTTGTCCACACTAATCCTACAATCTATGTTATATTTGCGATATTTTGTATTTAACAATTTGGCATTCGTTTGATGCGCGGTTTGTATAATGTCTTGCTCATTCGCAATCGCAGCCAAAAATTATTGCTACAAAATTCTTATTACTTTAGGTTATTGAACAAAAATTTGTTGGCAAATTGGCACAGAACATTCAACTAGTATTATTTCAAGGAAAATACAATGCTAAACCACAATAAAAGAAATTTTTAAATGAATTCAACGCCTTAATGTTAGTTTTGTTAATGATTTAGTTCCCATTAAAATTAACTGAAACAAAAAATCTAACGCAGCAGCTTCGTTAGAAAAAGTATTTTTTCAAAAATTTTAAAATTAGGTAGGTAGTCACTAAAAAGTTATTAATAGATAGATCATAATAAACATTTGTTCTGAATTACATTTCTATTGGTCCAAAATTAGGAATTTTACAGACAAAATAAAAATGAAAATGAGGTTACCAGATGTACCTTACGACAAGTCCATACCAAAATTTATAGCAAGTTATAATAGATCATTTAGGTTTCCTGCAGGCCCAGGAATTAGAACTATCGACCAACAGAAATACCTATCTCAATCGCCACCATCAACAAAATACAGCAACTGTATACACTTGGTCACAGCACTGGGTGATGGTGACGAAAGTACTTTGCCAATATGTGTCGCCACACTACTCCCTCCCTGTACAGCAATGCGCAGTACAATTCAATGAAGGTGGAGCTACAAACAGAAGGGTAGGTGCTTGTAAGGGAGCAGTGGATGCTTCCCTCCAATACATCCTCACATCGCACCAATACACACTACCGCTTCAACGCTAGTGCGCTCAATGCCATCACATTGTGAGGAGGAGAGCAGGTGAACTAGCGAGCCTATGTGTTCTTCCAAGAGATGGTGCTGTTCACCATCTCCCCGATCACATCCGGGTCATCATTGTAGGTTTCCTGCCAGCCTGGGGATTAGAACCGTCGACCGAAAGGAATACCTACCTTAATCATCACCATCACCAAAATGTAGCAACCGTATACACTCGGCCATAGCATAGGATGATGGTGACGAGAGTACTCCTCCGATATGTGTTGCCACAGATCACAATGAATATTTGTTTCAAATTTAGTAGCCACTGATAGAAAATTTAAAATTTTGTAGCAAAAAAAAACAAACGTAGCCATACTGGAAGTACTGTACAGCCAATCTTCAAATTTCATGACTATTGGATAAAAATTGCAACCTGTACTGTTGTAACAAGAAATTGGCTTATTACTATAATAAACGTTCAAGCCGTTAATTTGTTCGTTAAAATTATTTCACAAAATTTATTTCCCAACCATTATTATTTTGCCAATTATTCCCCCATATTTGATGTGCAAGCGCCACTACCCTCACAGCCACACACAAGACATGAAAAAAAAATTATGTTGCTTCTACCAAAACAAAAAATTCTACAGTGTTGCCTGCAGGTATGTCAGCAAAAATCCAAGGGTACAATAAGCCAAAGTGCCACTCTATGGCACTTCAGGACTTATGTATATATAAATTTGAGTTATTGGTGCTAAAATTTTACAAAGTAATGAATTGAAAAAGGTACTTACTCCCACCCCTGGTTGTTCCATGACACCAAGATTAATAAGCAGATTTTCAATAGAAAATCTACTAAAAAAATAAAATGAGCTACTGATTTTCTATAGCCTACGTGGTTTTTACATTTCTAAAATGTACTTACCTAAAGAAAAAATTTGTTTACCCCTTCTGGAATTAAGTACTGGTACTTCCAGAATTTTTGTTTAATTTTCTTTCCCTATGTCAGTTATTAGTAATGAGATCTATTTTTCTTTTTAATTAGGTATTTGATTTCAATGACAAAACAAAGATTTTACTCTGAAGGTTTATGTAGGTAAATGCTTTCTTAGGAAAATAAAAATGAAAAATTACAACACAAAATTTTATTTAGTTGAAATTTTATTCTTGAAGTCTTCGTTAGAGGAAATCCAAAACTGATACCTACCCCTTCCTCCTTTAATAACTCTACTTTGTTATTCAGTGTTTACAGTTCAGTGATTTGATTCTCACTAATGTAGGTAGCCTACCTTGTTAACAGAAGCTAATACAAAGAATACACTCCTGTGCTTGGCTGTGGCTATTGGTGGAGGCATGTTAAAAATAAAATAAAATATAATAATAATTTACTTTATAATATGAAATAAAACTTTAACGGGCTGCAGTTATTTCAATTTTGAAAACAAGATTGAAGTAAATTTTGGTATATATGAGCATAACAATTCCTTTAAAATAGTAATCAAGTCGAAAATATGGCATTAAATAAAGATCCAAGAATATTCTATGGGACTAATAAAATTATATAAATTTGATAAAATCCCGATTTAATTATAAATAAATGATCTGACAAAATGATCAGCAGTTAATTTTATAACGTACTGAAGGCCAGCGATTCTGTAATGAAGAACCAGTGAATCCAGAGCGTCATTTAGGGGGGAAATGACAAAAATTTAATGAAGCTGAGCTTTTTTATGGCTCTTCAATAAATATTTGACGATTTTTATCCGGATTTTGTAAACATACATTCATTTTTTCATTTAAATTTTCTTTTTTTCCGTTTTTTCTAGGCGTTTAAGAGAGGAATTTCTCCACTACCCCCAAGATCTGCCACTATGAAGAACATTCATAAAAGTATTCTCATTCATTTCATTGCTGAAATTGAATGAGAAGCAGGTAAATGTACAAGACTCACAGTAGATCCACTGATTGTCTATAAAAGTACCTACTTCAAATCAAATATCATTACAGGCCTTCATCATCCAACAGAAGTATACCATCAGGATTTGAGCAAAATCCAAAGATTTTGATATGCTGCAAAGACATCGATTCATTCACTGTGATCGTTGTATAAGCATAATGTACCACCAAAGCAGCGTTGTATGGCTGAAAAAATTACTTTCGAAATTAGCATAGGTCAAATTTAAAACTAATATCATATTCTGAGTAAGAATCGAATTCACTTCAATAACGATCTCGTCGAATCGCAACATGTGGATCTTGATTTTTGGACGTAGTAATGGAACGAGTAATAATCTTATCGTTATTCGGCATCTGTAGCCAGTAGCCTACATAGTTCATGAGACGAAAAAATACAAAAAAAAAAAATAAAAACCATTGGAATTTCAAATGGAATATTCTCACTTCTTTACGCATTTTCACATTGTTGGAACATTTTTGAAAATGATGAGAATATTTTTTCAAATTAAACATACGGTTCGACATTATATTGCTATATCATTGAAATTCTGTTATAAGATATTCGTGGACGATCAATTCGAAGATATAAATATCTTGCTTTACACGAAATTATTTAAAATCCGGATTCGAAGTACTGTTTGCTAGTTCAACCAGTTTGGTTGAAACATTGAAATCTGCTGCAGCATAAAACAAACGATAAAACCGAGTTCTTCAAATACAAAACCAGATGACTCCAGTGGACTGTTGGTGTCCGAAAAGGAATTTCAGGACACTTTCATCTTCTACTTTCGAAATTCTCAGGAAATTCTCAAAAAGAAAGAAAACGAAAGAAGATAACAAATCAAAAAGGGAACAAGTGGATACGATTTTAAATATACTTTTGTACAAAAATTTTTTTTCCTACTCGCAAAAATCTGAGAAAATCCTATCCTTTGGTTCAGAATGTGGTGAACCTAGAAACCGACCAATGAAATGAATATATACAGAGATAGATTTCAAGACAAAGGCAGGATAAATGGTAATCATCTATGCTTTGTTCGTACATAGGTAGGTAGGTAATAAGTTATTCATAAATTATATGGATCCATTATTTTCTATTTTATGAATTAAATTATGTTATAATTAATTAGGATTAGGTGTCTATGAAATAAATTGATTTGTTTCTTTTTATTTTTTTGGATTTCTAATGAAAATTGAAGCATTTAAGTACCTAAAAGTACCGAGTTTTAAATAATATGATTAATTTTTCTATAGGTACTTGACCGAAAGTTCTCATTATACGCACAATTTTTGATGCCAACACTTTCTATTGATATGAATTTTTTCGAATTAATTAAAAATAAAATCGTCATCAGTTTTATTCGACGGATCAAATGAAGAGTAGGTATCGAGTGAAGTACTTGGTACTTACTTGGATCAAATCAATCCTAAAGTTACATCAGAAGGGTGATTTAAATTGGAATTTTCTTAGTATTGGATGCGTTATGCCTAAAAACTGATGTTGACTGATTTTTTAAATGTAAAATTGAATGATGTTGAACACTGCGATCTTTTGAATTATTATTGGTGCACATGTACCAGCTAGAAAAACAAAACTGATAGGTACATTTTCTACATTTGTCAACGTAGCCAAGTTGTGTGAGGGTTAGAGGTCTAATGAATCAATAATGCTTCATATTTATATGAAGGCCAATGAAAGTATTTCCTATCTTATAGTTTACTCGCACTTTGGGTAGACCAGTCACTTGAAAAACTAATACTTTGTTACGGGGTTTGACATAAACTGCGTGCCAAATACTACAAACTCGAATCTCGAATGAAAAATATTCATTATACTCCAGGAACAGTGAATAATACGCTCGTACACAAACAAAACCCTAAGTAATTTGGCTCATATGACCATACCTTTGACTATATAGTGCTGGACCAGTAGAGCTCCATAAGATCAATATACTTTTTAATGTCAAGACATGTCGATGTAAAAGTAGGCGATCCTAGAGTACCTTCTGCGTATTTTTGACGTTTTTCTTAAGTTCACCAATTTAGAATACGTTTGATGAAGTCATCCCCTAAATTCACAAGGATAGCGTACATAAACGTAGGGTAAAATATATTAAGTGGTACTCAGTGGTTGCCTGTTTAATGCTGGCATGTCTAACCATAAATCATCGTTCTTCCCTGATCCAATACTACATAGGTAATTAAAAGACTACACCTACATATCCTTTCAACTATGAAAGATAGTATTTGATTATGTTTCGTTCATATTGGTTTTACTCTTCGATAACACTGTATGGCGTCGTATGATAAGATGATGTAATGCGGTCTTAAGGACTGTTTATACATTCTGTACGATCTAATAAATAGAAAGTTTTGCTAAAGGAAACCACTGTGTTTGGTTTATGCTCTTTCTCTTGATCTATTCTCTAAAACTTAAAACTTCCTAATTTTATAGAATACAGATTAGAGATTGGAGAATAGAGATGCGAGTTTAAACCCAGCTTTACTTCACTTCGTACACGGTGGTGATCACGTACAGAGTCAATAGAGAGCAATTAGTGTTTTGTTAATTAATTATTGTTTTATATTTGATTATTGTGAAATGTAAATAGACTTTTTATGACTATGGCTTTTCCCTGCTTCGGAGCTAAAATTAAACCTTTATCAGCTCCTAATATTGCGTTTTTTATTTCGTGCGAGTATCTCGACATTTTCACTAATATTACAACAGATAGAAAGCTGTATTTAAGCAACATTTCAATAAGTACCTGGTCAATGAGTAAAATTTAGGGATACATAGGCAGATGAACATTAATTGTTTTTTATTATTGCCAGAAGTGAACTAAATAATAATCAAGACCACAAACTGTTTCAGACTAATTCATCCTTTGTGGTAGAATATCGAGTAGGTACTAAGTACCTACGTAAGTATTTGGATCTGCACGCCAATATTTGTCGGAACTTCAGATAAAAAGCCTAATATTGTTTTATAAATGCAATCGTTAAAATAAGGCCGATTAATCCGAATAATATGCTGAAAATAGGCAGAATCATCCTAATTATTCATCACTATAGGTAAACGCTGATACAGTACTTGCGCAGGTCTCTTTTATCGGTATGACTTTTAGTTGGTACCTGTATGTTATTTTGGAGTTTCATCTCTAATAAATATTGGACGTTAATTTTGTGGAATAGAAATTCTATAAAATTCCTCGCCCAAATGAGAGTAAAGGGACGCAAGTAAGTTTACGCGAAAATTTATCCAATTAAAGGATGGGTATACTTCTTCTTCTACAGTATAAGCTGAATGATAGCCAATATAAGGAAACCGGTATTCTTGCATAATACTTGATTTTTTTTACATTTCCAAGGAGAAAATCTTTCTTTCAACTCTACCAAAACGGCCTAACCTGTAAAATTTCGGATAGCTTACCACAGAAAATATTTATACGTTGAACTTTCAGTACTTAGATAATCGACTTTGCAACTTCTTCCTCTACTGTGTAAGTTAAATGATATAGTAAATATAAGGAAACCATTATTCTTGCATAATACTTGATTTTTTTTTTTACATTTCCAAGAAGAAAATCTTTCCTTTTAGCCCTCACAAGCGGCCTAACCTGTAAAATTTCAAATGGCTTACAGCAGAAAACACATATACGTTGAATTTTCAGTAGGTAATCAACTTTGTAAATAACTACGAATTTACTGAAAGTAAATTGCGCCCCAATTATGGCAAAAAAGAAAAACCACCGTTTAACCATTGTTTAGTCAATTTTACACGAAATTTCTCCCATTAAGTACCGGAGGTCCGAATTCTGTGCGTATTTTCAGCATGTAAGTGACTCTGTTTCGAGAACTTAACGTTGAACTTTCACGCGCGAAGGTATCATTAGTAAGCCTGAATTAGTTGTTTCAAATTTCTTCCATTTTCACGGGCGTGAAAACGAAACAATTATCTCTAAACCCGGCTGGAAGCATACAGTACATGTACAGATACCTACAACAAACAGGTCTATTCGTGTATACGTATGTATAATTTGCAAAATAAAATAATTAAAAATACCAAAAAAAAAACCAAAAAAAAAAAAAACCTGTAACTGAAAACTCCACGATTATATCCAACACCCGTGCAGCAGCATTTGTACCACAAAAAATGAGCTTGCCTGTATTACCACCGCAACCAATAAATCACAATATCCTCTGCGTGAACACGTAACAACATCTCCTTCGCAATCCACCAAAAAACCAAAATGTACACAAAAAACACACTATTCTTTATAACTACGAATAACAATAGCAAAAACTCAAAAAAAAACAACAACAACAACAACAACAACAACAAACGACAGTAACACCTAATTTTTGCGTATGGATTAGGCTACTTACTTTTGTTTACGCGAACTTGCAAAATATAGTGATATTATTGAAAAATAATATATTATTAGGAAAAACAACAAATTATAAAGGCGCGACAGAGTTTGTGCAGCAGTTGGCTAATAACCGAACAATATAACGATCACACCGACTCGTGAGTCATTGGCGAAACGACTGAATACACTCATATACACAGGTTGTGCTTGAGAAGGTATTCACAGTGCAACTGGTTTCACTGTTCGCTGCTGCACCACTCGCACACACACAGATTCGAAGATCAGTTACCCGTTAGGTTTTTTTTTATATATATATATATATATACTTTTTTTTTCTTTCTTTCGATTTTTTTTTTCTCTTTTTTCTTCCCTGAACGACGATTCGAATCTAGGTGTGTGTGTGTGTGTGTGTGTGTTTGTTTGTGTGTTTGTGCGTGAATAGAAAAGACGCAGAATGTGAAGTCTGTTGGAGCCAAGGTGACCAAACATGTGTTTTCGTGGTCGCTTTATCGAGAGGTACACGTATGTATATAGGATTTTTTTTTATTGAAGAGAGCGCTGGATGTGTTTTGTGAAAATGTTTTTTACCTGTACGTGAACTGGTTGCACGATCCTGCGACTGCAATACGTACACGATTGGTGCCACCGCTAATGCTCGATTTTCTGCCTACAAACCAGAAACGTAAAATGTAGGTTTAGGTATTCGAAAAATAAGTAAAATAAAAAAGACCAAAATAACGGTTTGCTTCAATTAGGTACGACATTCGAAAAAGGGAAAAACGAAACCGAGTAAAACAAAAAAAAAAAAAAAAAACAAAAACAAAAAAACAGCTAAACGAAGGAAAGAATGCCTTTACAAAATTTGTAACGCTGGTACGGAATCGATTTTGCATTATTTGACTGAATATACGGTGATAGTAAAGTACGCGTGTAAGTGGTGTATCACTTTGGTGAGAGAGGAAGACGAAATTTTTGGAATTTCTTTTACGCCTACATCCTTGACAGCTGCGTATTGCAAAATTGAGATACCGGTATGGAAATTGACACGAAACAAACGTAAATCACCGATCGAACGTGTAAATCTTGTCTGTCTTGTAACGATGTCAGTGCTGATCGAAGTCTACAGGGGCACATAAAGCCGCGTAGGCACACATTTATATCGTTGCATGGCGGCGTAACGTATCTTTGTGGCATTGCCACGTGTGCGGATACCCCATACCCACACCGTATTAAAAAAAAATTTTTTTTTAACGTTACATTCACCGCATATGACTCTTTTCCAGCCAATGTTGGTATTTTGCGGACACATAAAAGAGACGATATTTATGCAGTAATATCCAACGCGACTGCCGGAGGGGGGAGAGGAAAATTCCCGAGGAGTTAAAAAAAAAAAGAAAAGAAAACGAAGGGGGAAAAAATTAAAGTATTACGCAGAATTCAAATAAAAATCATCCAATTTCGTTGACGAGCAAAAAAGAAAATCCTCAACGACTCCAGAAAATTATTGGCATTAACCATCCCCCCAAAAAGGAACGCTCTAGATCCGCTACCGAGTTTGACTCTATAAATGTTGATAACGATGTTGACTACTTAGCTGTTACTTAGCTGCGTATTTTATTATCTTCCCATTTGGTCTGAAAAATGTTGGGGCTACCTACACAGTATCGTGGGTGGGAACACTCACAATCTCCTGGGCGCCTGGCGGGCGTAAAGGGAACTCGCCTACTGAAGAAATGTAAGTAGGCGAGTGACTGGGCTGAGGAGGTCGCCGTAGTCGTTACGGATCTAGCGAGGGAGATAGGTGTGTGACGATGTATACTTTCATGTCCCTTGGACGTTAAACCATATATTAATTATAAGTGCCTACAACTGTAGTGTCTCTGCCACTACACACAGTGCCTCTATATTAGGACTCGAAGCTACACCTTGGGAAGACCATAGGCGGATTTTCATCAAATTTCTTGGCGGTACCTGCTCGTAATGTTTTAATTTGATAAAATTTCTTGAGATAGGAAAAAAATTTTTTTCGTTCAATCCACTCGCAATTTAACTCAAATAATATTAAGTTATTTGATAATTACTTAACTTGACAAACGAAATGGCAAATCAAGAACGAACAGGTAAAAAAATGAAATTACTGTCTACAGGTGACAAGAAACTTATCAGAAGACACAAAGCCAATTTTACCATCAAACTGTGAAGTGAAAGTTGCTGCGTTGCGGAAATTGATATTCAAGTAACAGATTTTTGAAAAATGAGAGTTTTACAGGTTGACTTTTAAATAATTCTAAAATGTAATTCGTCATAAATTTTTGATCGTTTTCGTCATTTTTTCTCTAGCTAAGATTGAATTCGAACTAAAATAGTGAAGATGGCAACTGTGGTGAAGAACCGATTTATATTCTATTTAATAAGTAACGTTGCCTTCGTAAGAACTAATCAATAATCTTTCAGTTTGCTACATGTTGTTAACAATAAGAAGTGCTATTACACCATTGCAAGATGAATGCACCAATTTCCCTCGGTGTCACTTGTCATTTTTTTTTTTTTTTTTTGAAAAATGAAACAAACCTACAATTGAATGTTCAGGTACGTCACATTTGTCAAACTTTTTAAATTCTCTATGGAATACGCTGCATAAGGATTGTTATGGAGAATGAGAAAGGAAAACTGGAGACTTTGTTTTCTTTAATTTTCTTTGGGGGTAAGACACATTCATGAGGGTGCATTGCACCCCTTGAACCCCCCACAAAATGCGCTTTTATCCAAGACGCCAAAATTAGAACTACATCTGCTTAGTATATTGTTTCACGATATTCAACGAAGATACAATGTGGCGAAAATATATAATATTGTATCCCAACCTTAATACTTGTATGATATTTCTTTACCATCCAACGGAAGAAAATAATTAAGAATTTAACAATTTTAAATAAATTATTGCGGAAGGAACTTTACTACTCCAATGCTTCACAGTATTCGCCCAGTTGCACAAACCTACAGTGGGTACTTCTTTCGATGGCATTTATTATAAGCTTGTCCTTATTCTTCAACTTTTTTTTCAAATTCGAGCCTCATTGTGAATTGAGATGTAGTGCCAGCTTTTATCTGCAAAAGCATCGAGGAGATGCACTTTCTTCTGGAAATTATAATCAGTGTCACAGAAAACTGTTCGAACAGACATTTTCTCTCATGGCACTTAAAGTAGACCTAAATGGAAGTTTCTAGCTTTTCCAGGCCTTTCTAAACCTTCGACTGTATAGTACAAGATCAGTAAAGAATACTGATCGAATTCCAAAATTCGTCCTAAAAATATTTAGGCTGTATCAAATACAGAAACATCGCTAAATGTTAGCGCATCTGTGTCTCTGTCCTTCAAAACGAGAGAGATAGAAAAAATATATTACTATCCCTGTCTCTCTCGCACTCATGCGTTTGAAAAAATGATCCTTAATATAGACACAAATGGCTTATTTTTCGATTGAATTTCTTCAAAAATGCGCCGATTGTGACAAAAACAAAAGATTTGGTTCAACCAATCGGCTCTCACCAGCCGCTGGACAATTGAACATCGTATGAGTTTTTTATGTGAACATACACACATACGCAAAAGGGATTGTAATCCTTTACTCAATTACGCACACAAACGTAATTTGTGCATTGTGCTGCAACAGCAGCGACAACAACGTGTTCAACACGACGTACCATAATGTACGAAAAGACACACGATCATCTTCACTTCCTATCTGATTTGTGAAGAGATCATAATGCGTTCTATCATCAATTGCATTTCGCAAAACAATTAATTAATTTTAATAGTGTTTTATTAAAACATTTTTCGTAATTAGTTACGTAATTTTAATCAACATTCTCCCCCGGAGTGTAGTGGTGAAGTTTCCGCAAGGTGCAGCCATTAAAAAACAGGAAAACCGTAAGTACACTTACGCCTCATTATAACCTTTAGCAAATTTTCTAAAGTGTCGCCATATTTGAAATATGCATTTATAACCGATTGATACAAGACTAAATCTCAGTCATACGGACTTAAAGTAATTTATTTCTATTGTATATTCTTATAATTTATTATAATTTCAATAGCCAGTCCGAAAACTTCATAACCAGCTAAGATCGCATATCGATCTTAGCACAAAACTTAGTCAATTTGTGCGTAATTTAATTATGAATTGAAGTCGGTTTGTCGCCCCAGGGTCACACCAAAATTTTTTTTTGGGACAAGACCCTGGAAACCAAACTGACTTCGAATAAACTTATCAGTTTCTTGAAAAATGAAAATATGTTTTCGCCCACGGGTCATGCCCGATTTTTCGTCTCTTTCTAAAGAGTTAGAAAAAAATTACATTCGAAAATTATTTCTCTTTTTGCAAGAATCAAAAATGACATTTTTGTTTATGGGTCATGCCCGATTTTTTACCACGCAATAAAACATGGGAATAAAATTTATTTTTCTCTCATTCATGTAAAAATTTGAAAATACCTTTTTGCCTACGGGTCACGCCCGATTTTTCATTTGTCTTAAAGACTAAAAAATTTTGAAAAAACAATTTTCAAAATTCGATAAAATCGCGTAAAAACAATTTACAATCCTTTCCATTCATATTAAACGCATAATACACAACAAAAATTCGTAACACCGGTTACATCCCTCCCCTTATGCAACAATACGGCAGGCGTTTATAAATACGAGCCACCATAATATCAATGAAAAATTGTGTCATTGACCTTCGTTCGAATGTAGGTTAATACTATGAATGCAATAATCGTTCTTATTCGATCGCATCCCCATTTTCAATCGATAAGCATAATACCTACCAACGAAAAAGAAAAATAACTTTTTTTTTTTTCTCGATGTTTATCTATTCTGTTCTTAGAACATGAATAAACAAGCGCGTCGCGTAGTGAAGATATTGACGTCCTCCTCGACCCAGAATCACTGTTGATGGAAGAGGAGGAATCGACGGAAACATCAACGTCCTCCCAGCAGGACGCAACCCCAGCCCCACAACCACACTGGGCCTTGGAGGTTGATGAAGAGGAGGAGCTGCGCAGGGCAGCAGCCAGGCTTCCAAACCCACAGCCGTCGCTGAAACATACAGCCCAACCCGTACAAATGGACGTGCAGCCTCATAGCCACGCGTCCACGTACGCAACTTCAGAAACAACGGACAGCAAGGACGAGCATCAGCAATTCCTCGCAGTTTTGGAAGATGCTGAAGAGTACGCCCAATCTCTTGAGAAAAAACTAGAGAGGCCAAATGTACGTGCGTATGAGATACATGCGCTGGAAAATGAAGACCCGGCAATCGAGGCCACACTAAAGGACCTCAAATATGTGCCAAGAGGTCTCGCAAGACAAGACTTGAGCAAGGCCCATCAAGCAAAACAGAAGCTGTTGGTACTACAATCAATGATAAAATCAAAAGTACAACAGCACCAATTCCAGCAACCAGCACCCGTACTGGAGGTACGTGAAAACGCTGACGAGCAGCGTTGTCGGGAGGAGCAGGCACATTGGGATGCTAGGGCCCCAGAACTAGCCAGAGAGCTTGGGGAAACTCTGCGCTAGGAGGCCAATGCCCGAAAGGTGTTGACCGCCTCCCAGAGGAAAGTACGTGAGCTCTCTGCCCTAGTCCACGAGGACCTGGGCATCCAGGCGGCCAAATTCATCCATCAATACCTCCCAGATGCAAAGAAAGCCACCAAACACGAATGTTTGCCATCACCACCACCGGCTCTGGAACAATGTACCCCGGCAAGGGGAGAACTAAGCCAGCCCGGAATGGTGACAGGTAATGAAATTTCAAATTCAAATGAAAATATAACATTTCCCGAAATTAATGAGGGAGAACCAAGCCCAAAAAGGCTCTGTTCCCACCAACCCTCCTTATCACAAACTAATTCTCAAACATCCGACACATCGTGTCGCGAACTATCGCAAAACCCGATAGAAATTGAAATACCCCTAGCAATAGCGATGGACTCAAACACCATTGAAAAACCACCATCCGAAAATTATATTTCGAAATGCTGGGAACATGATCCAAAAGATCAAGTTGATGCTGGGTTTGCAAATCTCAAACGTCCTAAATTTTATTTACAAAAGTGGGATGGTGACATTCTAAGCTATCCTGGATTTATTAACGGATTTAATAATTACATTAATAAATGAAATGATATCGCTATCCCACAAAAAATTAACCTACTGCAAGGGGCCCTACCGAAATTCTTGGTAGAGAAAATTAACCATTTCTCCCCAGATAACGTTGGCTATACCCAACGACTAAAATTCCTAGATAGTAGGTATGGGGACAAATCCAAGATTTGAGCTGAAATGTGGCTAAAAATAACTGCATATACCACAACCACTAACGATACAACGTCAATCTTAGACACGTTAGACACCCTTACCATTATGGTAGATAGGTATCGTTTACTTGCAAAAGTAATCGACGAGGAACAATTATTTAACATAGTAATTAAAAAATTTCCACCTCGATCTTACCAAAACACTTTAAAAAGTAACAAATGCAATGTTAAACATTTGTTCGAAGCGGTTAGATCGTGGGAATTATCGGAGCCTATCTGTACCTCTGTACCAAAAAAGGTCGATAAAAATAATCCACCCCTGCAAAATAGAAATTCCTCTCAACCTAAAGGCAGGAGAAATTTCGCTATTATTTCTACAGAAAAGAAAATGAATGAAAGAAGACAGAATAAATCCAATCCTCGTAAATGACCAGCACAACGTTCGAATCGCACAAACAATAGGGATACTAATGAAACTTTATCTAATACAGATGCAGAGGGGATCGTATGGGTCCAGCTCCCATCCGGACAACGTATCCCAGCATCAACGGTGCGCACACCGTTAAAACCAAATATTCCCTGCATTTTCTGCAAAGGTGACCACCATGCTCACCTATGCAGAAAAAAGAGTACCCTGGAGTCACGCCATGTGCACTACAAACGCTACCAATTGTGCACGAGATGTGCGCTATCGCACTCCAGTACCCAGTACTGTAAAGCGCTACTACCTGCAAACTGCAAATGGTTCCAATGTGGCAGTAGCAAACATCACTCAAATCTCTGCCCCGTGATCGAATACCCGATCATGGAGGGCAGAGTAACAGCGTGGGTCGAGCAGCTAAAAGACTGCAAACAATATCTACCACCAGGTAACCTGTTTGATAAACAGAAGCAAAACTTACCTGTACCCAATCCTAAACAAACTGTACTATTACAGACAACTGCAGCTTCCGAAGAAGGCACCACTAGCCTCGTTGCGCAGCAACGCCAAGAGGATGAGAACCTGAGTTCCGCGTCCGGAAATCCAGTGTTAAGTGAGTGTTTATCATTTTTTAGTATTAAAGATACTGATGCTCATTTCTTAAAATTTTCATCGTACATTCTCGCTCCAATCGATAAAGAACCAGTAAAAATTAATGGCTTTTTCGATTGTGGAAGCAAACATAGCTATATGTTCTACACATATGCCTATGAACACCTCAGACAAAATTTTTCTGAGTTTGCTGAAACAATCAAATTTTGTGGCCTAGCTGGACAAATGTCATTACAAATTCGCACACAAATTGTAAAATTTGAACTATTCAAACACAATGGAACTAAAGTTCAAATGGAAGCCAATACGGTTCCACACATTGCGAACAACCTTTCCGAATTTGATTTTGATGAATTTAAAAACCGTTACCCACGATATTCCAATATCGATTTTTCAGATTTGGACCGAGAATCTACGATACATTTATTAGTTGGTAACAATTACATGTGGTCATTTATAAAGCACATTAAACACTTGTCACCAACCCTAACCTTAATCGAAACAGATTTTGGAAAAATGTTAGGAGGATTCTTAGGAAAACCAACCGAATGTGACGCATTCGAACCATCATTATCGAAAATTTTTGGAAATTGGATACCTTAGGGATTGAAACCAAAAACTTAGTTGAGGACGATGCTGAAACTGAAGCATTGCACTTATTTTATAAAAATATAAAATTAGTGAACAATAGGTATCAAATCAAATGGCTATACAAATATAGCCCACCACCCTTAGTCAATAATAGACAGTTAGCATTCAAACAATTAGAAAGACAATTGCCTAAATTGCAGAAAAATCCAGAATTTTTCGTAAGATACGATCAGTATTTTACCTCACTAATCGATTTAGAAATAATTGAACCTATCGAGAACGATAGACCCGTGGAAGTAGTACACTACTTACCACACAAGGGTATCTACGATCCAACAAAAAGCACTCCACTCAGAGTAGTTTTTGATAGATCGGCCAAAACTAAAAAGTCTAACTTGTCACTGAACGACTGCATGCACAAAGGAAAAGTACTATTAGCTGATCTAATAGCAATGCTTGTAAGCTTCCGTAAGAACCCTTACGCAATAATCGCTGATATTAAAAAAGCGTTTCATCAAATTGGATTGCACCCAGATCACACGTTTCCTGTGGATTAAAAATCCTAACAATCCCATGAACAATAACAATCTAGTAACATTTCAATTCTGCCGTGTTCCTTTTGGAATCATAACGGCACCATTCTTACTCGCAGCATTGCTATTACATCACTTCCGATTGGTCGACATGGAGTTCCATGACAAGTTCTTAGAACGATTTTACGTTGATAATTTAATCGTTTCCGTACCAACATACGAAGAAGCAAAAGAATTATACATAAAATCGAATAAATTATTCAACGATATCTCCATGGAACTCGCCCAATGGGGCACCAATTGTAAACAGCTAAGAAAAGATTTCAACCCACAACACGCATTAAGCAACCCAATCATCAAAGTGCTTGGCCTGTATTGGGATATGGACCATGATGTACTTTACATGCCCAAACCAAAACCGTTTACGTCTCCATGGACAAAACGCACATTCCTTAGGGCACTATCATCATTCTATGACCCTTTAGGTTGGTTTGCACCAGCATTTGTTCCGTCGAGAACGTTCATGAAAGTACTCTGGTCTAAGGGATTGAAATGGGACAAAAAAATCCCAGACAATCTCGAACCAACAGCTACTGAGATAATTACTGATCTCAGCAATAGCCTCAACTATTGTATACCTAGACAATTCTACCTAGGAACTTATGATCCGAATACCTACCAACTACACGTATTCATAGATGCATCACAAGTAGCGTACTCCATGGCAATATATATCAGATTTAGCAACACTAAATCGAATTGCCATGCAGCATGATTTGTAACAGGAAAATCACGCGTAACACCTATGCGACCGATAACAATTCCCAAACTCGAATTGATTACAGCACTTATAGGTGCACGTGGACTACGTTCCCTATGTAAACAGCTCGGTTTATAGAACGCACCAACATTCTTGTGGTCTGATAGCAAATGTGTCCTCACATGGCTATTAGAAAGAAAAATCCACCCACAATTCGTAAAAAATAGAGTTGACGAAATAAAAAGTATAAAACCCGTCGAATATCGATATGTCCCATCAACAGGACAACCCTGCTGATATTGGCTCACGTGGTTCCTCTATCCACAAACTCTGCAAATCATTATGGTGGTCTGCCCCAACTTGGCTATCCCAAGATGAAAAATCTTGGCCAGAAACCGATTTGAATATAATCGAAAGCCTACCAGACGAACCGACCAAAATAGATACGCCTGTATTTCACACAATGAAAGAGGTTTTATCTTCAACTTCTAAAAAGTCCGTGTCAATAACACTTGATGATGAATCAATTTTTTACAAACGTCATCCTGCAAAATATTTAAGGCAGATGAAATCAGCAAAAAGATTCATCCCACACTTCTTCATTGGTCCAAATACAGATCAATGTGAAGTCACACTACCAGAAACTGAGGTTCTGTCTCAACAGTGGATAGCCGATCCAACGAACCAAAGTCAGCCACTTGATTTGACAATCACCAAATCATGCTATATTCCGAAAGATAAAATACCTTTCAAAAGTTTCATACATCCACCGTTGAACACTCCGTTCAACATAGATACAACAAAATTCAATATTTTATCTAAACCCGTACGTACATTCCTACAATGTATAGAAGCCATACGACGATTTAGTAAACAACGAATAAGGAGGAAAAGATTAATTTCACCTTATGCATCGTTAGATTTCACATTTCATTTTGCTCTACTCTGTTTCATCAGAGCTGACCAAAAGAAATACTTCGGAAAACTACTCAAAGTATTAGAAAAACGAAATCACCCTCCGTACGTCCTGTACAAAAAATTCCATATCCTGATTGATCCATCTGGGATATTACGTACCGTAAATTATCTACCCGATATCGAGTACGCAAGAGACATGCTATCACCAATCCTGATGCATCCTAAGTCTCACTTAACAAAATTAATTCTGATGCACACACATCTGAAAAACGTACACTCTGGTACAAAATTTACCATAGCCGACTTTAGAAGACACTATTTTGTGCCAAAGTCACTAAAAGTGTTACCTCAAATTTTAAAGAAGTCATGCACGCTATGCAAAAAAGCTGAAACAAGACTGTTTAAACAACCAACTTTTTCAGCACTACCAGACTTTCGTCTGGTACCTTTCGTGAATCCATTCACCTACACAGGTGTGGACATATTTGGCCCCTTCATGGTATTTGACAAATACCTGCCAAAAACAAAAGCACAGTTGGCAACACCAACTACACCACCCATCAAAAATTAAGTGCTAATCTTTACGTGCCTATCCACCAGAGCAGTACACCTACTCTCAGTGTCAAACTTGACAACGGAGGACATCTGGACGGCGTTCTTAACATTTTTCGCTGACAAAGGCATGCCAAAAGTTATCTTATCCGATAATGCAGCGCAATTCCACCTAATTGCAATATACTTACCAGAGTACTGGAAAACGTTCACTGAAGAACGAAAAATAAAACCTAGCTTAGATGAAAGAGGCATTAAATGGCACTTCATCCAGCTAAGGCACCATGGTATGGTGGAGTTTATGAACGACTGATCGGGATTATAAAACAAGTGTTTTATAAAGTCCACAGTCACAACTCAATCTACAAACATACCTTTCAAGCGAGCTTGAAAGATATACAAACAATGGTCAACAGAAGGCCACTATGCCCATCTCCGGATAAGCTAGACCAGTTGACATTAACACCCGCACATTTCATGCGCGCCAACTTAGGACACCTAAGCAATCCGATTAATGAATCGAATAAAGATCCAACTCCTACAACAAAACAGCTCATGGACATTTGGAAGCTCGACCAAGATTACCTAACAAACCTTTGGTTAACTTGGAAGAGACAATATCTCTTATACCTAAGAGATAGACCACCAACTGCGCTCTCCAATCCAGGGTGCACGGTACCATTCATACCAAAAGTAAACTGACATAGTACACGTTTTGGACTACACATCCAAACCTGGCGTTTACAAACTTGCAAAAATCATTGATTTAGAGAAATCTTGTGATGGACAAGTCCATCACGCAAAAATAGAATTCTCAAGCAAGCAAACATCTACAAGACCTCTCAAGTTCTTGGCTCCATTAGAGTTAGACGACAGAAATGTAGATAAACTCGATACGTAGTATCGTACCTCCGATAGATCTCTCCTGATTATGACAAAAAATAGACTGGACTGACAAGCCAAATTACTGACTTTAGGGTACACCATAATTGGACATTATACTCCTAAGAACTGGTATAACTACGATTTTTTGGCACCCACTATTACTGTCATGTGCTTTATAAACAGCTACGGGTAATAGGTGGCAGAGTGCACTACTTAACTAAGCATCGTTGATGTTTATACGACTCGCTAATTCCCAAATATTCCTTTACAGAATCTGTGATCTACGGCCAATAACTCGTCTCATCCTCTCAGATGCAGCGTCCGGCAATTGAAAAGAACTTTCGTTGAAAGTCTCTTTTTTTCTTGTCACCTCGTTACGCCGTAAGGTCAGAAAAAGAAGAAAAAATTTGTTCCTATTTTCTTATAATTTCTGTAAATACTTATTTTTAACATGTTCCTATATTATTATTGTTGTCTTTATTGTTTTTAATAATAAAATAACATTTTATATATAAACATGTATGTCTAATCTTTATTATAGATTTCAGGGGAATCTTCGGAGGTGGCCACCGATGGCCACCCAGGAACACCGCCCCCAGTGTCATGGCTACGGCCACGAGTCCTATGCGCACTAGCAATGCGCAGAGGACTTGACATGACTGAAGATACTGGGCTGAGGCGACGCTAAACAGTTGTTCCACAACCAGGCGCGAGCTAAGGTGTGTGACAACGAACATATTTTATTCGTCCTTGTGACGTTAAACCACTATATTAAGTAAACTCCTCCACTACACATGGCACCTCTGTTATTTGTATGGCGATAGAGGTACGTAAAAACTTTTTAGGCAAGTTCCTTCAAAAACCCTGAATGAGAATCAAGGTTTGGTACACCACAGAATTTTGGAACCCCAGTACCTGAAATGCGTCTAGCACTTGAAGTGTTAATTACCTACGTCTCTATTATATTCGAATTTATACGAGAGGAGAATAAATTTAGGAATTGTTAACCCGGATTGAAAGTGTGTAAGAAGAGTTGCATAGTCCATATTCCACAAGATTCATTGGAGACTGAATTCGTCAAATGAAATTTTATTTAGTCGAATCGTTTTTGGGCCTAATTCAAAACTCAACTGTAGTGTCTTAATTTCATTGTGAACTATCCAGTAGAGGACACTGCTTTTTACCTTAAACTCATAATTACATCGTAAATTCTAGTAAAAAAAAAAAAATTGCAGGCTAAATAAAACAAATTCGATCTTGGATTTTCAAAAAACCAACAAAAACTTCGACTGGTCTGAAAAGTCTATAGATTCTAATTTTTTTTCTTTTTTTTTTTTCTTTTGTAAAAACTAATTTCCACAATTTTCAGTTAATATTTACCTACGTTAAATATTATCACGCCATCGTCATCAACCCAAAAATCTACCTGCGTAGAATAAAATGATAAACCTGTTGCACCAATGAATTAGTTATAATTGGTCTTAACTATTTCTGATTAAAAATTTGAAGAAAAGAAAAAACAAAAGAATCAACCCTTGGTTTTTTCCAGAATCTTTACCTGCCTAAACGGATACCATGGAAAATGTAATAAGATGGTATAATTTCATTTTTGTTCTTTTCATTAGACACACACAAAAAAAAACTAAAATATTTGAAGGCGTGTTACTTATAATATAAAAACTGACGTTCTCGTAATAAATATTTTTCTTTAAATTACAGCGTGTACCTTTTAATAATATAGAGTGTATAACTATTCAGTTTACATGTTTAAAAAAAAAAAAAAAAAAGTTTGTAATTTTTATAAACCTTCCAGATAATTGGATTTCCACACGAAACCAAAAGGATACCGCGCAATTCAGTGACGTAATATTCTACCGTAAAACTGATGGATTGATTCTACAGGTACATCATTGAAAAATCGTGCAGAAAAAGGATAGAGTAAAAAGAAGGTAATGAGGTTAGAAGGTTTGAGAATTAAAAAAATCTGATACAGGCTTTCTCGTACTTACTGAAATATCGGTTGTCGCAGCATACTGATTAGTATTTTTTGTCTGCATAATCCGAAGCTATCGGAAATCCTGTGAAAAAATAAATAAAAATACATTTTATATATATATATATATATATATATATAGCCTATAGAGATAGTTATATGTATGTATACCATACAATATATTATACATATTACGGTCTTCGTTGAGAAAGGAATACACGTGAAATGTAATTAAATTAATAGACGAAACTTTTGGAATGCAAACGATTTATTCGTTTAAGCAATTATAAGAAGAAACTAACTTGACATTTGGTGAGCGTGATTTTTATTATATTATATTCACCGTACACTAATTAAGGTTCTTCGGGCGTGAGAAAATAAAAGATACGTTGATAAAGAATATTATATCTTTGTGGGTATAATGAGGGTGATGATTAGTTTATTCTGTGAAACTAGAAATGCCACACGGAACTTCGTCAAACATGCACAAAAAACACTCACGAAGTATTAGATTGACAATATGGGAAAATGCAAATTAAATCGGTTCTGTAGGTTATTGTAGGCGTACGTATACCTGTTCCTCGAAATCTAAAACATAAAAATGACACTTCTTACAATTAGTTTGATAAAATCTAAACCATAATTTTACCATAAACAGTGTAAAATTTGGAGCTCCATGTACCTTATTTGGACGAGGAGATTATTTTATAGCAACAGTTTTTTGTTTCGCTCACCTTTTTTACTTTCATGAAAAACATTACACTGCCTTCTGCCTTCGCCTTCACCAAAGGAAAAATTGAAAAAAAAAGTAAAAGTGCGCAATACCTTACGTTGGAAGAGATTCCACTAAGGAAGGTAATCTTCAGTTATTTGTGTGTTTACCAGCTTCATTAGGGATAGCCAACCTTAGTAAAGACTGGCAATTGTGTGTTGTTTACTGGCACCTTTTTTACTCGATTCTGGACACGCACACAAGCACACATATATATATCATATAAAATTCACATGTATGTGTGTTAATTAATTGCGTCCTACTTTATGGTTGCTATGACATCAGATAAGGTATGACGCATGCACTGATAACCAGTTTGTGACATCACCCGGAGAGATATCTCTCGATTAATCATGCTACAGAGGTTGTAACATACTTGAAAAGCATGACAATTAATTGCAAACGAGCAAACGAATATGTTTTAATGTACAGTGCACAATTAGCCAACCTTTTGGCAGCGACTGTCATTGAGCGGTCTAAGCCCCTAATTCCTCAAACTGTTATGATCCCCACAAAAAGCAGTCAACTTCTTGATATCTACATGAATTTCTAACTCATTACTACAGAGCACACCAACAATTATTTGGGTCCAATTTTTGGTATTGTTTATCGTGAAACTGACCACGAGTTGGTGCGCACCTACAGGACGCATTGACTTGGCAACACAACATGGGAGTTGTGTCGCCCTATAATAAATGCATTATATAAACATGTATGTCTTTACCAATAAAATGGTAAATCCTCTCTTTCAGAACAAGTCTCAGACTGATAAACTAACCCCAGAGGGTTAGCCTGGTGTACATCGCTTCCAGTATCGTGGGACTGGCCACAAATTGGGGCGCACCTACAGGGTGCATTGACTTGCAACACAACATGAGAGTTGTGTCGCCTGTACTGGTGTTGTGGTGGTGGCCAGACAGTCAAACTTCGGTGAGGAGGAGTGTGTACACGTTATTTTATTTGTCTCGACTGACGTTAAACAGAATAGTGTAGATTCCACTATATTGTTTACCTATTACGCATATCAGTTTGAAAAGTGATCATAAGGAACTGTAATGGAGTGTATTGTACTTTTTACCAACAGTGTCAGCCATCTAATTGCATATTCTACTCTCGTTTAGCATTAGAAGTTGTAAAATTTTTATAGGAGTGAACCAAGTAGGTCTTCATACAATTTTTTCTTGGTGAAATCAACCTAAACTTCTGTATAGTTAAAGGGAATTAGACAATGCAAAGAGCTGATTTTAGGACAGTTTATTTATGTTTTTCCATTCCTCCTAAATGATTATAAATGAAAACCTCCAATGAATAGTGAACCTTGAATGAGGAGTATATCCCATTTGTATTAGAAACGGAGGAGGAGCAGACCTAGGTTACACATCTGAGTTTTATTCAATGTTTGAAATAATTTCTTTAATTTTTCATTATTCTTATCCCTCTCCTGAGTCATATTTTATAATATCTCAACTTCGGGCGACTGAGACATACTTCATACATACAACATCATCAAGCTCATCGATGTAGTCATTATGCTTATTTTTGTAGCTAGTGTTTTGGCCTATAATGGTTATAGCCAGCTCCACAGTCCACGTATTTGTCTATTTGCCAAATGTCATTGAACACAAATAATTGGGTAGGCTCGCCATGTGCTTACCAGATGACGAGTACACTGACACACATATGTCGTAAATTCATAGGTACAGCAAACATAAACATTTATTCCCTTTGACCAGTGAAAATTTACCGACAACAGTCAGGAACATCGAACATGTATTTGGCAATGCTCGCCAAATACACGAGCATACTGAAGTAAGCCTACCACACATTCGATAATTTGGAAAACATTCTATTCATGTGTTTGTCAAATGTATTTGGAAAATAGACGAATGTGTGGAGTCCACTTTACAGCTCTATCAGATGATATAATTTTTCGTTGGGATAATGACTGAAATTATTTTTGGCAGAAATCTACGGCCGGCTCCACATATTCATCTATTTACCAAATACATTTGCCTAATCACCAAATGTGTGGTAGGCTCGCTCAGGTATGATTGTGTATTTGGAAAGTATTGCCAAATACATGCACGATGTTCCCAATTGTTGTCTGTAAATTTTCCCAAGTTAAAGGAAACAAATATTTGAGCTTGTCATGACTATGAATTTGCCAGTGTGCTACTCATATGGCAAGCAGTGTGGCCAGCATATATCTGATAATTTGTGCTCAGCCACCTTTGACCAATAGATGAATGGTGAAGCCAGCTTATGATGAAACACAAGTGCACACACAGAATTTTAACATTGGAAAAATTTAACCTGAGGTACATAGTGAAAAGATGACACCATTTGCAACAAAAAGTGAAAACTCTAGCGCAGCAAGCCTCGCTAGAAAAATTAGATTTCGAGAGAAAGAATTATGAATTTTGATGGTCACGTTAACTGTCTGTAAGTTTATATGCATTGATTTATGTTATAATTGTATGAAATGTGTTAGCTGCTGACAAAATATTAGACAATGTGAAATATTAAAATATTTTTTCTTGAAAAAATAAAAAATAAATTAAGATGATAGTGTGTGGTACATCATTATATAATTTAAAATAAAACCAATGAAATATAATAAAGTTATAAAATAAAACAAAAAGGAAACATCAGCATGTGGTAAATTTTTGTAAAAAGAAAAGTTCATGCAAATTTTAAAAAAGAGGGAAAAAAAGTTCTACCGGAAGCAGGTACTGAATTTAACGGGGCTGCCCTAGTATGAGAAATGAAATGTGTACTTTTCTTAATACAAAGAAAATTAAATACAAATAAGTAGATTTTCGATAGAACTAACTTAAAAACTCTAACGCAGCGGCAGTTCCGTTAGAAGAAGTAGGTTTTCAAAAATTATAAAATTAGATGGCCACTAAAAAGTTTTTAATAGATCATACTAAATATTTCTTACTAATTACGTTCCTGTTGATCCAAAATTAAACATTTTATAACTAAATGAAAAACAAAAATAGTACCGTAGAACCGATCCAGACTAAAATTTTTGGCAAGTTATAATAGATCATAATGAATATTTGTTTCAAATTTCGTAGCTATTGGTCGAAAATTGAAAATTTTATAGACATAATAAAAACTAAAATAACCATACCAGAAGTACCATACGGCCAATCTACAATAAAATCGATAAGTCCGATCCTTGGCTTAGCACTAATGTTCGTTCTAAATTTTGTAACTATCGGATAAAAATGCGATCTGTACTTTGGTAACAAGAAATTGGATATATACATTATATATATATATATATATATAAAAATGTGTGTGTGAAAATTTGAGTTGTGAAGCAAAAAATGTACCTGACCCCACCCCCAAGTCGTTCTATGACACCAACATTAATAAGTAAATTTTCAATGGAAAATTCACTTAAATATTATCTCCAATGTATCCTCGACTGTGCAAGAAATGAAAATCGTGTATAAATGTTTTCAAGAGAAGGTTTTAACTTCTTCAGACAAAATGTTGTTTTTCTTTTTTTTACCTACTGGATTTTTAAACGAATTAATCATTATGCTGCTTTATAGGGACTTCAGCCTCGTTAATTCATCCAGTGAATATGTTTATAATGGCGTGGGTAATATTTGGAGCCTCCTTGTAGCCTACTGCCTCCCCTCTCTACAGGTTAGTTACATCCCTCAATGCATTACAGCGTTAGCTTTTACGCCACACAATTATTTATGATCCACGAAATTTTATTCAGGAATTATAGAATCCGAAGCTATAGCTGATTTATTTTATGCAAAGTTTCTTGTCTCCTATCCCCAAAATTTAGTTTATGACGCCATAACAACATAATATAAGTAATATTTAGAGCTTCCTTTTAGCTTATCCTCCCTATAGCTTAGTTATATTCCCTAGTGCTTTTCAGTGCTACAGCTTTTATGACGTAATATTATTTATGGCTTTCACAATTGTATTCGGCGACTTGACTGAAGCTTGAGCTGAGTTAATCACATACTGATCTGGTCCTCGGCTCTTGGGATTCGGTATACGACTTCTATCAAAACTTTTCATCTGGAAATTTCGGAGACAACGCGTAAGTATATTTCTTTAAAATATGAACAATAAAAAACAATTAAAATGAAAATTTTATTGCTCAAAGATCATGAGCATCAGCTTCGAACTCAACAGATGAGACAAATTTATCATACAAATAGTTGTACGAAATTCCTTGTACATATATCTCTCCCCACAAACACGCAGACAGTGTAAAATCCCAAGGGGGCAAACTGCAGACCAGGGAGAAAAAATTTTTTATAAATTAAAAATTTTGCAAAAAACATTTTTTATAAATTGGAAATTTTGTTAAAAAATTTTTTTTTATTTAAAAATTTAATTAAAAATCAGAAAATATTGTTAATGGGCTTCTTTCCTGTTTTTAAAATTAGGACAAAAAAATTTTAAATGTTTCCAGGGGTGCAAAAAGCGTCGCCAGGGGAAATAGTTGCCACTGTACGAGCCTGTCTCCTCAATATTTTTTTCAACAAGTTGAACATTCTTAAATCAATATTGCAAAATTAAGATGAGATAGACAGTAGGTACATTTTAATTTTGAAAATCAATGTCGACGAAGCGGTTCATTTCCAATACATTGTTGTGATTTATTTCATGATCTTTTCTCACATTCTTAGTGACCATCTATGCCCCCATGAGCCTTACAGGCACAAGTTAATACGAAGCTAAAAAAATCTTTGATGAATATTCTTTTACAGAATACTAAATAATCAACAACTAATTAAAAACATTTCCAAAAATTTACGCGATTTGCATTCCTTGCATAATCGAAAATACATTAAAATTGATTTTTAACTAGGTTTTATTTTTAAAATCCACTTATTAATCTTGGTGTCATGGAAGAACCTGGGTACAAGAGTGGACAGATTCCTGAAAAAAATTATTTGAACCACAAATACTTTCAGTATAGAGATTATAAGTGATTCGCAGGAATCATTTTTTCACGAATCACCAATCCTCAGTCTTAAACATTAAATAATTCTGTTTGACCTTGATATGAGAAAAAGTTCCGAACATTCCAGTACTTTTGATAAAAAACTGTTTTATTTAGGAAAGTGAAAACGAAAAGTTCTCTGAAAAAACTGTTTAATTTTACAAGGCTGAAATTCATGAATTTTTTTTTCCAACAATTACCAAATTTACGGGAATTTCTTGGGAATTTCCTGAATAAAGGAATAGGATTTGTGATTCGTGGTTCCGCTGTTTGTAAATAAATGATTTTAATCACGAATCCTCTGTTTCCTGTGATTCGAATCACGAATCACAAATCCTTTTCAGCCCTTTAAAAGAATTTGAATCCCGTTTTTTTCACGAATCCTGCCCACTTTTACTGGTGGTGGGGGTGAGTACGTTTTTCGTTTCAAAACTCAAGCAAAATTTTGGCACTAGTAACTCAAATTCATATATATAGGTCACAATTTTTATCCGATAGTCACGAAATTTAAAACGACCATTAGTACTAAGCCAAGAATCTGACCTATTGATTTTATTGAGATGATCGACCGTATGATACTTCTGGTACGATTATTTTAGTTTTTGTTTTGGTAATAAAATTTTCAACTTTTGATCAATAGCTACGAAATTTGAAACATAATTATATTCACTATGACTTATTATAACTTGTAATGAATTTTTATGTGAATTGAGCGTACGGTGCTTCCGGTAGGTACGGTTATTTTCGTTTTTATTTAGGCTATTAAATTTTAAATTTTCGACCAATAACTACAAAATTTAAGAAAAAAAAATTTACTATAATATATTATAACCTAATGTAAATTTTGGTGCAGATCGGCCGTACGTTACTTCCGGTATGGCTATTTTCGTTTTTATTTTGGCTATAAAATTACCAATTTTCGATCAATATAACTACGAAATTCGTAACAAATATTTCAACTAGCTATAAATTTTGGTGCGGATCGGTCGCATGGTACTTCTGGTAACACTATTGTCGTTTTTATTTCGCCTATAAAATGCCTAATTTTGGACCAACGGGGACGTAATTCGGAACAAATATTTATTACGATCTATCAATAACTTTTTAGTGACCACCTAATTTTACATTTTTCAAAAACCTACTTTTTCTAACGGAGCTACTGCTGCGTTGGAGTTTTTTTTTTTTAATGACTAAAAAAATCAGTTAATTTATTTTTAAACGATGGGCCTCGTGAACGGAATCATTAGGGCTTAGTTTAGAACTAAAAGCATTTATTTCTATTCAACTTCTTCGCCTGATCGAGGACATCAATTATATGAATAGAAAATATGTTGAAAGTATCAGTAAACCAATTGAGAAACGATCTGCGATTAAAGCTATGACGAATAAAGTCATCGTAGAATTAAAAATCAATAAATACAGCGGATAAGTGGCTCAAAACCAATACAGCCAAACAGGTTAACGATCAAGAGGGGAAGAAAAAGGAGAAAAAACCAAAGTCTTATGGAAAAATACTAAACGCATAATTTTCTTACACAAGTTTTCAAATTTTAATAATTTAACCATACGAACGACTGGCTCACGTTTAAATTTGGACTTTTAAAATAATTCGAAATTTATTTTTCTCTTTTTTTTTTCTTTTTTTATGCATTTATTCATAATTTTCAGTTTTAAAGAACCGTATTGACCAGCGTTCGAATTTTATTGCTGTTAATAAATTGCGCAATTAAAACGGCAACGATGTAGCTGTCGTGAATTTCGAACGACATTTGCACCTTTTTGGAATGACTCCAAAACTTGCGAATCATTTTTAAAGGTATACATAAGCACTTATTTATTTAACTTAATTTACATGCTCATATCCTCGAGTTTTCGATGAATAATATATGAATTTATTATTACCAAAATCGTTCTAGGCCTATATTATCGACTGTCATTGGCTACCTATATTCACATTACCTAAGTAAGTGCCTACATGAATTTCCTTTTAACTAAAATTAAAACCTGAAGTTAATCGGTTAAAAAATTTATACCAAAAAAATGGACTGATCACAATTAAGGTGAAGAAAAACATAGTTGCATGAATATTAAAAAAAAAAAAAAAAAAAAAAAAAAAAAAAGCAGCAGTAGGTACCTATTTTTTAATGGTGGATTAAATTTTTATTACTATTCAGCGAAAATGGCGAGCGTGAGCAACAAAATATTAATTGCACTTAACTTTTTGAACTCGTTTGGTATAATTCATTCTCTGCCAAATTACCTTGTTATTCTGTTTTTTCGGTTATTTCAGCTCGAAAAGCAAAACAGAATTGACAATCGTTAAATTCTGCAATATTTAAATATTGCATTTGCTACCAACGTGCATTCATTAGCCTCGGCAATAACGTTTTTATAAAAGTAGATGCAACAAAGTACCTGTACTTATGCCCACATATTAATAACATCGTAACGTCGTTGTTTTATTTTTCAAAATCCATTAACAAGCAGTTACACTCAGTTTCACCCAGAATGTTATATGACATTTTAATCGCTGATAATTATTTTCCTCATAATTGCTCCAAAAATTTTGCATAATTTACTTTACTATTTCATTTTTACTTTTTAACAAAAACGAATCAAATTAACCTACAACTGTTCTGCTGTCTTCTTCTCGAATATCATCCCAAGAACTGAGTTGCGAAAAGTTCTGTCAAAGTTGACAAATCTGGTATAAAATTAGTTTATTTGATCAGAAGTACCTCTACAAACATGAAAGTTGGTTTGTAACACGGAAAATAAGTACAAGTTTCCTGCATTATTCTAATACAACGTAACTACAAAAAATGGGGATTTAACGAAATTCGAATTTGCAACCTGAAAATGAATGAAAAGAATATATAGGCCGGTCCTAAATGATATTGAATGGGTGCTATCTATAAGGGTCGAAAGGGTTTCCAAAAAAACTTCACTCTTAGCACCTCTAAAATATGTCTAACGACGCTCAAAATAAAAATTAAATTTAACCAAGGGTACCTTGTTGCTACAAAGCAATCATTCACACAGATCTACATACAGCAATTGAATGCCAATTGGATTTAATGGGTGGCCTTGAGCCTAATTGATGGTCCCATTAAAAGCCAACTATAGGTACCTGTGGAATACCTTGTCGTGAGAGATATTCACACTAGAAGGTCTTCAACAGTATTTTGCATGTTCTGCCACTTCATACGGTTAAGTATGGGAGAGCCAAATCCTCGGCAAACACTGGCGATTTTTGAGCCGGTTCTGAGAGTTTATATACAGGATTTGGTACACGCACACAGCACACATGCATACGTACATGTATGTAATTATGTCATGCGTTACGTCGTTTCTTGCCTCTGTCGAGGTGATAAGAAACAACGCAACGCGTTTGGTACTGGGCCGTGACATCACCGAGATCGTTATCTGGTAATTGATCTCAGCCCGTGCAATGTATCTTACCTGTACGTACATACAGGTACAAACATACAAACGCACCAGTGTAAATTTGTTTAACGTCATAAAGACGATTATTGCCAGCCTTTGGGTGGCAACTGTCATCGAGGGGTGCGAGCCCCTATTACCTCATACGAGTATTGTCCCCACAGTACTTATTGGAAATCGCCTTCTTTTAAATACAAACACATTCGATGTAATTGAAATTGGTATACACTTTCTCTCGTGAATGGAGAGTAACCTGCTTTAGTCTCTTACAACTATCTTATTTTTCAAGGCCTTTCCAAACACATAAGCTTTAGTCCAAATGAAAAGAACCATACAAATGAAGGATCATATTCGATATGATACCTAAAATTCCATATGTGTTTTAAGCGTAGCCTATATTCGTCATTGCAACTCAATTACGTTTCCAGGTATTTTAGTTTAAATTAAAAATAAAATAAAGGAAAAAGTTATATTAAATTTCCACATAAAAAACGAACAACACAAAATCTGAATATGGTATCTCAAGCAATAGATAGGTATATCAATGTGCAATGCTACAAATATTGTTTAAAAATGGCTCATCATGAATCACAACTTGAATTGTCAGAAGCTAAAAGAGGATACAGCTAAACAAACATGCACGTTTGAGTGCACAACCCCAAAAACAAGGGAATCGACTTTGTAAATATTTTAATATTAATAAGTGCCTCCAATCGAGCTCAAAGGGGCCATGTGGTAGTCGTACAAGAAAATTTATTCAAAATTTGAACTAAGCATCCAACCCTCAACAAAAAAAAGACAAAAAAACATAGACACTACTTATTCGAAATAAACAAAATTTTAGAAGAGGCTTCAACAAATAAAATAAGCCAAAAATAAAGAAATTTGAGCCCTTGGAAGTCGAGATAATAGAAGAAGAACATCAAATTGTGCATCAAATTGGTGTTTTTGAGTCTTATTATTATAAGCTTTCATTTTACTCACTACTGTGGTTTTAATATATACCAATACTGCAGTCAACCTTCCGCAACAAAATAATATTTATTACCCACAGGGCTGGCCACACGGGGGGTTTTAGGGGTTCAACTCCCATGACCCAAAATAAAAAAACAGCAAAAACCCTCTTCAGCTTGTATTCTATATTTTCTTTTTCAACTGTGAAAAAATGAAAATAATATTTTCATTAATTTGTATGATGTTACCTGTGACCATTTATTTTTTTGATTCTAATTTTGTGATAAATTTATGGAAAACGTGACAATTGACAATAATGTTTCAAATTCAACTGTTTCATCTTCATTAAGTATTATTAAATGAAATATATAGTTATATCGCTTCCTTTCAAAAGTTGCGTCTTCTTTTTGAAAATACTTCTGAAATTCCTGGATTGTTCGTATTTTTTCATTTCCAGTTTTTATTCATAGTTAATGTTAATGGTGTCACCCTAGAGTCACTTTTCATGACAAATAAAACAAACCTAAAAAAAAAGAAAGAAAAAAAATCATATAAAAATATAGCAAAATACCTATTGCCACATTGTCTAACGATATTTCATGTTAATTATGAATAATGCAACCATCCCAGGTCTGCCATTGCAATTCAACCATAATTGCATTTATTTTCAGAAAAACCTCATCAACTATATTTTAAAAAATTGTATAAAATTTTAATTTCACATTAACTTGTTCAGTTTTCATTTTCAAATTTTTTTAAATAATTTTTTTTTACGAAGAAGAGTCTATATGTGAGAGGGAAATCTTTTAAAAACATTCCGAGGTGCGACTTTCAGGGAGCTCATAAAATAAAATAAAAATTTGAATTTACACTTAGGTAGCCAAAAACAAAAACCTACCCTTGAGGAAATCCTATGGCCGGCCCTGATTTCGCATAAAACTAAAGCCGAAAATAAAAACTAAAAGCTTCTATTTTAAAAATTCGTTTTTAACCTAAACTTATTTTTAGTTGTCTTCAGGCACACCGATAACATCAAATTAAATCATTTTCTCATTTTCTATGGACTCGAATTTATTGTGTGTTAGCCTCATTTATTCCTTGAAGCTTCCTCAATAATTTCGTTTATGTCGAACACGCAGTTATCTCTCGTTTCAAGACAATTAGGACCAAAAGCTCCTATACTTCCATGTTTTTTGATGCCTTTTAATGAACATCAGCCATCCAAATTAGAACCGTGACGCAAACGACATTGCTTATAAATACGACGAAAATTAAAGGACTCGGTGATGGTTTTACAAAATTTCAGACCCGTCTTTACATTTTTGACTATGCCTACAGTTCGTACTCATTTTTGAAGCGTCATTTCCGCAGCACTCGAATAAGACTGGATTATTATAAAATACACATCTGGTTTCATGATGGTCCGCACATATGAAAATTAGTTTCGACCGTATGAAAACCGAATTAAATGGGTGGGGGGCGGTAACCTATACTATAAAAATGAAACTTTCGAATAGGCCTAAACATTTTTATGGAAAAACTCGCATATACGTGTTGGGTGCTCGGTACCTACCTACATTGTGTTATTTCTCCAACTTTCTAACTTCAGCAACTCTTCAACGAGAAGAAGAGGAGACCGTGTGTAGCCTATACGATACCCACATCAAATTGACGAGGTCGAATATTTTGAAAAGTACGTGCTAATTTTACGAATGCCAAGACGATGGCTGAAATTTAATTGTGTATTCATTCGGTATAACTGGCTCGCACCGTAATATCTATACGAATTTCACAACACCGTGGGAAATACGAATCGTTATAAAGATCTTATGCTGGTTATCGACAGTGTCGATAGTTACTGGCAACCAGTTTCGAATTTTGGCCACTTAATCCGGGGCGTCGCATGCACCGGGTGGCCATTAAAATTGAGAAAATTCGACAAATGTATTTATGACTTATGTGTAGGTATTGATGGTCGTTCAGCATTATCGATTCTTTATAGAACGCGTTGGGATGTTTTTGTCGTTGAATCTGAAACTAATAAAAAAAAGTACCTAGCCAATGTTCGAGTGAAAATTTTCGTGAAAAATAAAAATCAAATTCACGTTTAACAGAATCAGATTAGGGTGCAAACTTCGAGAGAGAGAGAGAGAGAAAAGAGGCTCTGTTTAACGTACGAAAAAATAATTCGTTCGTTATCATTAGGCAGTTATATGAAATTCGTAAACGTAATTGTCTTTTCGGTTGTGGATAATTGAACGGGAGAAAATAATGAAAAATGGTGGCCGAATACATACCCCACCACGAATAATTTTGTTTTCTCGCATCCATTTTGTTTCGTTAAATTTCACATAAACGTTCAAATTTCAATTTAAAAATCATATTTTTCGTATAATTAAAAGTACCAAATTGGGTATTGAAAAAAAAAAAAAAAAAAAATTTAAATACTAGCTATGATAGCTGATTTTGATCACTAGTAATAATCAAGCTTCTTGGCTGCAGCCACTGGCTTAAGTAGTGAAATTTAGTTGCTGGTCAACGCTAATGGCAAAAAAATTGTAGGCTGTGGTCACTGGCATCTATACGAATCTGCATAGAATTACAGAATTTGATGCAAAATGAAGGAGATCGATCATTTTCCAACATCCTAGATGTATAATTTGTCTAGTGGTAGGGGTGGAGGGGTAAAATACTCAAAATCAACCAAACTCCATACCACTGTCCTTGTAGTCTGAAAATTTTCACAACTGTTCTTTGATATTTACAACCTTTCATTTTAGAGCCTGACCACCGAATATGTTTCCTTTCAGGGTGGACAATATGTTATCATTATTGTGTTTTATGAATTTTTCAGGAAGTTCGATGGTTCTCTTGGTAAAAAATTAAACTCTCCTTTCTTTAGTCTATATTAATAAAATAGAGTCCTGACGGACTGACTCACTTACTCACTTACTCACTTACTCACTGACTCACTAACTCACTCATCACTACCCTGCTAAAACAACTGCACCGAATGACTTGAAATTTTAGAGGTAAATCACTATCATAGTGTAGATGCTCACTAAGGGAGGATTTTTTCAAATTCAACCCCCAATCAAAAAGGGGTAAAATGTGTTTTTACATTTTTTTACAATATCTCTTCAATGGGATGAGATATCGAAGGAATTTTTGCACTAAAATATTGTTGTATTCATTACTTAAAAATAAATTTCTAGATTTTTGGAGATTCATTCCTTAAGGGGGTGAAATGGGGTGAAACATTTTTTTACTTCTTTTTACATTTTTGTCAATTTTTCTTTAATTGGTTGAGATATCGTAGAAATTTTTGCACTAAAATATTGTTGTAGTCACTTCTTGAAAATCAGTTTCTGAATTTTTTGAAATTCATCCCTTAAGAGGGTGAAATGGGGTGAAATGTGTTTTGAATTTTTGGAGTCCGTCTTTATACCACGGATACCATTCAGTCTAGCTGACTACCCCTTTGAATTCAAAAGGCTAATTTCCAGTTAAAGTATTTTTTGCAGTGACTATAAACAAGTCCCAGGGGCAGTCATTCAAGGTAGCAGAAATTGACTTGAATGGGGACAGCTTCTCACATGGAAAATTCTACGTGGCATGTTCAAGAGTGAGTACACCTAGCAGTTTGATAATATTAGAACCTGAGAAGAGAACCACTAATGTGGTATACATAGAAGTGCTTCGGTGAATAAAATTTGAAAATTCGACAAATTGGTATAATTTAGTTGTTTTTTCATTTGAATTTTAAATTATAATTAAGTTCATATCATCATTTAGTTTCTCATATTTTTTTTGTTGAATAAATAAACAATTTTCAAATTCATAGTTTACTTTTGATTTACTTCGCGTCGAGAGAAAGCAACACCAAGGGGGTCGGGGCGAATCCCCCTAATTTATGATAAAAATCTTGTTTAAACAATTTTGTTTCTCCTTTCCTGCTGTAATTTTTTTGATTTCTGATCTGAAAGATGACCGCCCAAGGGGCCTACAGGTACCATGTACCCAAACAAAACAAATTCGTATCATCCTTTAATATTCTCTTCGAAAAAATTGGTGAATTTATTTAAATACTTTTCGAGTACGTATAATGACCTTCATTTTGGAAAAAATTAATAAAAATTATTAAATTTTACAATTTTCAGCGGAAAAGCTTTTTTGGACGTTTGCTTTTCTATTCGGTAAAATTCTTTTTTTTAAATATTCTTTCTCCACATCTTTAGATTTTAGTATACTGTTCAGAGTTTGGCCACCCAAAACACGCTAGCCACGCCAAAGCTCCTAATTAGGCTTAAATAATTTGTTCAAAAAAAGCAAAACAAATTCAAAAAATAAGAACATAGCCTACGTGAGAATATTCTTTTCACCCAAAATACCTACACCCTTGAATATGATAAGTGTCAAAAACATTAAATCAAACCAAAAGTAGAGATGAAAATTAAATTTCTGGCAGTTTAAAGGTAAAAAAAAATTTTTTTAATTCTGGACTAGACAAGAAATGCCCAAAACATGATGAATTTCAAAGTGAAATTATAAAATTCACAAAAAGTAGAACTCAATGTTTTCGATCTTTTTTTTTTCGGATGTTCAAAACATTGTCAACATTGTTACTATTCTAATTAACGTACCACCGAAAAAAAAATTGTAAGAATTATTATCGTTCATATAGTAGAAGCACGAAAATAATTAGTAATTGCAAAACGGTTGCGGTAAGTACCTACCAGCTTAGTGGTGCCAAATATCAACATTTTCGTAAAATATCGATATTTAATCCAAAATATCGTCATTTATCGTATAGATTTGGATTAATTCTGTCAAATGTCGATATTTTTCGCACTTTTACTACCAAATAATCACTATTTTTTTTCTGGTACGATCCTTTTCGCATTAAAAGTGCTGATGATGACTAAGTTTTCTACAGTGTTCAAAAGTAATAAAAATATTGCCAAGTATGTGGAATGGGAATTCAAAATTTGGCGACCCTGCTTATGAACGAGAACTACAGCTGTCTCAACACCTTTCTCAGCCATACCATTGAGTGACTTCTAATTTGAGGACAATGCTAGGGCGGGGTCCATCGTGAATGGAATAAAGAATTTTTATTCTCCCCAAAATCGCAACAACCTTTAAAAATAGCGAAGGAGAAAATGCTAAAAACAATATGCGATTTTTATTCGAGTTCTGTGCAAAATTTGATGAAATTTCTGCACCAGATTTTTTTTTTTAAGTTTTGCGACTTTATAATGCTTTTACCGGAATCTGATTCTGATGTGGACGGTAATAAAATTGAAATCGTCAGCCTACATCTCCAGCTAACCAGAACCATAAAACACGATACTATGCTCGGGAGACTTTCTATAGCCTACACTCACCATTTCTATACAGAAAATAAGTGATATCGAAAACATTGTCTCATACATGTAGACGATATTATATATAGCTAGCCTAGGCTACTCTCATCAGCGAAATTCAAGAACGAAAGAAAACGAGAACCTAATGTTATATTAAATATCATATGCAAGTCATACGAAAACAGAGATTTCAAAAAATTACGTAACTAATTTCTCGAGCAATTATTTATTTCGCCTCTATATTCACTTCGTAGTCATAAAAACTAATAATTAATTCACTTCTGCACCACAGTATCAAATGTTTTTGAGAACTGACTGTTATCGAACGTACCATATCGTGCAGTCAAAACGTTTCCAGTCCAAACTATAACCATAAAAAACGAGAAAAAAACCCTCGAGGAAAGGTTAACCTCACAAACGTTTTAATAATTTGAAACAGCGAAGGCAATACAGTATATCTGAAAACGAATTCATTTGTTGGGCGGATTGCTCTTGTCACTGTAAAAGTTTAAAACATCACTAATACACGAATGGGAGAACAATTATGGAAGAATGAGAAAAAGCCCCAAGGTAAATTGGACTGAATCATGAATGAGAAAATAAATAATGAAAAATTGGTTAGATACCTAAATAGGTAACTACCGGTGGTGGCTAAGAAGTGAGAATACGTGTAGCCATTATCGTAATAACTTGCTTCCTTAATTTTATCAGAAGTAAAGAAAAAAATTTCGATAATTTTGCAGTGTCACCACAAAAGGTACCTGGGAGCCAATTTCCTCACCCCTCCCCGTACCTTGTACTCCTAGTGATGGTAAAAATCGAAATTTTTCCACATGCGGATATATTTCAATTTTTATTAATTCGATTTCGATATACCCGTCGATACATCGATATTTCACAATCTTACGTTATCCTCTTTGGAAAATAAGAGACGACCATAAAAATAAACAAATAAATAATACCAGGTTAAGTAATTTTATTATGTAGATAAAATGGTCGATAGTCAAATAATTAAATTTTTATGCCCTCGATGTATCACGATATTGAAATTCGAAACAGATTTTTTCGATATTTGGAAATATTGGTATTTTTACCACCAGTAATTTAATACATAGTGATAGGCAAAATTGGGCTCATTAGTCTTGCCTTCTTGGCAGTTATTGCAAGATTAAAACTAAGAATCCAGGAAGCAAGACCAAGAATAAAGGTAAAATTTAAGAGAGAATAGGAAAAAAATTCAAAATATTCACAATCTTGCTACTTACTTTAATAATATTTGAACATTTAAAGGTGTACATCATACGTAGGAAATTAAAATTTTTGTTTATTTAGACGGACATAAACGAATAGAACGTTTAATTTAGCCATCAATAATAGTGAACACTTTTTACGTAAGAACGAAACTAAGGCTAAATTGAAAATTGCATTCAACAAATATGGTGAAAAAGGTAAAAATTAAGTTGACCACCATTTTCATAAATTAATGAAATTTTATTTGAACTCGTAATATGTTGATATGAATATTATGTAAATTATAAATGAAACTTTAATTTGAAGAATGGTAAGTACCCATAGATATTTTCATTACTGGTCGCAAGAATTTTTCATCCTTATGGTATCAACTATCAATAGATCTATGTTTAAGTCAATAATCATTATTATTATTTTTGACTGTGATTTCATTCTCATTAAAGATACTACTTCGGTAGGCTTCTCGGGTTTGAAGCGAACCCTGAAACTATAAGTGAAACGAAGTGGATTGGCCACAACGACGCAACCCCCCCCCCTCAAAAAAAAATAAAAGTGTACCTGGGCTACATCACACATGTTAGAAATGAAACCTTGCTCTTCAAAATAAACAAGTTCAAGGATTTAGCATCTAGTGAAATAGTAAAAATTTTTCCTAATCAACCTTTTTTGAATCACACGGAGCAAAATGAGGGGTTCAATCCGAAAATTAACTGTAAATTTGAACTCAGCGCCTCAAAAAACGTAAGCAATGATGTATTACTTAATTTTTTAAGACAAAAATATCCCAACCTTATTTGGGGTCACAAGGGCTCACAATAAGCGATTCACTTCAAAAATTAACTGAAACTTTAAACGCAGTGCCTCAAACAACATAATGGACAATGTTATGACTCAATTTTAAAGAAAAGAATGTCCTTACCCGTTGCCTATCAAAATTCGGAATCCGAACTGAAATAATTGAAATTTTCGAGTATCTAAAACGATCGTGCGACGAGTGTTCAAATCCCAGTAGAGGAACAGAATTTTTTTGTTTGAAAAGACCAAATTTTAAAAATCGGGCTTCGTCACGACGTCGGACTCAACTTGTCATAGTGATTTGAGAATTTTGGTAATTTTTGGTTCAGCCATCAATGAGAAATGGCGTCATCACGAAAATTGTACTGTTAGTGGATGCGTACAGAGGAAGGTTCGCCTCGCTCGCTTCAACTAATAATTAGGCCTACCTATCTACGAAATTCTTCTCTCAGTATATCTATTAATTATTCAAAGTGTGAGTGAGCATACTGTAGGTACGTTATAAAAACATTGATTATTTTCGAACTCGGTAAATTCAGAACAAATTAATTTTATGCAATTCATCAAAAAAATTGTCTATAGTATCTGTAGCAGAGAAAAAGACATTTTCAGACCCACATTATTTACATAGAACGGGTTTTTCTTATTCGAAGAAGAAAAAAAAAGTATAATTTCAAAAGGTTTTTGATACAAAATACAAAGATCTGGTAGATGAACCTCCTTTCCACGGTGAAAAAAAAAGAAACAAAAAAAAAGAGTGAAAAAGATGTCTATACTTACATCAAAAAGGAAGGAAATTTCTGTAGCAATAAAAGCGAATTTTTTATTTTTTGTCCGCCTCCATTATTCTAAAAAAAAATAAAATTCGAAAAGACGAAAAAGAAGAAAGTGTATTTATATATCAACTCACTGACGACTGTTTTATTACCTAAATTCTATAGCCCTGTACGGATTGCATTCAAAAGAAAGAAAAGAGAAAAAAAAAAGGTTAGTAAAAAGATCAACAGAAGCTCAAAAGATGGGGAGGAAATGGAAATATTTTGGAATGACTAGCGGAACTACGACGGTTATAAAGATGTTTACAATACTATTGGAAGTATATTATATAGTAAAACTTATTAACCAACCACCATTTCAGATTGAGGTAGGTATTCATTCTGGTACTATGAATTTATTCAGTTCGCTGAAGTCCTGAACCTGAAGACAAACTAACCATCGCAGCATCAGGTATATCTATGTGATTTCTTGAAATCTTTATTTGTAGTCAAAATTTTACGGAAAAAGATCACAGTCTACTGTATCACAACCGATGTGAGTAAAACTGGAACTCGACGCACAAAGAGGCTGACATCTGGCGAATTTTTTCGTAAACTTTGAAAACGAGATACCTAATAGACATCCATTGAATTCAGTGCTACATAAATCCTCAATTAATGCTTTTATGGTTGGTTTCGAGTTAAAGATAATTGAGTTTGATTTTATTTTCCATAATTTATTGTAAAAATTTTTCAAATTGACGTGTAAAATGATTCCACAGGAAAAATACTCTCAAAAATAGTCAAAACACCTACAGAAAAAAAGTCCATCATCCCGTTTACAAGATTCTTATCAGAACATTAGCACGCCACAGGGTTAACGGGTCCCAATAGTTTTCGTTTCGTTTTTTAGGAAACAAAAAAAAAAATATATATCAATTTTTTGATCATTATAAATGCATTTACGGTATGACATATTTTGAAGCCAGAATGCAGAAAAAAAGTATTAGCCAGGTACAGGCTAAATAGTCTATCCTTTCCTAAAAAAATTTTTCCAAAATATGATTTATTCGTATATTTCATTACGGATGCAGTAAATTTAAACGTATTTCATAGAGACAGCAAAAATCAATTTGAAAAAGGCTAAAACTATATTTTAAAAACTGAAAACTGACACTTAGATTCTTTCTTTTTAGGTAGGCAACAAAATAAACAATGTTGCAGATACCTCCGTCGCACAAATTCTGAAAATTTGGTCCGATTAAAGGCTAACCGTATTTTGGGGTGAAATAAAGCACTCTAGACCATATTATCAGCTATCCTGACCCAGTCTGTAAAGATACAAAATTTTTTTCTAAATAAAAGTTGGAGTACCTACTGCGGTTGCCCACTATCTGTCTTTACCTATATGTCCCTCTTTCCTGTCATAATTTTTATCAGACATACGCTTAATTGGCAAGTCTCCATTCCACCAGGAGCGCTAGTAGTGCTTGTTTTGATGGAAATTTATACACACAAATTTAGGTATTCCTCTACTGTGCTTTTTTTTAAATCTTACTAAATTTAATTAAAATAAATAATTTATAATGTTAGCAACACCTATTTACATGCTACACATCACTGATTTCTTCAAAGGAGCAATTTGCCTCTTTCTTGAGGGTAAAGAAGTTTTAAATGCTGGCAAGAAAATTATAGGCAGGTACCCAAAGCAGTGTATTGTATCAATTTTTTATATTGTACATGTTTCTTTCAACTCATAAATAGAACTACCTAGGTACTTTGTTGTTATCTGTACTGCTACTCCTACTCTCTCCCATAGATGTGAATGGGAATATGGTAGCTATCACAGCTGTATGCACACAGTCCTCAAACATATTCCACAATACTCATAAAATTGAAATTGTATTGAATGTTTCTAGCATTAAAAAATACAAAATGTTCCTATATAAGGGTGGAATGAATGAAAGATGTAAGTACGTAGGTACTTAATAATTTTCTTTCAGAGGTGTCTATATCTCAAAGGATTATATTTTTTGTAACAACTTAGACAAAAGTTTAGTTTGTATAATCCCAATTTGATTTTTCATTAGGTTGAAAAATATTGGTGAAGTTGCAACAGCTAGTTACACTGACATCAAATGTCAATGGAATGTACAGTTATTAAAAAGGCTTTACAAGCCTATTCTAATCAAAGAATCATAGCATTTTTTGTTACTTTTCCATTTGTAAAACACATACCCATTTCTTCCAATGGGGAGCATTCTCTTTAAAAGTAACTTGTATAGCCCAAAATTTGATCTAGAACCATTCAGAGAAACAAAACAAGCTTTTAGCAAGAATAACCAATGAGACTGTATTAAACAATTTAAGTTTCAACTGACCTATTGTTACAGCCATTTATAGAGCACTGAACATGATTTAAATTTTATTTTATAGGTATCTTAAATTAACTATTGCTTATTCTTCAAATATTCAATTGCTTATAAAAAAATTTTTCTGTTTTTATAATTTCTTATTTTAGTTATTTCAGCTTATCTATTTTTATTACAATTTTGAAGATGGTCACCCATAATTTCACAACCTCAATGAAATTTGAAATTAAGTTGAACTGCTTGAAATATTTATAATATATTGATACATTTCAATCAAAACATCAGAATTTTATATGGACAAATAACAAACTACATTCAATTTCCATTATTGTTTACTTTTCAGCACCCTATAATGGTAAGGTAATTTATTTTGCCAGCAGAGTGCGTATCTTTACTGGGGACTTTCCAGAAAAGCCGTTCAATTCTTCGCTCATTTGGTACTGAATACCCAACAACCTTATCTCACCGATGTAAACGAAACGCCTAATCATGCTAAAGTCGAAAAATTGACTTCGAAGCTATCACAGATTCACAGAATGAAAACAGATGCAAAAAGACCTACTGCACATGCGCAGTAAACGTAAACCTATGCCCACTTAAATGTTGGCACCGATTTTTGTGTTTACCTGCGTATACAATACTAAACGATCGAAGGTTCAATCTCATACTGATTCTGGGGCTAGTTTGCACACACCTTGAAATGATGTACGTTGATTTTTTTTCTTTAATGGATCAGCGGTAGATTACGTAAGAAGTCTACATACAAATTTCAGCCAAATTAATCTGATACTGTAATAGTAAAAAGGAAATATGAGAAAATTTGTAGTAAACTATTAATTTTTGATTAAAAAACCATTTTCAAAATATGCTAATTCAGAGTGCGTTTAAACTAGCCTCAGAATCATTATGAGACTGAACCACCATTCTCTGAAGTTTAAACTAAGTGCTGGTGGCTAAAAATTCCCCATTCAATCGGACCCCATTCAGTTTTTCCTCAATATCTCAGCCTTGGGGTAACAATTTTTTGAACTTCAAGATGTAATTGTAAGAGAAGGTCCCCTGGCTACCGGTCAATGCCGAAAATAATAAAAATATATTAAAAAAATTAAATTGGTTATACAAGGGTTTAAACCGGTAATTTTTTCCTACATTTTTACTTTTTTATTACCGTTGTGTTACATTGCCAAAACACTTGGAACGTCGAAATTGGCCTTAAATGTTAGGTATAAAGTCGCAGGTACACTATTTGTATCGTTTAGCTGTATCATATTGTCGCATCTTCTCAATGTGTATGAGGTCCTCAATCTCGTACGATATGAAAATAATACGATGATATAATGCTGCCCATTCCAAGATGATTGTGGTATTCTGCCATCACACCAAAAGGCACGACCTGAGAGTGCAAAATTTTCGACAGAATTTGAAGGTATGATACAATGCCACAAAATGAGATCCGTATCGTACGTGTATATGATATACACCGATGATATGGCATGGCAGAGTGATAAAAATGTTCACCCACCTTAATAGTAGACTTTTGATTCAGACTTATAGATCATGTTTTCTCCGATAGAAAGCAATTCCATGTTGGCTGGAAGAATGTCAGTATGGAAACTGATGTGTGATGCTCGGAAACATTTTTCCAATTAGTCTTCACTATGTGCAAAATCTGTTTGAAAACCTAGAGATAGAATCTGTTTTTTTTTTTTGTTTTTTTTTTCATTTACCATTTAATTACAACCAAATGTAATGTCACGCATCGATTTTGGTACTAATGGATTTTCTAAGCCAAAACTAAATTTGTGAATTTTTCGTCCCTTTCACACGTTGTCTTAGTAAGAGGCAATCTATGGATCAAATAATTAAACATTTTTAAACGTTTTTTTTGTGACATAAAAATGTTGAGTTTGAAAATTTAGGAACTATACCCTTGAAATGCATTTTGCTGTGGCACACATAGGCAGGCACCTCTACCTGCGTTTGGTTACGCACTGGTTTGAAGTTTCAGGTGCTGTTTGCTGTTGGTTATGTAGGGCGAGACCTAAAGCTTTCTTTTTTATTACTTGGTAGATATTTTTACTAAAACTACCGTCAACTACTTGGAAGAGTTTTCCAAAAATATCGATTATTTCAAGAATCGAGAGTTATTAAAATTTTGCAATTAAACTTTATTTCCTTTGAGATGGCTTTCTGAAAACGAACCTATTTTTAGATTAACCTTTAGAAGGCGAACCACTTTGGAAGGGCTACCCTTTCACAGAAAACGTACTAAAACGTACAGACTGAAAAAACTGTAATTCTATAAAATAGTATAAATAAATACTATTCAAATAAGGTTTGTAGGTAGCCTACTTTGTACAATGACGAAGAAATTGCCTTAAAAAAAATGTCCACGTGCCAGTGCCAAAATCAGCAATGAATTATATCCTATTTAAACGATATCATTTCGAATGTTTTACCACAAATATTATAATTATGCCTACTAATGCCCGAGTACCAATATACTGTCGGTATTGGGCCTTTATTTTGCATCTTAATTTAACGCTCGTAAATTCGAAACAAGTTACTGAAATCTTTTACACAACTACAAGTTACCAAAAAAGTAGGTATACGATGTTAACCTAATGGCGTGTAAAATGTATTTTTTGACAAAAATTTTCCACAAATAGAAAGTAATCTCCAACGAATTCATGAAATTGACAGAGCAATACCTAATACTCGAGACACTTTACTCAGTTTACCAGTCAAGTCATTCTTCCGTTAAAATTACGAAACAATAAGACGACCCCTTTTTTTGTGCCACAAAAAATTCAATTTCCCTAAATTTTCGCTCCAAAATGTTTCTCTTGTTCTCATTGTTTTGTTTCTTCTCCGGCAATTTTCTCCACTTTTCTTTTCCAAAACGAACTCCAATTTTACCGAAATAACTATTTTTCATTTCGCAGCCTATCAAATACCCACACGTTCGTTCCGCACCAAGTTTCATTTTGTATTATTCGTACCCCCAAAAAAAAAGAAATCAAATTTCAATTAAAATTTCGTGCAACTTACCTTAGAAATAATTTCTTGATGTTGCCTTTTCGCTGGCTTCGATAGAAAATAAAAACATTTCACTCGGTTCTCGTTTGCATAAAAATCGAACAGACACGAATTAGAATAACGCTATATCGATACCCGACTGACGAAACGTCGAAAATTATTTTCAAAAGCCACTAAAAATTCTGTCAAAAAAACACAAACACAAAAACGAGAAAATAAAAATACGATCGAGAAGTGTGTATATACAACCACGAAGCATTAAAAAGAACAATTTCCTGTCGAAGAATCTCAGGATTTACACACTACTTGTCAAAAAAACAAAAAAAAAACAAAAAAAAAATCTACTAAAAGGGGAGGTAAGTGTTACCAACATTCCGATGGAGGATACAGCTACTTGTTGCAGCCGGTTTTTTTTTTTTTTTTTTTTTTTTTTTTCAGTAAGCAGACTTAACAGAACATGGTGTGTCGGTGGTTCACAAGGTAAAATCTACACTTGCAAGGTACGACGAGTACTTCCGATCATAACTAATTAGTATTCCAACATGATATTTTATTTTTTTCTATTTATTTTTTTTTTATTATATTTTTATTAAGCATTATTATTATTATTATTATTATTTTTTTTTTAGTCTGTCAACGTTTTGTCAATGAAACGCAGTTCTTTAGCATTTATTTTTCACGATAAACAACGTAACTTGAGGTTGAATTAAGCGAACCGGCTACAAGCGAATAGGCAGGTACTAAATATATTATTAATGAAAGGTTTCATCGTTCGGTGCGGAGTAAAGCAACGATGTATAGGCTATTTAAATCACGTATAGAGTTGGAATTAAGCCTATTTTAAGTAGGTATTGTAGTGGCAGAGACACTACGGGTTTCGGTACTTATATATTAAAGTGGTTTTACGTCCAAGGGACTATAAAAATATCGCCGCGCAACGACGAATGTTGGCGACCTCCTCAGCCCAGTAACTCGGCTACCTACATTTCTTCAGTAGACGAGTTCCCAGCGCGCATGAGATCGTAGGCGTAGCCCACGATACTGGGGGCGGTGTCCATGGCCAGTCTTCCAAGACTCGCTGCCCTATCAATCTGTAAAAAAGCAGAATAAGTTTCATACACACACAAGTACATACATGTTGTTTATTATAAAAATATAAAAAAACAAAACAAATTGTACTTATAAACTACTAAATAAATATTTACAATATTTACAAAATCCACATATCTTTGTATGAAGAAAAAAATTTATGTATCATGATTTTCTTCCAGTTAAGAGTCAATTATTGGCTCTCAACTGTGATTTGTGGGCCGTCAAATTGCCGGACGCTTCTCTGGGGAATGGATGGTGACAGGTTCAGCGCTGTGTAGGAGTTTCACTGTAAGGAAGAAAAGGTATTAAGTTAGAAATTTTTTATTTAAAATTGTGATAGTTGACAAAGTTATCACAATTCTGTTTAGTGTGGATCGCGATCCGCTATCACCTTTATCCGCTTTCCTCGTAGGTAGCCGGACGATAAAGTAAGCATTTGACAAGGTTGACTTGCCGTGTCTTCAAAGATAGCTGACCTCCAATGTTGCCACAAAGCATTGGTGTTCGTAGTAGTGGTTGTGTGTATGAAGTGTATTTACAGATCAAGTTCGGATAGAAGTTAGTCTATGTTTGGGCTAACTTCTGTATCAGTTCTTAGTTCCAATGGTGCTAAGAACTTTATTGGCCGGCTCACTATTTTAGAGCTGGGCAATCTGACGTCAGCATGGCACACTTGGCCATCACGTGACATCATCAGGTTTACTACAGTGGCTAGTTTGTAGATTCCTAGTTTTGTCATAATGTCCAACACGTGGACTATGTCTCCAATTTTTGGTTGGAAACTTACCATTTGGTAAGAGTTGCTTACATTTTTTGGAACTCTGTCTCTCAAATATGGGGGATAAAGTCCTTTCTAAGCTGCCCAAAGCTTGGTAAGGTTTATTTTGTCAGTTTTCCATAAACCTTGTAAATTTTTGGCTGTTATGGTAGTTTCATCTAAGGGTTTGTCTAGGTCCAATGTAAAATTTTGGAAGTTTGCATGCATGAAGTGTGCAGGTGTTGGAGTCACTTGCTCAGCTTCATCTGCTGCAGGGCACAGAGGTCTTTCATTCATCATCACTTGTATATTTTTAAGCGCTGCTTGAAAGTTAAAGCGAAGATGAGAGTGTGGACCCATTACACGTTCAAACGCTTGTTTGAAGACTCCAATTAGTTATTCATAAGATGCACCATACCACGGAGCCTTGGGTGGAGTAAAGTGCCAGGTTATTCCTTTTTGTTGTAACCTGTCGCTTATAGTACTGTCTGATGTTATTGCTTCCCAGAATTGGGGTAAGTGGGTTTCCACTAACCTAAACTGGGCGGCATTGTCAGACAGTATTGCCTTTGGCGTTCTACGGTCTGCGAAGAACGTTTGGAACGCCATCCACATTTCTTGTGTTGTTAATGATGAGACGGATAAGAAGTACACTGCTCTTGTTGATAGACAGGTAAAGATTAACACCCACTTTTTGTAAGTTGGTGTTGTTGTTGGAGTTGCCAAATCCTTTTTCTTTTTTGGTAGGTATTCATCAAATACCGAGTATGGACCGAAAACATCCACACCTGTGTAGGTGAAAGGATGAGTGAAAGGTACCAATCTGAAATTTTGCATTTCAGAATGTGTTGGTTGTGCAAAGGGCCTTTTGTTTGACTTTTTGCACATTACGCATGAATTTTTTAATACTTTAGGAAGTATTCTCATTGCCCTTGGCACAAAGTAAGTTCGGCGGAAGGCTGCCATTGTAAACTTAATGCCTATATGACTATTTAATGTGTGTACATTTAATAGTATTAATTTTGTTTGGTGTGATTTTGGGTGTAACATTACTGGAGATAGAGTATCTTCAGTAAATGGTGTTACAGGAATATAGTTCCTTAACCTTAACAGTCCTGATTTGTCAATTGTTATATGGAATTTATCGTATGTCACATATTCGGGTGCATTATGTGACATAAGTTTATTAAAGATTTCAGAAAAGTATTTTTTCTGATCTGCGTAGATGAAGGATAGTAATGCGAATTGATAGTTATTATGGATTAAAGCCTACGGTGAAACAGACCTGTTTCTGGCAAGTCGTTTTTGTGATAATTTTCAAAGTGTGTTTATGCAATGGTAGAAAATTCTTTTTAGACTTATTAGCGTGTTAAATTTGTCTATATTGATGTTGAATAGTGTATTCAGTGGTTCGTGTATGAAACTTGTGTAGGGTATTGTTTTTGAAAGATCTGTCTTTTGTTTAGTAGACAGATCTAGTATTTGCTGTGAGTTTATATTGTTTTGAGTTTGTGTAAGATCCTGACTGATTTGGTTGGGATCTTGTACTTGGTCAATTTGTGTAGCAAATGTTTTAACTTCACAAATATAATTAACCAAACTCATAGTAAATTTTGGGATAAAAGTTTTTCTGGATTTTAATTGTCTTTTTAATTTGGCAGGTTGATGACTGTCAAATATTGTGTCTTGATTATAGGGAATCAAGTCTGACAATTTATCCGAAACTTTCAATGTTTCCCTTAAAGTAGAGAAGACTGGTATAGTTTTCTCTACTTCTGTTAAATCAGGCAAAGACTGAATAATATGTAAGTCAGTCTGTGGCCATGTATCAGGATGTCGAGTTAACCACTGTGGACCTGTCCACCATGTAGTAGTGAACAAGTCTTCCACCATTGCTCCTCTTGAGCCGACATCTGCTGGGTTGTTGGCTGATGGAACGTATATAAACTGTAGGTTTGGTAGAGTTTTTATTTCATTGACCCTATTTAAGACAAATTGTGTTAACACTCTATGTTCTAACAACCATGTTAGAACGCATTTGCTATCTAACCAAAGATAAGTTGGGCTGTTGTGTAAGTCAAGAGGATTGCGTATATTCTTGACCGCTCTAGCTCCTATAAGTGCCGCTAACAATTCCAATTTTGGTATTGTTACCATTTTCATACGGGCTATTTGTGATTTTCCTATGACAAATCTGGCTTTAGTTGTACCACTTTCTTCATTGTGGAAGCGTAAGAACGCAACCATGGAGAAAGCAGTTTTTGAGGCATCTACAAATATATGTAGTTGACATTCATTCCGGTTATAAATACCCAAATAAATTTGTCTTGGTAGGCAGTAAGTTGTGCACTGAGTTAAGTCTTTTAGTAGCTCTGTCGCTATTGGTTGTAGCGTCAGAGGTAAAGACTCATCCCATTTATAATTTTCATTCTAGAGTTGTTTTATGAAAACTCTGGAAGGTATAAATGCTGGGGCAAACCAACCATGTGAGCTTTTCTTGTGTTTAATAAAAGATAAAAAGTAATCACTGCTCACTGGTAAGCACTCCTTTTGATCTGCGCTAAATTCTGTCAGCATCCTGGCCCTTGCCACTTCAGAATCTGTTACATTCTGTTGAAAATATGATTTATTAGTATCAAAATCTGTGACTTTATCAAAATCACATGTTTTCTTACTTAGTGCTTCCTTGCGCTGGCGCAATTTATTGTACCAGGCCTCCTTGTGCTTCTTGTAGATTGGGTAAGGAGCATTCGGGCACAAGTTGCTGTGGTGTTTGGCTGATAAGCAGTCGAACCATTTGCAGCAAGCCGAGACCTTCTGAAACAACTTGTTGTGGTGTGGCAGGTTGCGCATTTGGTGCACAAACTCCTGGCCTGGTACTCGCATTGACGCTGTGGAAGCGTGTTGAAGCGAGGGTCGTAACAGAGAAATGCCGGGTGTTTCTCGTAGCAGAACAAACACGCTTTCTGCGGGATGGCTGTCACATTCAGGATACTTTTTGGAGTATCCTGAGCGTTCCGCATGTCTTTGTTCTGTTCTCTACGTGCTGAAACAGAAGAACAGTTAGGAGACTTTGATAAGTTTCCCTTATTATTATTTGAGTGCTTATTAAAATTGTTGGGATTAGATTTATCTTTTCCCTTTGATTGATCGTTACCTTTTGAGAAGGTAGCAGCTATAAATCTTGGACTGCCTTTAGGTTGTCCCTGATTATTTCTCCTAGAATTTGAGTTGGGGTTATGCTTTTTGTCAAACATTTCCTCAATTTTTATAAATTCTCTGATTGCGGAAAAGAGATGAGAGACATGTCTTTCGATACTTTTGAGATGATTTCTGTATGATCTCAGTGGGAATTTTTTAACAGTGACATTGAACAATTGCTCTTCGTCTACTACCATTGAGACCTGCCGATAAAGATCAATCAACACTGCAATTCCATCCATACCATCTTGGATGGATGAAAGTCCATTTGTAGTGTTCCGAAATTCAGTAATTTGGTACCATATTTCCCCTCTGACCTTACTTGGGTCCCCAAACCTATCATGTAAAAATTGCAGACGTTGTTTGTAGCCAATGTCATCAGGTGCAAAATGTTAAAATTTTTGAACTATGTGTTCAGGCATTGCTTGCTGAAGCAATTTAATTTTTTGTGGGACTGCAATGTCCGTACGAAGATGTACGTACATTTTAAATCCCCTAATAAACCCTGGATAGCTAAGAATCGTTGAATCCCAATCATCTATATAATATTTGGGTGCTCTCAGGTTCATAGCTGCTTTTTCCGGGTGAGTATTTGGGTCCAATTCCCAACAACAGGGTATTGGTTCCGGTATATTTTTGTTAGAAGTAGGTTCAAAATTATTCCCTAATATTGGCCTGGGGACCAACTTGGTTACTGAATCATATTTATTTTGATCAACTGCGTTTCTATTGGGAGAAACGCAATTGTTATTAACCGGTTCGGGTACACTAGGTATGACAGGAGTGGTGTTGATGAAACAAGCACATATTTGTTTATGTGCTGGTTCATCTACCTCATCCTGTGAATAATCCGTACAATTACGTTTTTCGTATTTGCGCGGGTTGGATAAAGTAGTTTTTCATTACCTTTTTGGATTGCTGGCTGCACAAACTCATCCCAGAACTGATCTAGGTTGAGCCCATATTCCATTTTGACATGCTTTACCATGTCCGAACGGTCTCGCTGGATTCGCTCGATTTTGTTCTCAGCTCTCTCTAATCAAAGATGGTCGCAAGCTGCTATGGCGGCGAGTTCCTCCAGCTCTTTTTTCCGTCGCTGCTGCTCCTGCCACTGACGTTAGAGCCACTGTCTCTCCAACCACTCCCATTGCAGGCGCTCAACTGGGCGTTCCGCTTCTTCAGCTCATTCGTCACTAGGCGAATGTGCTGTTATTTCCCCACCACCGAGCACTACTTGACCCGATGTTAAGGGAGTTGATTCCTCGTGAATTTGTTGCGGGGAACCAATCGGCAGTGATGATGGCGATGGCTGTTGTTGCAGCTGCTGAACTGGTGCCATCAGTGGAAATTTTGCTTCAATTTCCCCTTGGTTGGAACGCAGTTTTAAAATTTTGGCCCTTGCCAGGAGTATTTTATTTTTATCTACTCCTGGTGGCAGATTCATCAGCTGCTCGATGACTTGGGCGATTACCGGCAGCTGTTTTCGACCTGAACTAAAGTTAGTTCAGGCTTATTGATCATATTGTCGAGTTCTATTGTATAGAACCCGGCAGTTGTGATCGAATCTAGGTAGATTTCGATCCTTGTTTCAAAATCATCGACCTCCTGCATCGACCCTGTGCTGTAGTGCGATTTGTCACTGGATAGACGTGACGGACCTGCCTCGGCCTTTTGTTGGGCCGATGCCTCGATCTCCCTCTCGATGTCTTCGTGGTGAAGACTGTGCCTGCTGGCAATTACTTTTGCCAGCAGGGCATTGGCGAGAACAGGCGACACCAGGGTGTTTTGTGGCAGTTGCGGAGTTGTATTTGGCTCCCGTGCAGGGGCCACCAAATGTGTTGGTGGTGTGTCTGTAGGTGGCCGAAGGTGCCGGTGACAAATCCATCGATGTTTCGTCACATTGCATTTTAATTTCTGTCGATTAAAATATTAAAAATTATTACTCTTGTTCGTGTTTTATTTCAATTTTTAATACGTTGCTACATGTATTTTATTTTGGAATTTCAAAATATTTTCAAAGTTTTAATTCAATTTTGAAAATTTTGGCATGACCTGTGGGCGCAATGAAGATTTCCCATCACGGGTCGCAATTTATTTTTCGAATGTGAAATATTTTCAAAGTTTTTATTTCAATTTGAAAATTTTGGTGTGACCTGTGGGCGCAATGAATGTTTCCTGTCACAGGTCGCGATCTATTTTCATAATTATGAATTGCTTTTCAAAGTTTTTGCTGATTTTGAAAATTTTGGCATGACCCGTGGGCAAAATTTGGATTTCCCTTCACGGGTCGCAATAGTTATTGCCGAATTACAAAAATATTTAGTGATGCAGGTGAAGAAGAAAAAAAAAGTAAATTTTCCGTGAATAATTTTTGAATTTATTATTTTACTAATTTATATTCAAAAATTTTGGCGTGACCCGTGGGTGCAATGATGTTTTATCATCGAGGGTCACATTCGGTTTTTAAAATTTTTGAATTATTTTCAAGTCCTAAGTCAACTTTAAAAATTTTGGTGTGACCCGTGAGTGCAATGAAGCTTTCCCAAGATGGGTCACGATTACCTTTTCAAAGTCTCGATAGGCTTTGAAAATTCCATGATTGAAAAATACGAATTATTCAACATCGACGAACTAACAAATTTTATCATTTTTCATTGCGCCTATTGTCGAGGTATTTGGTAAAAAGTTGGCAGTAAAGCGCGATGAAAAATGTTACGTGAAACACTAGTTTAACATAATTAATTATTTACGTTAAATTATTTTTAAGTACGTACAATATTCAAAATTATTGTACCTACTTTTTCGCGTGATAAATAAATACAAAAAATTATGAAGATTAGCAATGGCGTAATTCGAAGACAAGAAGCACCTAGGATCACCATAGTGTGTGGATACCTAGGATATTCAAATTTAAATTATAAAGTTTATTTTATTTAATTATAAATATTTATTTGTGGTCTTCCTCAAATAAATATTTCGTAAAGTGTCAACGTCAAAAATAGGAAATAAATTCAGAACCAACACCTATTTTTTGGCATTACAGCATGCTAATTGTGCTTAATTTGTGCTAATTTGTGCTGCAAATTAAAAATTTTATACTCATTCCCTATTTGTGGTTTAGTGTCTCCCCTCAGCCCCACCATTTTGAATTTTGACCCAAAATTTTTCATACTAGCTGGATTTAATTAGTGCTAAATTTTGTTACCAATTTTGGAATTTGTTATCACCCCCTACTTAATATATAAAAAAAAGTTTGTGGGTGGGGCTTGGGAAAGGCTAGCCCCACCCATTTTGAATTTTGACTCAAAACTTGGCATACTAATTGTGCTCAATTTGTGCCAACCATTTTTAAATTTGTGCTCACTTCCCAACTCAGATAAAGAGCATCAAAGATTTCCCCTCAGCCCCCCTTTTTGAATTTTCATACAAAACTTTGCCCACTACTTTTTTTTAATTTGTGCTTAATTGTGCCAACAAGCTTATAATTCCTGTACATTCAAATCTTTAGTTATTTGCAAAACAAGAGGAAATGCAGCCCCACCCATTTTGAATTTTGACTTGAAATTTTGCAAACTGATTGTGCTCAATTTGTGGGGGGGCTAACATTTCTCCAGCCTCACACAGACTCTTTTGTTTATAACTAAGGAAGGAGGTGAGCACAAATTCTGAAATTGATGGCACATATTAGCACAAACTGAGCACAATTAGGCCAAAAATTTTCGGGTCAAAATTTGAAATGGGGGGCCGGAAAAATGGACCTCTAGGTAGGCACTCGTATACTTACTTAGGTACTTCGTTTTTGTGCGTTTACTTTCTCAAAATTACGCTTCTATAGGTTTAATTAGGAGCACCGTAAAACAGGCAGCAAATAATGCTTAAAATAGGTACGAGGACACGTGCATTTAATTATAATACCAAGACACGTACCTATACCTACGTAAGTATCAACACGCCTCACAAAATCGAAAGGCCCTGGAAAATATTACTGTAACAAAAGACTATTTCTAATCCTTATTATTTTAGTCAAATCGTTCAAAAAAAAAAAATCATCACATAAACTTTAACTACGTATATAAAGTTGTTGAGTGGGTCACCTAGATTAACGTACTAAAAGTTGCACCCTTCTCATCTCTTGCATTATTGAGGAGAGGGGTGTTTATCCTCCACAATTTGGTTTTTCGCCTTTTTCTCCGCAAATTTTGATTTTATGATAAAAATAGAGCACAACGATATTGTTTCGCGTAAAATTTCCTACAAAAAATGTGTCACGCAATTTTTTTGCCGACGCCTACTCGTCCCTCCAGAGAGTCTTGAAAACAACCATTTTTCAGTAATATGTTCAATAGCCAGAAATAACTCGTAATTATCATACTATATAAATATTTTGTAAATCGATACATATTTTCTAACAAATCCACTCCTTTCCATAATCCCTTCCTACAAAAAAAGTTACATGCAGTTTTTTACCCGACTCACCTCCCTCCAGAGATTCTTGAAAATAACCAAATCCAGTGAATATGGTTGTTTTCAATGAATTTGGTTGTTTTCAAGACTATCTGAAGGGGAATGGGGGCGTCATACAAAAAACTGTGAAGTGGAGGGGATAGTAAGGAGATATTAAAAGGGAGTGGATGGGTAGAAAATATACGTATTTGGTTTGTGAATTGACTACATAGTGGCCCATATTCACAAAGGTCACTTTAACCTCCATTCGCTTAAATTTCGCTTAAAAATGACTTTAGGCCCAATTTTGTACTTAAGAGTGTGATAACATTTTATTTTTAAATTGAAAACAATTTTCCCGCACTTTTAAGTATGAAATTGTGCAAATAAATTTTTTTAAGTGAAATTTAAGTGAAGAGAAGGTAAAGTGACATTTGTGAATATGGGCCAGTACGATAATTTTATTACAAGTTATATATTTTACATAATACTGTTGAACATATTCACTGAAAAATAATTGTTTTCTAAACTCTCTGGAGAGGAAGAAGGGTGTTGGGAAATGTGACTTTTTATGTAGGAAATTTTATGCTGAACAATATTGTACTGGTCTATTTTTATCATAAAATCAAAATTTTGAGATAAAAAGGAGAAGAACTAAATTTTGGGGTATAAATACCCCTCCAAAAAAATTCAAGAAAGTTCAAGATATAGGGAGGGTGCAACTTTTAGTATGTTATTCCAGGAAACCAACCCAACAACTCTATATAGTTGAAGTTTATGTGGCAATTTTTTTTTTTCATAATTTTGAAGCTGATTTGACTGGACTGTATAAGACACAGCCCCCAACAACTTTTGAATGGGATGTTGTTGGAAATCGATATATGCTACTATGATATAAGATTCGCAAAAATCATTTTTTCCTGATAAACCAATGATTAACAATCAGCCTAGATCTCAGAGAGGGAGGAGGAAAGGGTACTAAAGGTACCAGGCCTGAACTTTTTTGGAGGGCCAAGAAGGATCCAAATTTTTAAATAAATAGCAACTTTGAAGTGAATGTATGAGGAAGGTGTCAGGGCTAATCCATTGGGGAGGTTTTTAATGCCAAATCTACTTAGGCTAAAAAAAACCTACTAAAATATATTATGTTCTAGAAGACAAAAAAAAACCTACAAAAATTTTTTTTCTCAATTTATAACCCCCTCCTAGAAGTGAATTTTACAGCTGGATACTAAGAAGGTTTGTCGGTTTATTTCCCCTAGACCCGAAATTTCTCTCTGAGGCTCTGCAGTCAGCTGTTTCAGGGAGAAGAAAGAAGTTAGACTTTTTCTTCAGTTGTTACAAAATTAATAACATAAACTGCGATATAAATTCCTGTTTGAGAAATAGGTAGGTACCTATCCAAATTAGGTACTTAATGAAAATGTAGGAATTTTTGAAAAAATTTTAAGAGTCAAATTTGAGTATTTTTCTCAACTCATGCTCCAAAAAGAGTTTATTATTAAATCAATTTTGGTTTGCAAAGTGAGAGATTTCCAAATCGATTCTGAACAATCAATAATGATTTTCATTGCTTCACTAGTGCAGTACCTAATGATGTTTTAACTTAACAGCATTTTGGTTTATTTCTTCACAATGCGATACACACATATGCAAATGACATGGTAACGTATCAGTAGGAAAAGAGTCATTTTACATGGAGATGCTTACAAACACTAAGTTCACCTCTTCATAATGTGGCTCGTACTGTAATTGCGTGAAGTCGATTGTCACAAATGGTTAACTAGTGGAGTACGATAATTTTTTCAACAAATCCACCAGAAAGAAGTCATTATTGATTCAATTAGATTGGTAAACGAAAAATATATGAAAATATACGTTAAACTAATATTGTTTGTCGTTTCAGTCAGTTCAGCAAACTTAATCGATGTAAACAAATTAATATTTATGACATATTCTAAAAGCCAAGAAAACATTATTTAGTTGAACTGTGGAAAACACAACACCAAAAAAAACTTTCGCAATACACTGGAAAATGTAACCAACACATTGTTCCAACATTTACACAGTTTGTGACACCTAAAACTTAGTGTAAGAAGCATAATGATATAAAGCCTATGCCCATTCCACCACTTATGTATACATATCTCTATGCTTTACTTACAGGACATGAATAGCATAAACAAGATAAAAAATTAGTGGAATGGCTTTCTTGACATATTAAATTTGGTATGGATGACCAGATGGTATTTCTCATATGTCCGATTTTATTTTATGATTTTTACCAAGTTTGATTGCAAACGGAGTATTAAAATTGACCTCATGGAAGGATTAGGGGTGGGGATGATGAGATTTATCCGTTTCATGAGGAAAGAAAACAATTGGCACCATTTTTTCATTTTGACCAAATTTTTTATATATATATGTATATATAATCAAAAATTTTGTGTTCATGGTTCTGAAAAAATTACCAAGTGGATAGGGCTGAAATTTTCGAAAGAAATAGTTTTCATATTGGGGCAAGTTTGAAAGAAGTTTTTCGCCTATCGGTTAATTAGTTTCCGAGAAAACTGGAAAACAAAAATTTCCTGAAAAAATCGTTTTTCTGGGATTCTTAGAAAATGATCAAACAAATCGAGCTGAAATTTTCACAATAGACTTTCCTTATGTTAGTGCAAGTTTCTTAGAAGTTTGGTGCCTATTAATTCAGTAATTTCTGAGAAAACTGGAGAAGAAAAATTTCTAGAAAAAATTTTGTGTTCTTGGTTTTGAGAAAACTACGAAACAGATAGGGCTTAAATTTTTACAAAAAATATCTATTGCATGGGAGCTGGTTTGAAAGAAGTTTGGTGCTCATCGGTCGAGTAGTTCTCGAGAAAACTGGAAACAAAAAATCTCTAGAAAAGCGGTTCTTAGCGATAAAACATCGATAGATCGATATTTTTGTTAAAGATGTGGATAATTGTCGATCGTTTTTTGTAATTTCTTAACCTGAAACTAATAATGAAATATCGATATAAATATGTAGCAAACTGGGTTTTCTAGCGAAGCATTGCTGCGCTAGAGTTTTTGGCTTTAAAATAGGTTATTTTCAAGAAGAGCCTAATATACGAAATTTAATCAAATAATTATTTAAGATCTATTGCTCCGTAGGCCTACTAACTTATTTCCAGTTTTGGTTGTAATATCGCTGGTTTTCGAAAACCAACATTTTCCACCGAAATGGTTGCTGCGCTAGAGTTTCATTTTAAGCTTCTGACGCTTTCGTGCCTTTTATTCACAACTGCCAGATGTGTCCAGCACCGTTGTAGAAAGACGAAACATTAATTTAGAAAATAATAAGTTAGGTTAAAAACGAGTTTTTAAAAAATACGCTTTTATAAGAAAATAACGGCGAAAGAGAAAATAAAATTTCTCACTTTTTTTCCGAGACAGAAACAAACAAAAATTGAAAAAACAACTAATAAAAACGGATATAAATGTATGTATAAGTGTGTCGCAACACGTAAAAGCAGCGCTGAAGTTGGTCATCCGGTGTACTTCAACAAACCGAGTGAGTAGAATAAAAGCGTATAATATAAAAAATGTCGTACGGTAATTTTCGAATACTTATAAAGTGGACTGATTGAAAGTACAGATATTTTCGCTCTTTGCTTCAGCCTGTGCTCGTTTATGACTGTAGCACGAAAACCACCCCACATCCCGACCCTCAACTTTAAAAAGTTGGATTGTAAAATTAGTGAAAAATTCAACAAAATCACCACAAGGGGAGACGAGAGGTAGAATTTGTCGGCGTAATATCTTAAAATAGAAAATAATTGTTCGTTTTGCTCCTCGTTCACACATATTTGCGAATAACAGTAATGTATTTGGTATACCTAGCTATTTTATCACTGGGAACTGCTAAATATTCATCCAGATGAATTTACAAGATAGAACTGTGTGATTATACCTATTATGGAATCACTTTAAGTATAACATCAACAATATACCATTGGCGAGAAAAAGCGTAATTACACTTTTCGAAGGAGAAACAAGAAAACTGTTTAATAATATTTTCATTTATATGAAGAAAGTACCGCACTTTACTTCATTTGTTTCACTTGCTAATTTATACCTGTAAATTATTAAGCAGAATCCATTTAAAATCGGTGGTACTGATAAAGTGAATCATAATTATTGTGTGATCAATATCTCAACTATATAACCAATAAACAACAATAGCGAAATGGTGAAACTGAAATTAAAAAAAAAAGTATCTTCTATTAACGAAATTAAAAATATATTAGGTACGATATTCTATATGAAAAAATATAATTATTTCAAGTATATTATTACAGTTATCGAACGTGGGCATCGAGGTAATTTTATTTTGTTCAACCTATGAAAAATTATAAATGAGAAAAATTATTTTTAAAATAAAATTTTCTGTATCAAATAGTTTATTTTCCTATTTATGTAATTATCACAAAAAAAAATTTTTTTGAGAATGACTAGGTACTTTTTAATAAAATTATAAATAAAAATTTTCATTAACAAGATTTTATAATAATTAAGTACCTACATTAATTAATTCGAGGTATGTGCATTTTTTTTTTTCACATTCAAATTACATTTTTCAATTATCTCATAACACTTAGTATTAGGTATAAGGTACAATGGCAACTACGTTCATAACTTTGGGCTCAGTTTAACTTTATTAATGTCGAATGCATTGTACCGATTTTCTTTCAATTCTCGAGTTGATCAGAATTTAATATAAAAAGAACTATAAATAGCCTATTTGGCCAGTTCATTCAATGATAAACGTTGTTCAAGTTGAAGGAAAAAAAATAAAAAATTAAAGCGAGTCCAAGAATTAGGCATTTTTATTCAGAATTAATTTAGCTCGATCTTCGTCATCCAGGATTTCATTCCATCTCAAAAACGAATAAAAAAAACTAATATCGAAACCATCAAAGTATCTTGGTAACTGCTCGTTAATGTTTGAAGTCGAATTAACCAATTAAAACTTTTCAGAACTGATCAATATTAACGACTGCTCGATACCATTTCTTGTATATAAATATTTATTTACCTATCTTGCAACAGATTTCTGTTACTACAAGTTAGACTAAAATCAGCTGAATATACTAAAATAAATCTAAATCAAAGAAATTACTATTAAGTAGATAGGTACGATGACATGTTTATTCTTATAAGCTTTTGGAATCATTCAATGAAAAAGTTCATCAAAATCGGTGCCCAGAATGAGAAATTAAGCTGGAACAAACATAAAAAAAAAAACATACATACGGATTGAATATTAATAAACTCCTCCTATTTTTGAAGTCGGTTAAAAATACCCTTCATTTAAATTGACCAGATCTCCATTACACAAGCTATCTACCCATATATAAGTACCTGAAGCTTTTCGTTTATTTTTCATTCAGAATTCCTACTTTCTCATGGAAATTTTTTAATGCCTTTTTACACCGTGAATAAAAATCTGTTTACTCGAATAGGAAGTTGTGAAAGAAATAAAAAAAAAAAAAAAAGGGAAGGTAGATAATAAATTAATCTAATGAGAAGCAAATATTTGGCTCGGTTATTTACGATCCTATAACGAATAAATGACTTCTTAAAAATTTAGCCCGTAGTTGTACTGTACACGAAAATGCAACATTTTCAAATGAAATATTCCACCTATTACTTATTTAATTATCATCTTCATGAATATATCGTACTCAACATGTCGTACCGATATTGCATTACCAGCTTTACATTTGGTCGATAATTCATCGTGACGAGCAGTAAAATTTAAACGAAATATGTTTTTATCGCAATTAAAAAAAAGCTCGAATTAAAAATAAAGACGATAAAAATTCCAACAAATAATTCATAAATATTTTTTGTTACTTAAACAAATATTTCTCTAATTATATAATGAACTTTTCTCACTGTCAGCGAACACTTTTTTTTCTGATGCCCTTACAATGAAAAAAAAAAAATTTCTTAATGTTAATAAGTAACCTGCTTCTCCGACAGATTTCAATGATAAATCGCATCACGTTTACAAATAGCGAATAACAGTGAAAAAGTATTATAACGCCTCTCTCTTTTCGAGTATGCAAATTATCGTACACGACTATTAAAGTTGCATAGAAGATTAATTTAGGAACTATATCGAGACTTTTCCGAAACTTACGCCCCAATCAATCGTTTTATTATAACAAACTAGAGGTTATAACGACAGGAGAGCACAGGAGATGCAGCTTGCCCTCCAAATAATTTGAAATTAGCCAAGAAGTTGGAAAATTTGAAGTTCGTTAAAAAATTTATGATTTTATAGTGTTTTTGTCGGAAAAAAAATTGAATGAAATGAGAGTAGCCACTAATAATATGATGTACACCGTATGATTTTAGTTTTCAAGCAGATTTAAAAAAAAAAAAAAAAATCTACTTATTAAAATTGCCTGAGTATTCGGACCCAAGAGTGGGAGAGGGTACGTTTTTCGTTTCATGATCTTCTGAGCATTTTGGCACTATTTTTAAAAATTCATTTTTTTTTGTATTCCCTTTTGCGTTGAGTCCATTTCCAGGCGTAATTTTGATCGTATGATTTCGAAATTTGAAACACATATTCGAATTCACTCAAGAAAGAACCCTATTGTTTTTGATCTGAATGGGGCTTATAGCTCGTCTGCTGGGGCAGTTTACATGCATTTTGTAATGTTCAGTGTACAGGTCGCAATTTTCAGGCAATAGGCCTGAAATTTAGCATAGGTATGTGCTATAGTTCAAGGACAGTACCTACCCATTTTGGTACATTTGATAGGAGCGATTTTGTTGCAGTTTTGGCATATTAATGCTTCTAAAAGTAGTAATTTTCAAGCTATAATCACAAAGATTGGTACAGGTATTGATTTGAAGTATATCTAACGTGTTTCCAAATTTGGTTCTTATTGGTATTATGGTTCATTCCCTGGGGCTGTTGGAGGTGCTAATTTTTCATGTTATCTTAATAAAAGTTGCAATTCTCTTTCAATAGTCACGAAATTTGGTACAAACAGTACCTCATATACAAAGATCAGAACTACCAATTTTGGTTTAGATTGGTCAATTTTTTCCAAACTTATTAGCTTTTTAGTGTGATTTTTCCTCTTTTACCTTTCTGATAATAGTCCAGAAAAAATCATTTTGTACGCTTCGTCTGGAAAAACCCTCGTTTTAGTGTAAAACCAACTCGTTCCCAGAAAAAAGTCAATTATCGCCCAGCTGTATCCGCTGCAGTGCACTAGATTTGAACACGGACGTTAAAATATCCGCAACATTCCTAATCAGACCGTAGACAACTGCACTATACTTCGTTTTGCAATGAGAATATTTTTTTCTCATAAAAGTGTTGTTTTCTTTGCTTTTTTCTATTTAATCCACAATTCTCGTCACTGCAGAAAGAAAACCATCGAATTATTTCCTAAAATCGTGTTAGTTAAAAATTTGAATGATTTTTTATTTTACAAAAAAATAATAATTTTTGACACATCCATAAAAAATTTTGAAAATATGACACTTAATCGGTATTCGATCTTATCGCACGCATCGTATTCGTAAGATATTGGTAATTTTTTGCAAAACATATAAATATTTTATATATTACTTTATTAGAAGAATGCTGATGATATAGGTGATTTTTAAACAAAGAAAATATACTTATTCTTGCAAAACTTGCTACGCTAGAGTTTTTTTATAATTAAGTTAAAAATGTTTGTAGTCTGAGAATTTTGAGACCTAATCCCCTAAATATTTTGGCGAACTACGGCCTTGGGCAAACTTCATAATAGAGAAATAATTTCAAAAGAAAATGTAATTTAAGTGATGGCTGGTAGATGTTAATCCCACAAAAGATATTAAATTTTCATTTGCCAACATTTCAATTCACGTCGGTCTCTTAAGCCGCATTCACACCTAACGAACAAACAAATGACGAACGTTTTTTTTTTGTTTTGCTCGTTTTGTGTAAACAACCATCAAACAAACAAATAAAAACGAACGAAATTCGTCACCCGAGCGATCAGCAATGAACATTCTGTAACGTTATGAATGTTGGAAAAGATCGAACGAACATCGAATGTTCGTTCCGTGTAAACGAAGCTTTAAACGAATCAATAAGGATACCAGTTCTTTTGTTTCAACTATTTACGATTAACGAATTACTCAAAACAATTTCCTCACATTTATGATTATTTTTATTCTATCCACCTAATGGCATAATTACATTGAATAAAAACTGCTAAGCCGCGTTTACACCAAAGGAACAAGCGAACAACGAACGTTTTTTGTTTTTTTTTGTTTCTTTTTTGCTTGTTTATTGTAAACGACCATCAAACAAACTATTAAGAACGAATGTAATTCGCTACCCGAGCAAACAGCCAGGAGCATCCTGTAACCTTGTGAATGTATAGAAAAAGATCGAATGAACAGCGAATGTTCGTTTGGTGTAAACTTCACCGTTTTTATGAATAAGCTGTAAAGGCAAAACTAAGGGAAGCATACGTAGGCAAAGCCACCCCAAAACACAAGGAAGCCCTTCTCCCTTTAAAAAATTCGAAAACATGTATTTACTGTTGAGAAAGGTCTATTAAATATTCTACTTATTTCAATTTGAGGAACGAATACACCTTGAGCTCCCCCTCAGGTCCAAATATAACTTTGCGGGGGCCTAAGTGAAAATTAAATGCAGTTCCTACCTCCTCTCAGAAAACCAGTTACAAGGAAAACCTTTTTCAAATAAATTTTTGGACATAGCCAGTGCGATTTTCAATAACAAAGATGTTTTAAATTATTTTTATTATACTTACATAATTATAATACCTATCTCCGATTCTAATTATTAGACAACGACGCGTGACGTCATAACTGAACGAAATATCTCACTGTGTGGCTGATACACGTGAAAAGCGTGGTGAGTATTCGAATTTTTGGTCCCAATTGCCTTAAAACAAGTGATAGCCACTTATTCGACATACATAAAATTTTAGAAGAGGCGTCAACAAATAAAATAAGCCAAATATAAAGAAATTTGAGCAATTAGAAACCGAGGAATTTGATTAAGAAGATGAAATTGTACATCAATTTGGTACTTTTTAGCCAGAGTCAAGTTCACTAATAACATCGAATTAAATACTTTCTCAATTTCTAAAGACTCGAGTTTCTTTATTTCTTGAGGCTTCCTCCACAATTTTATTTATTTTGAACAAGTGGTTATCTCTTATTTTGAGACAATTAAAACCAAAAATTCGAAACAAGAATTGTGACATAAACGACATTACCTAATTCATTTTTGTGGGGGCCTGGGTGCAGCGTATCCATCTGGATCTGGCTCTCCAGTAGAAGTTTTTTCCCAGCTTTGCCTCGGTGTAAATTGGGGATAAAAGATAAAAAGGTAATTTGCCAATTACCGCCACATTTAACGAAAAATTTGTGTTTAATTCCCTATATCACAAAATTTTATTAGTTAAATTAGATGAACATTTGATCGTAGTCATTTAGAAATATTGTGAGTATATATGGTATGAATTTTATCTTTTTATATTTCATACAAAACTTTTTATAAAAATTTGAAGAAAAAATGTCAATTTGCAAATTACTGTCACTCAAAATGAACTTGTTGCCAATAGCCGACTACCAGTTACCATCATTGAGTAAATCTATAGGAGAAATATTTATTAAAAAGATTAAAAAAGGAACATAGACAAAGACAGCTTAATATAATTATGAACAATTAATGACTTGAAGGGGAAAAAGTTACATTTTATCAATTAAGTTAATACTCGGCTATCAATTTTGGACCACTGTGTTTGAAATTGGCAAATTATATCATTTATTTTTTAATGGCCTCTACAGTTGGAATTCTCAAATTATTAAAAACCAATATGGTTGCTACTGTAATGAAATATTCTTGAAGTTTATATTGTATGTATACTCCTCAATCCCGTTGTATTTTGTTTTAAACTCAAATTCAAAATCAAGGTGTTATATGAATAAATGTACCTTACACTGTTTCTTTCTTTTTTTTTTGTTAATTTTTCATTGATTTTCGCTGAATTTTTGAGAAGACAACATTAAATTAATATCACCATAAACACATATGAAACAGGAAACAGTAACTGAAACGATTCTACAAAAGAAGCTTGGTAGGGGGTATACTGCTGATCAATGTTGCCAGATGAGGCATTAACACATTAAAATTCATGTGTTTCTTTTAGGGTGGTGGAAATGGGCAGGGTTGGCAGCTATTGGCAAATTACCTTAAGCAGTTCATGCATAACTAAGATACAGGTAACTTTTTTGAAATGATTGCTATGCGGTGTAATTCTTCCAATCACACCAGAATTCTAAGCTGCAAACATATTACGCATACATTTTCGCAGTACCTACCTACTCATACCTATACTTACAGAATAAAAATAATTAAATTTAGGCTAACCGACGCAGATGGCTTCGCGAGTTAAATCTGCATAATATTTTCACCCTTTAATTTTGTGTGAGTATTTCACCGGTGTACCTTTATGGTACATCGAACCCTTTTTTTTTATTTTTTGTATCTTCAACAATCTCGCTTATTCCATTGAATCAAGCTGGCACGCGCGGTATTACGCAAAAAAAAATCACATACAAAATCTCCCCTTTTCAAAGACCAGGTTTTTCTTTTTCTTTTTTTTTTACCTCTATTTTTCTTCCCATCCATATCTTTTAAATAATATAATATTCTGCTCAGAGGTATACATTGTCAGCCACTGAAATGTCATCGACCTGAAATACTGAAAGTTTTTAAGTAGATTTTCTTTAGAATATAAAAAATATAAATATAAATATATATATATATATATATATATATAAAGTCCATTTCTTATTTCCACGGTACAGGTCGCAATTTTTGTCCGATAATCACGAAATTTAGTGCAAACATTTATACTAAGCCAAGGACCAGACTTATTGATTTTGGTGCGAATTGGCCGACGGTACTTCCGGTACGATCATTTTTGTTTTTATTTTGGCTGTAAAATGCTCAATTTTGCCTCAATAACCACGAAATTCGTCTTAAATATTTATCATAATTTGTCGTAGTACGCGACCTATTTTGGCGCGGATCGTCCGGACAGTACTTCCGGTACTACTATTTTGTTTTTATTTTGGTCATAAAATGCGGAATTTTGGATCAATATGTACGAAATTTGTAACAAATATTTATTATAATTTATTGTAGCATACTATCAAAATTGGTGGGGATTGATCGGGGTAGTTCCGGCAAAGATAATTCTCTTCGTTTTTAGTCGGGCTATCAGGATATAAAATGCTTAATTTTGAAAAAATATTTATTATAATTGATTGTAACATTCTACCAGATTTCGTGTAAATCGGCCGAATGGTATATCCTTCAAGTCAATTTTTGTTTGTAGTATTGTTTCAAATTGTGTAATTTCGAAATTTAGAACAAATATTTTTAAGTAGGTTTTCTTTGGAAAATCTACTTATTACCCTTAGTGCGGTATCAGCCCCCAGGCTTGGGGGTGTGTACGTTTTTTGTTTTATGATCTTAGAAAAATTTCGACACCAATAACTAAATTTCATATGTGTATATAATATATATGTAACGTATATTTTCGTCTATTTTTAGAAATGACGAACATATTCGTTCACTCATTTTCAAATACCAAAAATGTAGATATTTATCAACAATTATCATCCTATAACTCTTTGTAAACAACCACTAAATTACCCGTATTTAATTTTATGTATACAGATATACCTTCTGTATATTTATGACCTAGTTGTACCTGTCCCTCGAGTACTCGACGAGTCAGCACAACCCTATAATAACAACACCCTACCTCACTTTACCTATCCGACACGTACGTTTTCATACCCTGAACAAGTATATAATCCCTCAACTCAGTTGTATAATTGTTCAGTCCAGTTCAGTTCTTCAACAGCTACTTCTAAGTACCTGGAACCTCTCTTGTAGAAGTCTCTAGTGAACAGATAGTCTTGCTTGTTGAATTGTGATCAAATATGTATAAATATTAACGTAGATATATGTACTGGTTGTACAGATTATTATTTTATTAAATGTGTAAACTCACTCATGTGTTGAAATATTATTGAGTCTCTAATTAATGTTAAGGTCCACTATAGTGTGTGGATGATAAACGTGAAACTATTTTAGAAGTATTACTGCTTTTAAAGTACGTGATATTTTGTGTATGGTGTACTCCCGAAAGTGGTCTTAAATAGGTACTGTACCACCTCCTTTGGCCGTTACAATATATATATATATATATATATATATATCCATCCCTTTTTCTTGTCCCCACGTTACAAGTCGCAATTTTTGTCCGATAATCACGAAGTTGAATACGAATATTTGTACTGAGCCAAGGACCACACCTATTGATTTTGGTGTGGATCGGCCTGACGGTACTTCCGGTACCACCATTTTAGTTTTTATTTTTGTTACAAAATGCTCAATTTTGCACCAATACCCACTAAATTTGGTGTAAATATTTATCATAAGTTATTGTAATAGTACGCTACTAATTTTGGCGCGGATCGGCCGGACAGTACTTCCGGTAAAGTTTTTTTTTCCTCTTTTTTTCTAATGCAGAAACTTTTTTTTTTACAAAAATTAACCACACGTCCATGTTTTCTTTCTTTTATTTCATAACTTTATTATAGGTATTTCTTTGGTTTTATTTTAAATTATACGATTATGTACCATATTTTATTATCTTAAATAATTTTTATTTTATTCAAGAAATAATTCTTCTAAATTTCACATTATTTATAAACTTACAGACAATTAATGTGACCATTAAAATTCATAATTCTCTTTCTCGAAACCTACTTTTTCTCGCGAGGCTTGCTGCGCTAGAGTTTTTTTTTCTGTATAAATAGAAAATTTATACGTAGGGGAAAAAAATTATAAAATGTTGAAATCGTATTAACGACAAACAATAATTTAAATGTTATAAAAATCTTTGCAAGAAAATTGAAATAATGAACGCTTTAGGTATTTCTTTTGAGTGACCAAGATCGATGTAAGTTAAAAATTTTTCATCTTTATACTTTATCAATCCGGTAATTTTTTTTTTTTTCTTTTTGCCCTCACCGATTGTATTGTTATGTGAATTCATCAGCCAAGTAAACAAATAACGGATGTAGATAATGACTTATCTGTGCGGCCAAAGATTACGCAAAGAGGGGACGTTACAGACCATCTCACACCTCAAAATTAATCGTAATACGTTTATCGGTGAAATGCTTTTGAAATTTCAAAACTAAGTTATTTAAAATGTTGAACGGTATAATTTCACAAAGTTGTTTTTATTGTAGAGAAATTGGGGCACAATTAAGACGAACTCTGTCGAATATAATTCGATGAAGGCTGTACAATACTATTCTATAGGTTCGTATAAGTGATCGTAGGATATAAAAACAAATGTTCGTTAACGAATGAAAAATTAGTTTTGGGAGTTTCGCTGATTTTACTGTGTAATAAGTAAGTAAGCAGCTATACTTTTTCTTTTTTTAGCCGACTTCAAAAAAGGAAATAGGTTATTAAATCAATCCGCATATATATATGTTTTTTTTTGTATTTTTTTTTTTTTTTTTCGTTTGTTCTAACATAATTTTTCAACCTGGGCACCGATTTTGATGAACTTGTTTTTAAATTATAGAGAATGATCCCACGATGGTACCATTAAATTTTTTTCAGAATGGATGTGGTAGTATTGGAGTTATCTTTAAATAAAAAAACTGTAGCGCAGCAGCGATCCTCGCTAAAAAAAAAAAGGAAGTTTTTAAGAAAAATTTGATGGTTACATTAATTGTCTGTAAATTTATATGCGTTAATGGTAGGTACGTTACGATTGTACGAAATTTGTTAGCTGTTGACAAAATGTTAGACAGTGAGAAAAATGAAAAATGAATTAGGATGATAAGTACCTATGGTAAATAATCATATAATTTCAAATAAAATCAAAGAAATACCATAAATTTATGAAATAAAAAAAAGAAAACGCATGAACATGTGGTTGATTTTCGTAAGAAAAAAGTTCATGAAGGTTAGAAAAACAAGAGAAAAAAAAACGTTTACCGGAAGTAACGTCCGGTCAATCCGCACCAAAATTGGTAACATGCCGCAATAAATTAGAATAAATATTTGTTTCACATTTCGCATGTACATTGTTCCATATTCCGCATTTTATGACCAATATAAAAACAAAAATAGCGGTAACTGAAGTACCATTCAGCCGATCCGCGCCAAAATCAATAAGTTTGGTCCTTGGCTTAGTAAAAATATTCATACCAAATTTCGTGATTATCGGACACAAATTACGACCTGTACCGAGAGAACAAGAAAACGGAATATATATGATCATCTATAACATATATATTGATGTATGTATAAATTCGAGTTATTGAAGCCTAAATTTCCTTGAGGTCATGAAAAGAAAAATGTACCCACCCCCAATCCTAGGAGCTAATACAGCACCAAGTATAATAAGTAGATTTTCTATAGGAAAACCTACTTAAAAAACAAATAAAAATGCTCTAAAAAGAAAAAAATAATTCTTTTAAAATTTCTTCAGTAAAATATACTAGAATTAGAATAAAAAGAAAAAGCATTATGAATTAATAATTTTTTTCTAAAACTAGTACCAATTGAAAAAAAAAATCAATAAAAAATGCGCTAAAAAGAGAAAAAAAAGTTTAGGTTAAAAATAAATTTTTAGAAGTTTGGTTTTTTTTTTTGGCTTTAGCTTCATGCGAAATAAACGTTATTTTGTTGCGGAAGGTTGGCTGCAGTACTGGTATTTTTTAAAATCGCAGTAGTGAGTAGAATAAAATCTTATAATAATAGCTTTTTAAATTTCTTCAGTAAGATGTAGGTCCAGGGATTGGAATTATTAAAGTTGGCGCCAATTAAAAGGTTTTGTCATAAAATTTGACGAAATTGACGTATATTAAGCCAGCATGGTAAGAAAAAGAGAATTTTATTCTCTTTTTAGCGTATTTTTTTTATTTTTTTTTTTTTAAGTCGGTTTCATTTTTTGAAAAAATTTATTAATGTACCTTAATGCTTTTTGGTTTTATTTTAACTCCAGTAAATTTTACTGGAAAAATTTTATTGGAAGTCACGAAACTAAAAATGTTTCGAATATATTGCCAGGTTTTTCACTTCATTGTTTATCACCTAAATATACTTTCTTTCAACCTAAAGCTTATTTGTATCCAATCATTAGAAGTACGAATTTTTTTCACACAGTCAACCTGATAGAGGAATCTCCTACTCTAGGCTAACTTTAATGCTGTAAACAATTTATTATTAGACGCATGCGAGCATAACCGACCTCTCCATCCCTCTCTGTCTCCGACGGGTATAAAATATAAGAATTTTTTAGTGAGGTGGTATTCAACAGTGAAGGCTTTTTTGCCATCAACATCAGGAGGATTAGAAGGTCGGATAAGTAGAATAGATTTTATTCAGATGAGGAAGTTGGCACGTATCGATTTAAGGAATCTGGCCAAAGCCGCAGGGGCCGCACGAAGCAATGTCATATTGGGGGTAATGTAATCCAGCAATTTTTAAAAATTTAGAAACACCCACATAAAAAACGAAACAGGTCATTACTTTTTTCGATGTTTACAACAGTTTGAATCAGGGAGAGTGTCACACCCCTTACTTTCCCTCCCCCAGCCCCTGCACAAAATAATACTAACCAAAGATTATACATTAATAAGTACCTACCCCACCTGCCTAATTTAATTTTTTTCTAAATGAACTCAAACAGTAGACTGACTAGGACCAATCCTTTCATAGATAGTCTTCTCTAAGGGTAACAAAAGAATATCAAAAATGCGAAAAAAAACAAAAACATTTTAAACATATCTTTGACACCGCTGTAAACTGAAGACGTCATAAAAAAATATGAAACTTCCACTTATTAAACGCCAAAAAATTCGCTAAAAGTAATGATTTTATATGACCAAAGGCATACTTTTTCTCATAATTTTTTTAATTCTACAGCTTATGTAAAAGCTGCCGCTTCAGCATTTAAAATTACTGAAGATTACAAAAATTTAAAAGATTACATTTCCTCGATTTAATGAATTATGAAGGAGTCCAAACCCATTAAAAGAATATGTGTTACGTCACAACGTACATAAGTACTGCACGTGGTGAACAATGAGCAGCTTGAAAAATTAATCCACTTTAGTGCTGTCAAAAATTGAAAAAATTCCTTTTCGACTTCTTTATCGATCAAAATATCGATCGAGTATCAACAAATTTTCTAATTTACCACCAGATATTCGTGCGAATTGGAAAATTTTGTTCGAAAAACAAATTCAAATTTTGGAACTTAAAAGTATCGATAACGAGCATATCGTTATCAATATTCGCTAAGATGCTGGCTCATCGATTATTAATCGATTAAAAAGCATCGTTTTACTGCACTAATTTACTTCCAACTGTTAACGAACTGGCTACTATACCCATACACTGTCTATAATCTAGTGGCGATATTTTCTTTAGAATTTTATTTCTTATCATATCACGAAGAAATTGACCTCGGCCAGCATATACATATTTTGATTTCAAATCTAATTTCGAATGGTAAATATGATCGAGTGTATAGAAATATAAAATACATGCAACTCTAAGCTCTAAAACGCTCCAATTTTTAGAACAGATTACAACATCGCAGAATTAAAAATTTTTGCGGTTGTTTCATTCAAACTGCGACTGTAGACACAGTGCCGGATTAACCACTGGGCAAATTGGACAAAGTGCCCATTGGCACTGGGGCGCTAGGAGCGCATCAATTAGCAGAAATTTTTTATGTGACATAGAAAAGAAAAAAAAGAAAAAGAGAGTAAAAAAAATATTGTTAACCCGCAGGCACACCTATTGTGACATAATTTGAGAACTGGTCAACTGAAATGACAACAAACACATTAAGTTGTAGCGCCATCTATCATTCCTATTTCGAACCTGTTTGTTTAATGTTTTATTTTTTCTTTCCATTGCCAACACCAACATACCTTCATTCTTTATTGTACTTACCATTTTTCCATTTTCCGCTCGTCCCCTGATAAAGGATAAAGCTAAAAGCTATTGAGTATTATTAAAACTTGTGTTTGTCTGAATTTGTTACAAAAGATTCAACCGTGCAAAACTGACGAATGGTTTTTATTCTTCTTTCAAGTAGTCAAGTAATAATTTAGTTAAAAGTACATGAAAAAGAGAAAGTTAAGCCAATTCCAATTTATAAGAACCAAGCTGCGTCAAAAGAGGAGAAAGAAACAATATTAATTTCAATGACAAAAAAGTTGAATGATTATTTCAAAAATACAGTAGTAAATGAAAAACAGAAAAAATTAAGTACTTATTTAAAAAGAATGATATATCTATCTCATAAAGTACATCCTAAACTATTTAAGGCTGTGCTTGGGCAATTGATTTATGGCCGGTTTTCCAATTATTAGATGAATCCGTTAATTACCTAGTCTTTGGTTTAGGTAACTGTAGGTTAAATCTGTAGTTAAAGAGTTTCTCAAAGTAATCCGACAATAAAAACTGACTACTTCTTTTTATTGATGTTTCTTTGAGTATTAATTTAAGTATTATGGTAACAAATTTGACTGGAGAACGATCCATATCTGTTTTAAAAAGAATTAAAGATTGTTTACGTAATTTAATAGGTGATAAATAATTTTGGAGCAAGCGATGCTTTCTATAAAATAATTTATTTGTTAAACACACTATTATTTGATCAATTGATTGATGAATTTTCTTCTCTTAAAGGTAGAAAAGTAAATTTTTAACTTTTTGATTGTAATTCATAATTATTTGAACAGTGATATGCAAGAAGAGGATAAGTCCACTTAGCGCCGGTTAATCCGTGCAAATTAACGAGTGACTCACATCATATGAGAGTCTACTCAGAACTCATCGCTATACAATGTATACTTCAACCTTTTCTCATATCTTCATCACCATCATTAACAATTGTATAGGTATAAATTAGTCTGCTACTCCACAGATTCACATCAAAAAGTATTTTCCAATGGAATAAGAGAAGCAACAATTCTAGAACGAGGCAAAGGCATCATAAATATATAATTTTAGTCATGCAGTTTTTTTGGCCAAGTAAAAATTTTTTTAATCATATCAGACCATAAGCAGTCTTCCTGGAAAGGAATAATAAAAACTCTTCTTAAATCAACGTCTATTCATGATTTTGAACCATTTCAAAGCAAATTTTGTGCTGAATTTTCATCCTCCTGAAGTGCTGGGTCTTGTATCCTAAACTTTCTATATTGGAAATCAATTATCACTAATATTCTCGACCCTCACTTCCCGTAGCAAGTAACCTCTGCCCTCTACCCAAGTAATTCTAATGACACTGCAGTAATAAAGTTTAGAGAGTAACCAGCTACGAAAATTCGAAAATTGCAATTTTTACATTATCTGTCCGATGGCTTATTCCCATTATTGAGGACACCATGTATGTGAAATATATTCATCTACCTTCACTTGCTATTTTGTGGCTGTCGGGAGCTTGAAAGTATAGATCCGACGCTTGAGTAATGTTTTATGTTTGACTCCCTTGTATAAACATGGGATAAAACAGGTGAAATGAGGACTTAAACTTACGCACAAAAAACTAGCGCAGTGATACTTCGCTAGAAAACCAAGTATCTCAATTTTCACAGATAATATTAAAAAAACAAAAAATAAATAAATAAAACTTAAATAATAAATGCAATGCAAAAAATACGCTAGTAACCCCTTGCGCCGTAAATAAAAAAGAGATACTACTAGTAAAACAGTTGACTTGCTTTTTTCCAGTAATTTTTTTTTTTTACACTTTTCTTGGAAACTACTAAACCAATAGGCGTCAAACAACAAACTTTTGTCCTACTTGCACCCACACAATGACAATCCATCGTGAAAATTTCAGTACGATCCCTTTTGTAATGTTTTCAAAATCCTGGAAAGAACAGTTTTTCAGCAATTTTTTCTTTTATAGTTATCCCGGAAACTACGGAACAAAAAAGGAACAAACTTCTGCCAGACTTGCAATGACACAAGGAAAACCAATCGTGAAAATTTCAACATTATGTTTTCTTCAAAATTCTGGAAAAACCACTTTTCAAGGAATTTTTTATTCTCCAGTTTTTTCGGAAACCACTGAAATAATAGGCATCAAATTTCTTTCAAATTTGGTCCTACGTAAAGACCTACGTGTTGTGAAAATCTCAGCTCTATCCCTTTCGTAGTTTTCGCAAAACCGTGAACCATAAATATTCTCCAGCAATTTGTTCTTTTCTAGTTTCCTCGGAAACTACAGAACCAGTAAGCATCAAATTCCCATCAAACTTGCACTAACTTAAGAAAAATCTATCATGAAAATTTGAGTTCGATCCCTTTTGCAGTTGTTTCAAAATCTTGGAAAAACCATTTTCCAGGAATTTTTTGTTTTCTAATTTTCTCGGAAACTACTGGATTAATAGGCACCACATTTCTTTTAGACCTTGTCTTATAAGAGGACTACCTTTCGTAAAAATTTCAGCCCTATCTCTTCTGCAGTTTTCTCCAAACCGTGAATCCAAAATTCAGATACACACATAATTATGTATGTAAATGTAAATATATACGAGCTCTTTCCTCCAAGGGTCTAATAATTGTTCTAATCCTTCTTTTGTAGACCCAAATGAAACCTGACGAGAAATAACGTAACAGAGTGAGACAGAGAAAATCATATCCCCTTCACCAACCAGTAGTCGACAGACGATGAAAAAAGAGAGGGGGAGAAACTTTTTTTTCAGTTCTTTTTTCTACTCCTTTTCGTTCAGTTCAAGAAATGTTCTTTCGTTTTCTGTTTTCACTTTTCACAGACAGTAAAAATTGATAACTAACTTTGCCCCCAAGGAGGGCTACGTACTTCTTAGTTGGCAAAAAAATTCCCTTGGAATAATGCAATTTTTTCTGAAAAATCTCACGCAAATTCGTCCAGTGATTCTGGATTGATAGTGTTTCCAACCATTTTTAACCCGTGGTATTTTATAATATGTATAGAGATAGAAACTGATAAAGTTATACATAAAAATAAAAATTAGGTCATAATCGAAAAATGATGTCATTAGTTTTCTTTTGGCGTGAAATGGAAAATTTTCACTACTCCCACCTCGAACACCTCCGTGAGGTTAATTTTAATAAATGGGTAAAAACGTTCTAAAATACGAGTGTAAGTCATTCAAAGACGTGAACTGTAATAGTTTAAATACTTGAACCAAAGGTTGGCACACAGTAAATGTCATATGAGAGTAAGTCACTGGCGGATCCAGAGCGTCGCTTTGAGGGGGAACAAATTAAAAATTTTGATGGAGTTGAGTTTTTTTTTTACCCACTCTTCAGCAAATTTTTCATGGAGGATTCTGTGGTCCTACTTTCATTTTTTTTCCTCGAACTTTCATCTCTTTTGTTAAGCATTTTGAGTTAGAAATTTCCCCATTTCCTGCTCCGGATCCGTCTTTGGAGGAAGTGCTATCGGTTTGTGTGTATGAATACAGCGCGAAGATGCATTGATCCTTCAGAAAGGAATTTAAAAACACTACGTAGGTAGTTAATTTGGAAATATCTCTGGATTTCCAGAAACAGAAATCCAAAGTTCGGAGTTTGCAACGTTGCAAATTGGAGAAAAAATTTACACAATTTGCATTTCTTGCACAGTCGAGGATTCTTTGGAAATAATCTTTGTATTTAAACTTCATTTTGTTAAATATACATTTTTGATTTTAAATATATAGGATAGAAAATACCTATGGAATTTTTTTGCGGGATTTCTGACATTTTCATCACTTTTTGTTGCAAACTTTCACTTTTTGCTGCAAAATTTGTTTTCTTCGTGTTGCAAACTTCGTTTTTACTTTTCGTTATATACGTCGTCATTTGTCATTTTTTTTACTATGCACCTCAGGTTAAACGTTCCAATGTTAAAAAACTAAAACGTTGAAACATTATTAAACGTTAAAATTAAACCCTCAGTTTTCTATTACAAAAGTACGGGCCGGTACATTGAAAAAATTTACGAATTTTTAGCCATTTCATTTTTATACGTTTATTAAGGTTATGATAAATCATAAATAGAAAAGTGTTATAATTTCTTCTCGATTAATCACGCTCATCTACGATCCTTTTTGGTTACGTTTCCTCTCCAGCATCGAAGTATTCCAGCGCGGGAATCGCAGAAATGCGAAATGCACGAAACATGAGCCAATACGTGAAACGCAACCTGTGCTAAATGCAACTTTGCATAACCCCTTTTATTTCCGTTCTTTGTTTTTTTTGTTTTTTTTGTTTTTTTTTTTTTTGTTTTTTTCTCTCTTCTCTCTATTCCCCACTCACTGACTGTGCCACTTGTATTCTTCATTTCCTCTTCAACAACTATGTACGTAGCGTAAGTACTCAATTCGCGAATTATTCGCCAGTTACACGATTGGCGAATTTCTGTGACCAATAAACGATGGCCAAATAATTAACTTGTCTACCCCACTGCGCCACTTCAACCTCTTCGCTGGCTGTTGGTGTTGTTGTTGAGTGTAAGTTTCGCACACGACGTTGCACATAAAAAACGCTATAGACTTCGTTCATTCGTTGAGCGAATCAATGCACCGAACGAAGACGAAGGAAAAAAAAGAAGTTATTTCTCATACGAGTTTTGCCAATTTGAAGGACGAATTCACTTGGAGGTGGTAGGTGGGAAGGGCGTCTCTTAAATACCTGTAACTGTAGGTTGTAAATGAGTAGGTACTCAGGTAGTTGGTGTTTCAGTAAAATAAATAACAAATTTTTTTTTCTTTTTTTTTTGTCGGGCTGAATACTTTATAATTTTTTCAATCGTCCCTTCATTAAAGAGCAGAGTTACCTGAAAAAAAATTGGATTCTCAACATTACAGGATTTCGCGTTAGCCTGCAAAGGCTCTGCCTACTGGCAGCAGATTTTGGAGGCGGAAAATTTTTCAATATTTTTTCAAATCCCTCAAAAAATTAATTTTCTGCGTAACCATCTCACAGATGGTTAAATTCATAGGTGGAAAATTTTGTTGTGCCTACAGGCGGCAAAAACCCAAATCCGCGCTGATTCGCAAAATTTTAAAGTTTAACTTACCAAACGAGCATAAGCCAATGCTGTTATTTTAAGTAAATCTGTTTTTTTTCCATTTCAAAACCACTAATTCTATACGGTAAAAGTCATTTAGGTTAAATCAGTTTCTAAAATACCTATTAGTTTTGTTAGGTGTCAAAATGGCATTCGAAAGAAAAAAAAACTGAAATCCTATAAAAAACAGAATTCACAACTTACTGTTCTTACGTAGACTAAGAACTAATATTTTATTCTGTTCATCACAAAAAATATTATACACAGTCACAATTCAGTCGAATTAAACTGATAGAGACAGGCAGACAGATAGACGCAAAATTGCGAAATTTTCAAAATCAATAGATACTCTCTCATTATTGGATTCCAAACAAAACAGGTGAATTTCAGGGTGAAAAAACGAATGTACAGGCAAAAATAACATTTTTGTAAAAAATTACTATATAGATATTATTTTTTAATATTTTAAAAGATCGATGAGATGAATTTAGATTTTTATGGACGAATTGAATGAGTACTTAATCGTAAATAAAATACAGAAAATTGTTAATTTGAATAAGTGATTTAGGTACTTATTAATCCTATGATAGTCTACATATACACCGACTTCCGGATGCCAGAGTTACAACGGCAGTTCTGGAAATTAATTCTCCCAGCCTTCAAATTATTTTTTACAGTTTCAACCAGTGACGTAGGCAGGGAACAATTTTGAGAAGAAGGTTTGATAAAAAATTTTCAAGTAGCAGCCTGACAATTTCTTTTTAGGGTACATGAAAAACTAAAAAAATTTGAGGGGTTTTGGCCACTAGTTTTAACTCGTATTTTATAAACTACAATTACGTAGCCTACCTTTGTTGATCGTATAAATTTCATCTTATTAGCTCCTCGTAGGGCCTGAGGGGGAAAAGGGGTGATTCCCCCCTTTTAATGCTGAGCTACTCAAAAAACAAATTAAAAAATCGTTTATTAGCTAAAATACACTTATCTAGGTAAGTACATGTTGGTATGTTCCAAGCACTCTCGAGATATTCCCAAAAATTTGTATGGTTATAATGTGCAATAGACTCTCAAAAAATTTGAGCAACAAAAAAAGTTGTATGTACTGAGACATCTGAAATGAAACGGCTCATAAAGTCAACCTTAATGTATGGTGGTGTTTAAATGCTAATGACATCACAAGGTCTTAAAACTAAGACATCATGCAGCCGAAATATTGATTCGATGGGTCTTGAAATATGACTTCAAGACATTTTATTTTTTAACTTTGTTAAACCCTACGGCTGAATTCTTTTTGACTTGAATTAGGTTTCTTGAACACGATGGAACACAGCTTACATTGTCTTCATATGTTAGCAAATCAATATGATGAATCAATCAATAATAAGCATGAAGTGTCGACAGAAGAACCTAATGAAGTTTTGATCCATAAAAGGTTTGAAACTTACAAAACAAACAACAGAATTATTTTGTCAAAATCTATAATTACGAAAGAATTACAGTGTCGACAAAGCGGATAAAACAAAGTGTAAAGTGGAAAAAATAAAATAATAAAAAAAAAGCTGTTGTAGACAACAAATAGGGGAAACCATCAGAAAGTTCTTTTATCTTCACCTAATTGTTTGTCTTAATGAGAGATGGTGATTTGGTGATGTAAAAGACTCCTATTTGAAACTTTAGGCTTCGGAGCTTTTGGTGTGTGAGAGATGAGGTGAGAAAAATAAAAAACTAAAATAGATTAAATACAAATCCACTATGTGCAAAAGAAGGCTCTACATGGCCTTTATTAACAGAACAATGCAGTCATCTTGAACAAAGCTTGTCTAAAAGTTTGTCAGCAACATACCAAATTTTCCTCCTAACAGATGTTAAGAACTCCATCTGATCATATTGTCAACTAAAATATCACCTCGCAGGTGTTTCTAAAAGATCGCCTTGAAGTGGGATATTTAATTGACAAATTTAGAAATGACTTTTTTGTCGTCACTACTGATTCTTCATGATTAAAGAACATTCCTAATTGCCTTTTATCTTCAACCTAACCTAGCCTAAGTTCAACTACCATCCTAGTGTCTGCAAAGGTAGATCTAGGTTTGAAGTAATCTATATCTGAAGATGGTACACTTTATTAAATTGCCTATGCGAGGACTTTAACATACAACTTGAGACTTGGACTTACTATTATTTGCCTACACAAGAAGGACTGCTTGTAAAAACAAACCTAGTACTGGGTATCGTTAGAACAAGAACGAATGAAAAATAAAATTTGTTTTTACAAGTCAGTTCTTCTTGTCAGCAAGGTTTCCCCATTTGATTGTCTACTTAATAGTCTTCAAACACATGATGCTGATAATACAAAGAAAAAGCGTAGAAATATAAGCATGAAAATTAATATACAGGCAAGCATACAAAACGCAGTAAATATATATGTTGACATACAATGAGCAAAGCGTAAAAGTATGAGTAATAAAATTGGCTGCATACGATAGGTAAAATGCAGAGTAAGAGTGATAAAGCAAAATGGTTGTTGGCTACATGCATTCCATTTGATAGGTTTTTACTCTCCATTGAATTCGTATTTGTCTGTATTCATTTCATGTCGCCAATTGAACAAATTAAATCAAGTCATTATGCAGAAAATTGTCGAAATACGAATCTGTCGGCTCTGTAATATAAGACTTGATAAAATGTTAAAGACTGTCTGAAAGAGAATCAAATTCAATTACTGTCGTCATAATTTGCCTTGAGAATAAATTTGTCTGAATTCATGTTTCACTGCTCACATAATTTCATACTTTTGTCTTCATTACAGTTCAAAATAATTTTTAAGTCCGAAAAATCTCGGACTTCTCAATACCCAGCCTGTGTATACACTAGAGAATGATAAATTGAATTCTTTTGTGAAAATACTTATCGCAGATAATATCTATCATCTGGTCTCTAAGCTTAATATGCTACGCTGTGTCCTATAATGTATAGCCTGTATACAGGGTGTTTATTTTATAATTGTTTCATAAGAAAATGTAAGTGACTTTTGTTTTAGTTTCTTGAGAATTTCTCAATATTTTTGCAAAGCAATACAAGTATAGCTTTTCTTAATCAAAATACTGACTTTGACCATATGAATTCTTGTTGAATTTTGATTCAAAAAGCTACTCAAATTGCTTTTCAAAAATGATAGAAACTTTTAAGTAGGTATAACAAAAACAAAATAAACGTGTATTTTCCTATGGAGCAATCATAAAGTGAACACTCTGCGTGCAAAATTTTATTTACTTATTTATTTCATTTTTTCTAAATATACTCAAGTAGATGCTATATCAAATAATAATTTTTTTTTCGCGACATTAAATCGTTAGTCAGTATATGGTTTGTACCATTGTACAACATTCAAATGCTGTACTGAGCTCTAAGAAAAGCTATTTTTAAAACGCTTCTAAACCGAATTGAACTCAAGGTTAGAGTCAGCATGAATGATTATTACAGTAGGCCTACTTAACTGAAACATTTCACGTTCGATATGGAAAGAAAAATTAGTGATTGTATGGTATATGGAGAGCTTATAAAATTATACGTGTAGACAATAGTTATTTCACGAGCTACACGCTTACTATTGGTATATCCAACACATTTACATGTTTAACCTGAATTTTTGGCCAGTTTTCTGGCAAACGGGGAATTAAAATTCACCTCATGGAGAACGGTGATGAAAGTTTTCCAAGTTTGACAGAAGTTTGGTGCCTGTTGGTTGAGTAAGCTCTAGAGAAAAATATAAAACAAAAATACAAAATTGCTGGAGAAAAACAAGTATACCTACTGCGTTGCTTGAAGTATCTTCTTCATATTTGCGGTGCAAGGGGTTACGAGTGTCTTTTCTGCATTGCATTAATTTAGAATATTAAATGAAAATTGGCAAACTAGGTTTCCTAACAAAGTACCTATCATTGCGTTAGTTTTCAACTTTTTTCATCAGCCGTTTCAAGGAAGAGAGTGCTGTTATCTCAAAAAGAAATGGATCCTTCATTATCTAAAAAGTAGTAAAATTATTGTCTAATACAATCAAATACGTACAGAACAATTTTTTTCCGCTCTTCTAGTTCTATCGGTGCATAGTAAGTTCTGTTTAGACACTGGCTATTATACTTAACCAACATTGGTGATCCAGTTTCATGTAAAACTTATCTTCTAAATTGATGTCTTCAAAATTATTTCTCAAACTGTGCAGAATTTTTTGTCGTAAAATTTCACACAATACCAGTTTCTTGAAAAGTTATGGGTATTATAATTAAAAACTTCTCTATTCCTACAGTATATACTCGATACTTTCATTAAGTAAGGGCGTTGATTTGAAAAAATCTAAAAACTTTTAGAAGGAGCAACGTTCTGCAGATTGTTCATCTAACTATTTTAAAAATTCAGAACGCACACATAACGATATACTCAAAGGATTAGTAGCCTATAGGAAAAAATATTCAAATTTGTGAAATCAGGAATTGTCCAATGACTGAAGAAAGCTAAATTTACTTTAACAAGAATTATATGTAGAGTAATTATCAAGATGATTGAAATTTTAGTGAATGAACTTGCCGGTTATTCATTTTCACAATCTATATCTTTCCTCAATAACATGCATTTCTTTTAAGTATTTCATTTTTTGTTAAAATCAACAAAAAAGAACAATCCACTTTTACAATGGCATCCTGTCAGGGACCCGGAGGATGCTGAAATGCCACAGCCCTCTCCGAAACAGGAAAATGATCAACTTTATATTCGTGAAAAACAGGATTCAAAATAATTCGTGATTTGTGATAGGAAATAGAGGATTTGTGATTCGAATCGTTCGAATTTTATTTTTCTAGTCAGGAAATTTGGTACTTCTTGAGAAAAAATTTTTTTCAGAACTTTTACCCCGGAAAACTGAACAGCCTATTCAGAGAATCGTTTCTTACCCACCTAAATAAAACAGCTTTTTATTAAAATATGCTAAAATTCCAGAACTTTTCCAATATTAAACTGAATTATTCTATTAGAATTGTTAGATGACCTGTTATTCAAAAAAATAGATTCTTCCGAATTACTTCAACCTCCCGACTGATATATTATTTGTGATTCATAATTCGAATTACTTCGCTGTGCAATTTTTGTGATCAATGAATCGAATCATTTTTTTAAAGATTTTGCCACTCTTATTATGAGAATAGTTTATGAAATTGTTCTATTTAGAACTTTACCAACCTAAACCATGAGGACTAACTTTCAACAGAACTTATCCAGAACTGAAATTCTTAGTATACCTGTAACGTATATTTTCGTCTATTTTTAAATATGACGAACATATTTGGCTACACAGTCTCAAATACCAAAAATGTAGGTATTCATCAATAATCAAAACATCTTATAGTTCTTTGTAAACAACCACTAAATTATCCATATTTAATTTTATGAATATAGATATAGTTTCTGTATATTCATGATCTCATTTTGCCTGTCCCTCGATTATATCACGAGTAAGCACATCTCTATAATAACAAATCCCTACCTCACTTAGCCTATCCATCACGTACACTTACATACCCCAAATGGGTATATAAACCCTCGATTTGAAGGAATCGTTACACAGTGCTACCAGTTAGCTTTATAATAGACAGTCTTTGTCTAAAGGGTTTAATCCCAAATATTCAACCTAGTTAATACTGTTTGAAATATTATTTAATGAACTTGTGTCGTACAAATTATTATTTTATTAAAAGTGTTAAATCAACCTTTTGTGTTTGAAATATTATTAAAGTTTCTCAAATACATTAAGATCCACAATAGACCTGGATGATAAATTAATTATTTAAATTATTATAGAGATATTAATGCTTGTCCAGTGTTAAATATCTTGTGTATGGTGTAACACTGAGAGTGGTCAAAATCTATACCGACACGACCTCTTTTGGCTGTTACAATACCACTTTTTTTCCCCAATGAACCGGCATGTTATTCATTATTAGCCTATTTATTCAGAGTGTACAGATCTACTCTTTTTTAAATTATTATTTAGGTACTCTCTTTTTATGTAAAAGAAAAAAATTCTTTTGGTCTGAAAACAACCCTTTACTCTCTTTTTGTTTTCTTCATACTCTTATACTCGTATTCTAAAATGTTTCTTAACGATAACTAAGACTTAAGTACTCGTTTGACAAGGTTTCAATATAATAAACGTACAACCCGATTTTTTAAGACAAAAATGGATGATAAATTATTAAGACAAAATTCAACGAAAATTATTCAGAGAAAATTCAAGGCCCATACGCCAACAACAAATGTTTCCTTATTTCCATCTTAATAATGAATTGATCGGTGTTACCAGCAAGTCGGCACAAGCCAAAGTATCACTAAGTGGTACTTTAGGGCTTGTATCCTATACTTATACATGGGAGTCACAGATAAAATATTACTTAAGTAGCAAATTTGTGCTTAAGTATTGTTCTATAATACGGGTGTTAGTATCTAAATTTTTACGGTAAACTATTTTTTCATATACTTTTTTCTTACTTTTTCTCTTCTACGATTTTAAATAGTTATTTGCGATACAATTGTGTAAAGTAGTTGATTAAAAGACAAATGGGATTCTTGTAGCACTGATGAAAATCACATAAGTAGCAATCACCTACTTTGTACGAATTTCATAATTTTTTTTTTAACACCCCCTCCCACCGGCCCAAAAAAAAAGTAATGGAGAAAAATAAATATTTTAGTAACTGGCAAGAATATTCGCATCTCCTTCAAACAGAAGACGTAGCATGGTGGTTAAGGTGCAATCTTGAGCTTGTAAAGGTTAGAGAATCAACTCCCATAGAGCGGAGAAATTTTTAGATGATTTTAAAAAATGGTGTTGAAATCTCCTTCTTCACATACAGTTAAGAGGCATGAAAACGTTTGTTTTTGAGGTAGGTGTTGAAAAAAAGTTTCTGCTTTTTTTCTCTTGTCAATTTTGTAATTACCCAGTTTTCTTGCAAACTGGAAATTATCTGTTTCATTAGAAGAGTAAACGACTGGTACCATTTTCTCATTTTGACCTAATTTTATATATATGTGTGTGTGGTGTGTCGTCCAGAATTTTGAGTTCACAGTTTTGAGAAAACTACCAGATGGATATGGCTGAAATTTTCACAAGAGATAGTTCTTATACTGGAGCAAGTCTGAAAGAAGTTTTTTGCCTATTGGTTGATTGGTTTCTGAAAAAACTGGAAAACAAAAAATTTCTAGAAAAGTCATTTTTCCAGGATTCTGAGAAAATGACAGAAGGGATAGAGCTAAAATTATTCATGGTAGATTTTCCTTATAATGTTATAAGTCTCTTAGAAGTTTGGCGCCCATTATTTCAGAAGCAAAATTGCTGGAAAAAATTTTGGGGAAACTACCGGATGGATGGGGCTGAAATTTTTGCGAAAGATAGTTCTCATATTGGAGCAGGTCTGAAAGCCGTTTTTTGTCTATTGGTTGATTAGTTTCTAAGAAAACTGGAAAACAAAAAATTCCTAGAAATGTCGTTTTTCCCGGATTGTAAGAAAATGACAAAAGGGATCAGGCTTAAATTTTCGCGATAGACTTTCCTTATGTTGGTTCAAATCTCTTGGAAGTTTGGTGCCTATTAGTTCAGTAGTTTTCGAGAAAACTGGAGAGGAAAAATTGCTGAAACTCTCTCTCTCTCTCTCCAACCATCTCCATCTGCATCCCCATTTCTATCTCCATCAGCAAACTGGGTTTTCTTGCGAAGCATTGTTGCGCTAGAGTTTTTTTATTTTTATCATATACTCTTTTTATCTGAAAAAAATCTGTGTAGCCTGTATTTATTATGAATGTTTGAAAGACTGTGGTGAAACATTGAAACGTCGTGTTTGAGAGGATAAATTCTTTGATAGAGAAACATGGGCGCAAGTATAATTGTCTGTAAAACGGTTATTGTTTTTTTTTTTTTTGTTTTTTCTTTCAATGGAATGCAATGTGATTGGATAGCTTCTTTATTTGCATCATACTTACTGGCAACAGGCAAGAGCATACGCGCCCACTTCGGTAAGTGCACTTGTGCAAGTGCAGCAACAAGAAGGTTTGCAACAGCAGTCTGTAATTTGTGCGAAATTGAAGGTAAAGGGGGAAAAATTTTGAGTCATTATTTATTTCAATAAGGGCTGGAGACAACAGATGAAAGTGGAGAAGGCCAAAAATTTTGCCGTCTACATTGTGAACCCATAACCGATTTAAAAAGTCGGCGTTTATGGTCAAGAGTAAGACCTGCAAAAGTGCACAACGAAAGAAAGAAAATGGTGAACAAAGGAGAGAAATTCCATGCATGATATTATGTAAAAATTGTCAACTACAGTAGACGGTAGCATAGTGTAAGAAATATTTCGTCAACTTTTTTGTGGCATCACAGCATCCAATTTTTTCCGGCTACTTTTCACAAATATTGATCACGAGAATTTGGGGGAGGTACTACGAACCCCTCGCTCTTTCTCCCGCTGAAACGTCTCTAAATTGCTTGAAGAAATACGAGCGTCAACTATTTTTCCATCTAAGTAATATCCAGTAGCGGATCCAGGATTTTCTTGAGAGGGACGCACTAATCCAGAAACGTAGCTCAGGATGACCCAAGAAAGAGGACAATGTCCCGCAAAAAATGTTCAATCCCTTTTACACTCCATCCCTTTCTATAATAATTTCAATGGCAAAAAAACCTATTTAAAACATTTTTATTTCAGTGCTAGTGCTATCACCAACAACAGTCACGGTCCTTCTGAAAAGCCTGACCCCCCTACATGTTTGTTTTGAGATTCTTTCTTCGCAATTCATTCTTCTTTATTTATTTTTAAATTGTATTTTTCACATTACTGCATAAAATTTCAGTTTATTTTTATGGTAATAAATAAAACAAGTCTTTGAAAAGTAAAAGGTGTCATATCACTTAATTACACATTATTCAAAATTTCCCAAAAAAATAAACAGCAAAAATACTATAAGAATTATTTAAAAAAAAAAATTTGTAAATAATGAAAAAGGTTTGTGTTTTAAAAAAATTATTAGCCTTTGCTCTTCTCGCAGTACAAATTTCAATTTTGGGTTTCATTTATCTTACTACTTTGACCACCTATACATAGTACGTATCGACTGAGCTCCATAGGAGAGGCTATACAGTACCGGTGAAGGCAACATAGTATCAATAGTATCATTGCCGGAAGATGATTTTTATTACAAAAAGTTTAGCAATTTTACCATTAACTGAATACCGAAAATTTTTCATTTTAGCTGAAATTACTTTATTTCTCACTTGTTATCGATCTTTCAAGCATGAAAGATGTCAATAACCGCCAATAAAAATCAAAATCGGAGGGACCTTATTCACTCGATGATACTTATTTATAAGAGATATCTTGCCTTCGCGTTCTTATCACTATGCTTAGTCCATATAGTTATAAACAGTCAAAGTTCTACTAAATCTATTATCATTTTTTTGTGGTTTTTTTAATTTCCTTAAAAATTTTGTACCTAAACTAATAATTTAACGAATTTCTTCTATTGATCAGTTTCCCCTCCAAAAATAAGACAATTTTAATGAGAAGGGCGCGCGCCCTGCACCCCCTCTGGCCCCGCCACTGGTAATATCCATCCGAAAACTGAAGAAATAATATTCCATGCAATAATTATTGGCCTATTGACCAATTTCCTACACTGCGTTGATACAACGTCGCGCTTGTAAACAGCGCCTAAACAAGCTGCATTCTTCTTCAACTTCTTTCCACCACCACCACCACCGAGTAGGCATACGTAATATTTTTTTTACGGATATAAAAGCCTTTCGGTGAGGGGCATAAAGGGGAGAAACCTGCGTACGCGTACATAATATGGATACAGCCGTACAGATTACACACTACAAGTGTATAGAATAGACTTTAGTGTGTGAGTGTGACTGTGTGAGTGTTACTTGCATGAAGAAATGGAGAAATATAGAAGAGAAAAGAGAAGTAGGCCTTCGTAAAACATTTGTGTGCACAGCGAGTGCAGGCAACTAAGCGCGTGTGCGTCACTACTCGCTCCGACTCCCTCTTGTCGTTGAGGATGTCTGAAAATTAATTCGGATTTGGGCGAATTCTGAAAGCTGAAACGTTGTCGTGAACGTGCCAGTCAATTTCGTATTTTTCCCTTCTTTGTTTCTTTCACTTTTTTCTTGAAAATATGAATTGGAAAATGAAAATGAGAAAATAAAATCAAAGAAGCTATTCCTACACCGGCTACATCGTTATACTCTGTCATAACATAGTTTTTGCTTCATGTAGTAGGGATGGCCAAAATCGATCGGTACGATAATTTCGTGAAAAGTATTTTCAAGACAATGTCACAGAAAAAAGAACGATTAATCAATGTTCGATAATCATTTCGTATTTATTTATTAATATAAACATTACTTCTTAAGATTTTAAGTTTTAATTGATAAAAAAAAGAAAAAAAAGTTACTAATGTTACATTCACATAAGATAATGAATAAATTCTATTAGCTATCTTTTCACACGGCTGTTCTACAAGCTACAATCCAGTTTCTAAAAAAGCGAGATTATACAATCGAAAAGTTAAACCATATTAAACTGAATAAAAAGTAATTAAAGTTTAAAAATTTATGTTAATTTAGTATAGGTATATAATAGGTCCATAAATATTATAATTAACTATATATTATTCGTATTTTAAAAATAGTTTAATAAATCTATGATATTTATAATTGCTTTTCAACTGAAAAATAAAATTTATAATAAAATATATTTAAATATTGTGCTTTCAATAGCGGTTACACAATAATATATCATAAGATTTAAAAATCTCGACTGTAAGTAATCACTTTTTGCTTCTTTATATTCAGTTGTTTTTCACCAACTTCTAAAAAAGCCAGATTGTAGCTTAAATTATAAAAAGTCCTAATGAGAACCCCGCTACTGTCGCAGATAAAAACACTGAGTGACATAAAAAGAAAAGGAAGCGGAAAAAAATAGTTTGCAGTAGGGTTTTTAGAACTTTGTGGAAAAACCCTAAAAACAAAGGAAAGGAGGAAAATGAGTAGAAAAATATAAATAAGAAACAGAAGGCCAGACTGAAACAGAAAGCTGAATGAATGAGGAGAAGCAAGCAAATCAACAATGAAGAGGAGAAGAAAAGCTGAAAGGAAAAAAAAACAAGTTGTTATCAAGAAGATCAGGGAGTTGCAACCTTTTTTAAATGATGCCTCCTTTACCTACTTGTCATTTAACATGTTCGAGTTCCCCTGGCATCTTATGACCCCTTTGGTTCCTCATTGGCTTTAAGATATTACAGTTTCTTTCAATAATATAATAATGCCTGCACTCTAGATTGATCTCATTCCCTTTAACAGGTATCACCCCTCCAGGGATGGGAACTGCTTTTGTGGATGCTAGATTTTCAGGTCTGACTATCACTAATCAGTGTTTGAATGTTTTTGGAAACCATTCATGTACACCAGCCTTAACCTACGGCTTCTCTGCTGGCAGTTATGCAGCAAATAGGTACAAAAGTTGCCATTTAATCAATAATTATCTCACCATAAATGTTTCATACTCTTTAATTGGGCAATTTTTTTTTTTTTTTTCAATGTGGTACAAATCTCTATTTTTACTAGAGGTAAAAACTGAAAGGTGAAAGTGGTTGGCACAAATCTCGGTGCAAGTTTCGAAGTTTTGGTGCAGATTTCAGAGAAGGAAAGCGAGAAGTATGAAAAATTCATAGGGTGGTAGTGTGTATTTGATTGTATTCAAGACACACACACACACACACACACACACACACACACGCACACACACACACACACACACACACACACACACACACACACCCACACACACCCACACACCCACACACACACACAAACAAAAGTCAGGAATGAATCATACAGTGTTTTCAGCTGCCAAAGTACCTATTTGTTTTTTTTCGATATTTCTTCAAATTTTTTCTCCTAGATCAAAAATTAATCATAGATTAGAAATGGAAATGGAAATAATTCATCATTTGGTTTCCATTTCAGAATTTTGGTGTTTCTGTTTGCTTCGGTTTCTATAGCGCAAAAAAATGTGGTTACCATTCACAAAAAATTCAGTTTCCATCCTAAAAAAAGTCAAAAATATTTAAGGGATATTTGGGGAATTGAACGCACGCCCATGTTGGGCTGCCATCTAACAGCACAGTTTCATACCCATGGAATCCCAGTTTTGATAATTTATCCGAAATTTTTGTTACATTCTCAACATTTAAATTTTGAAAAAAAAGTTCCCTCTTTCACATCAAGACTTCTCAGCGGATGTAGGAGATAGAAAGCAAAAACTGTTACAGTTTGAAAGGGGAGAAAATTTTCTCAAATCTAGAACTGAATTAATTTTTTTATCGTCATTAGTTTTTCATCATGGTGAAAGAGGAGTGTTTTTTTCTGGTATTTTTTCGGGCCATTAGCTCGCAGTTACTTCGTTTTAGATGAAAACTGATGATGGAAATGAATTTGTCGTTAAAAAATGAGGGGGTCACCGCTGAAAAATTTTTTTCTACCTTCATTAATTTTGCAAATAAATAATAATTTGAATAAATTAGGTTAAAAACGAATTTTTAAAAGATACGCTTTTTTTATTTTTTGGTTTTAGCTTCATGCGAAATAACCAGAAATAAACATTATTTTGTTGCGGAAGGTTGGCTGCAGTATTGGTATATTTTAAAATTGCAGTAGCGAGTAGAATAAAAGTTTATAACAAAACAGAAATACCAGCAAAAGAGAAAAAAAAAAACAAAAAAAAAACAACTGATTAAAACGAACATAAGTGTATGTGTACGTGTGTCGCAACACGTGAAAGCAGCGCTGAAGTTGGTCATCCGGTGTACTTCAACAAATTGAGGGAGTAGAATAAAAGCGTACAAAAACGGAAAATTTACAATTTTTTAATAATTTTATTTCTGAAAAACTAATGATAATGAAAGAAAAATTTTTAGTAGAAAATTCGAGCAAATTTTCTTCGTTTTATAAGCTTTTATTCTACTCACTACTGCGATTTTATTGAAATGTACCAATACTGCAGCCGACCTTTCACAACAAATTAATGTTTATTTCGCGTGAGGCGAAAGACAAAAACAGGGGTTGGGATCGATTTTAAATGGAGGAATGAATTCTGGGATTTTCTTGTTTTTTTATCAGAGAGTGAAGTGAGCAAGTAAGTGGGATTCAATCAACTCTTCTAAGGATGATTCAGAATCGATTGGGAATGTATTACTTGAAGAGTGAGAGAGCGAGTGTGAGATTCCTTAAAATTTGGAATCAATCATTCACTCCATCAAGAACAAAGCAGATTGGATTATTATCAGCGCACATTTATCTATTTTCATTCTGTCTGATTGCTGTTTGTCTTTCTGCCCTGCCCATATTTCGATTTTTATTGGTGCATTTTTCTTTTTTCCGACCCCCTTATTGTTCGTATTTCTTCCATAGATCTATACCTATTCACAAAATTTAAAAAAAAAAAAAAGAAAAAGATTCAATCGGATTGATTTGAAGTTATTAAATTTGAGAGTAAAGAAAAACTTTTATATGAGTTGAAAAAATTTTTTGGAGAGTGAATGGGAGTTTTTGTATTACTCCCAACCCTTGGCCAAAGAATAAATAAAAGCTTATCTTTTAAAAATTCATTTTTAACCTAAACTTATTCTAATATTATTTGTATCCCAAATAACAGCTGAGAAATCATTACGTGTGAGAAGAGCAGTTTTTTTTTTTTTTTTAATTGAAATGTTGTGGATGTTGCGAAAGTCGGATAAATAATCTAAAATTGGAATTGAATTTTATTATATAGACTAACGTGGGAGGAGGGGGCTACGTCCCCTCACCAGTCGCTCAAGTTACAAATTCTAGATGACTAAAATCAAAATCGTACGTAATTTTATGCATGTTACGTTCAGTGTTCGATAATTTGCGAAATGTGGAGAAGCATTTTGTATATACATTTTATATATGTATATATAGTATACACACACCTGTAATATACGTACCATATATAGTAATATGCAAAACACCCAGTTTTGTTTTCGTATTTTCTTTCGCCGTTATCTCGTGATTAATTCCTTTTAGGTGAAATCTAATAGTGGAAATGAATTTGTCATTAAAAAGTAGGGAGGGTCGTCGCTGAAAATTTTTTACTGCCATCATTAGTTTTTGAAATAAATAACAAATTAAGAAACCGCAAATTTTTCATTAATTTGCTGTTTTTTATGGCCGATTTGTGAAAAACTAATGGCGATAAAAAAATAAATTTTGTTAGAGAACTCGAGAAAATTGTTTCCTCTTTTCAATAGTACAAACCTCAGCTGTGTAGCTTAAATACTGAGAAATTGTGAAGTGAGAGAAGAGCTGTGTGGAATACCTTGTCGTGAGTATGGGTAAGCCAAAACCAAGGCAAACACTGGCGATTTTAGAGCCGGTTCGGGTGGTTTATATACAGCTTATTTGCACGCACACAAACACACGTACGTAAGATAATACATACGTCGGTGAGGGTGGCCAGGTCGCATCATCCCCTATCGAGATAAGAGATGGCTGGCCAGTTCGTGTACAAATTGTGACATCATCTTATTGTGTCACGATTCGGTACTCGTACATTACCTGCAAGTACGTACAGGTAATTACGATCGAACGTATTTTGTGTATTTAACGTCACAAGGATGATTGTTTGCCTGCCTTTTGGGGTGGCAACTGTCGTCGAGGGGTCCAAGCCCATATACCTCATACGGGAGAGTCCCCACAAGCTGTTTTTTTCAAAATTAAAATGTTGCGAATGTTGCAAAAAACGTGGATAAATATACAAAAAGTGAGATTAAATTATATAATATAAATTCTACGAGACAACCAGTGAAACTAGTGACATACCATGTTCCCAAAGTTTAGGTATGTGCTGAATGACGTATAGGTCAACTTCTAGGAAAGATTTTGTCAAAAAATTTAACTTACAAAATGTTGAGAAATGCTTCCTCTTTGGCCAAATTCAAGAATGGTGCTTAAGTAATTCTTACATTTTTTTCATTATGTTGTGTCTGTTATCCCAGATTATAATAGACACACAAAATAAAATAGGTAATTCAAAAAACGATGTTTAATTCAAGATGAATATGTCACAATACACTTTTCAGTTATCACATCGTTACTCGTAAACACTTATAATTAATTATTATATAATATTCCTATACTTAATAGTGTCCCACCTCCCCATAGGGTGGACAGCTAACTTGTGGTGTATTGGAAGACCATCAGACTAAGAGTTTTGAGATAGTGAGAACTACTTGGGAACTCTGTAGAAAGGCAAGTGAAGTATTGGTGTAAATTAATTTATCAAGTAACTTCTTTTTGGGCCTAAAAATGTTTATGTTTGCAAAAGTACCTATTGTACATTCCTGAATAGTGCTGACAGATATGCTGATTAGTTGTACGTTTGCATAACTGTTAGCTCTATTAATTGGGTTATTAGTCGGAGGTAACAATGAATATTTAGAAGAAATATTCGCTGTTAATTGTTGTGGAGTATTTTGGTCAGTGAATATATTCATCTGCCTAAATACGATGGAACACATTATTAATTATATTTTTTTATCTACGTTTAAAAATACTGAAAAAAAAACAATTCTGCACTGAAAAATTTTGAATTTTTGATTCTAACTTTTTGTTTACTTACTCCCAGCCCAAAAAAATTTTAATTAAATGTTTAAGTATCCTTTCTCAATTATAAACAAAAATTTATTCTTGTTTTTCATCGTTTTAAACGCACTTTTACCCGAGACAACTTACTTGAAATGAAAAATACGAAAAAATACTATTTTTTCCTAAGTTCCAATCATTGTACTTGAAAAAAATTCAGCAACAATGTTTACTATAGGTTTTGAGCGCGCCATGGAAGAAACCAATACGGGTTGAAAAAAATCCAGTGAAAGTTTTCTCCGCATGTCCGGATACCGCGAAAGAATTTTTCTGAAAAAAAAGAAATAAGATAGTCGAGGCATGTGATACATTATACGTAATACTCATGTCTAATCATGTTTATACATATGATCGCATCTTCGGACGAAAACTTTTCGAATTTGATCAGAAAATTTGGCACTTCTCTGTTTTTGAGAAATAAGTTTATTTCGAGTTTTATCCAGGAAAATCGAGCAATCACTTCACAGAACTAGATACGCACTTTTCCAAATAAAACAGTTTTCTTTTAAAAAGTGTTGAATGTCCTATATTTTCTTCAACATCGAACAGGACCGTTACAGAAGTAAATAAGTAAATCATAAAAACGTAAAAACAGTATGTTTTTCTTTATATAGGCACCATCTTACCCAAGTTAACGATAACCATTCGTGTTTAATTCTAATCACCATTGCCTAACCAGCCCTTAAAATCCGGTGTCCATGTGAACTTTTGACAATATATAATAATTAAATGTTTCAGACTAGAACTAGGACTCGGAACTGTAGGAAGTAAGTAGGAATACCTCATAACAACTACGGTATGTTTTCTACGCCAACATCTCTTACTCATTCTCTCCGTTATCGCGGTTCTATACATATGTATATACCACCCCGATAAGGCAATGTCGTTTGCGTCATAATTGTTGTCAGTAATCTTACTGGGTGGCTGTTAGGTACTCGTAAAAAGCCATTAGAAAACATGGAAGGGTAGAATTTTTAGTTTTAATAGTCTCAAAACAAGAAATAAATATAATTATAGCGGAAGATTCCAGGAATAAAATAAGCCAAAGAACAAGAAATTCGAGTCATTGAAAGTTGAGAAAATGATGTAATTTGATTTTATAAGTGTTCTTATTCGTGTAGACAACTATAATAATACCGCTTATAAAAACACCAATTTGAGTCACAATTTCATATTCTTTTTCAATTTTCTCGGCTTGTAAGGGCTCAAATTTCTTGATCTTTGGCTTATTTCATTCGCTGAACCCTTCTCTAAAATTTCATTTACCTATTTCAAGTAAGTAGATATTACTTGTTTTAAGATAATTATGACCAAAAATGCAAATATTCATTAAGTATGTTTTTCATGTGTTTCAATCACTCAGTGAGATAAAACTTTCAGTTATGACGTCACGTGACATTGGCTTATAGAAACGGAGTTAGAAGAAAGGGGGAAGGTTGTCCCCTGGGACGTTGGTACAGGGTATACGAGTAATTTAAAGCGGGCCGCAGTGTAATCACACGTTGCAGGAGAATGGAGCACAAATTACTCTGATCAATTTTGAAAAAATATGTACTAAGTCTTGCTTAAATACAAGAATCACGTTGTTTTTATCGTGTGTTGTGGATGGTATTATTATGAATTCCTTCTTATTTTGAATAGACTATAGGTTGAGTTCGAACTAACCAAACAGATTATTATAATTTGTCTTTAGCCTCCCTTCCAATAATTTTTTCAAGTCAACGCCGTCTGTTCTTCAGTAAGGCTGTAAAACTCTTTACACTTAGTGAGGCTCATGTTGTGATGATGATAATGAGACACTACTTTGGTTTTTCCCATTACACTGATTATGTTTGAAAATTAATTGAGAACATGAAGTGATTGATGCCGTAATTCGTAAACTCAAAATGACGGCTTATCATCACCATCACGAAATGAGCATTCCTGGGTTGGTTGGATGTAACGACTTAAAGAGCTTTACCTGTGAGAGGCATAATGTAGATCTATAAAAATAAAACGAAAGTAAGGGAAGGTGTCTATGATTTTTAGTTCAACCAATTCTCGTCCATTACATGTAGATGTAGTCAAAAGTGCAAACACATCCTTTCGAGCCTGTAGCCACTATTTTCTACAGAAAGGAATACCATAATTTTTGATGAGGCAAGATTTTAGTGATTTTCAAATTTAAAAAAAAAAAAAAAAAAAAAATGATAATAATAATAATAATAATAATAATAATAATAATAATAATAATAATAATAATAATAATAATAATAATAATTAATAATAATTGTGGGGATCAGACCACTCGTATGATGTTAGAGGATTGGTTTATTGATTATAGATATCATTGCAAAATGACTAATTTTGCACATTGCACGTTAAACACATTGTGTGTTTATTTGTGCTTACTTGCAAATTTATATAAGTATGTTGTAACATCCAGACCATGACAAGTTGATAATTCACATCTCAGATGACATCAAGATCTGGCTTTTATCCGTTGCCATAGCAACAATAAAATACGTCACAATTAGTCATCACACACATGTAAGTATTTTTTACCTATGTCTCTATGTGCTTGTGAGGAGCCAGTATATAAGCCAACAAAATTGACTACAAAATTGCCAGTAGAGATAGGAATTTTAGTTCATTTTGCAAATTTAGTTCATCGAGTCTGCTTCACCAAAGTGAACTAGTTCAATTAGTTCGGTAAATTTTTCAACTCGATCACTTCAATCAGCTGATTCATGATTGGCTCATATCATTTAAATCAACTGATTTATTATATGATATTATGATTGACTCATATTTGTAAATTCATGCTAGAATTATTGGTTAATTGTTTGACTCACTCATCGACTGCTACTTAATTCAACTTCAGTTTGATCAACAAATCGAGTAGAGTAGACTGATGAGAACTGAGAACTATCAAAAAAAAAACAAAAAAAAAAAACTAATGAACTAGTTCATTTAGAAGTTAACTAAATGATCGATTAGTTCACTTCTAGGATTCATTCAAAAGAACTAACTCGTTAACGAACTACCCATCACTAATTGCCAGTCTTAGCCCAGGTCTTGGCTTTCCCATACCATGTGTGTGATATTTGGCGAACACACAATAACTGCAGAAATCCTTCTGTTGTTGGAATATCTTGTATGACTTAAGGTATTCCACAATAATAATACAGATAATGATAATAATTATAATAAAAAGAGAGCAAAAAGATTGAGAAAGAGATAGGAATAGAGAAAAAGTCCGGTTGGTTTTCATCCTTTTCATTTCAATTTTGAAGACTGCTGGCGCCAGTCATAGCACTTAGCAATTCAATAAATACTTGCCTATATATTGTATAGATACTTATGAACTATCTGTGATTATCTTAATGAATAACGTTATATACTTAGAATTGTGTATATATAATACATTCGTCTAACTAAAACAATCTGTACGAACAAATTAACATTTTTAGTACGCGGATTTGTTTTCTCAAACTGCCATTTTGAATTCGTGAAATAAAGAATGAAAAAATTCATCAATTATGAGGGTTAGGGATTTTTTTCTCTCTCATTTTTGCTCCATTGACGGTGAATTTAGTTTTTGCTTTTTGTCCACATACTTAGTTGTCCCTGATTAACAAAATTTTTTATAATTACCTCATCAATCTCATCACATTGCAGTCACATTGTATTTATAATTTTTTTTTTGGCATTCGTTTGTGACTCAACAAATAAGTGTACTGAAAAATACCGGTGAAGTGTTGGAACAAACAATTTTTTTCATTCCTCATTTTGTTTTTCGCGCATACGATAAAAAGACTAAAGAGTAATTCGAAGGGAGTGTTTACACTAAACGAGCGAACGAATTTGCTCAAACCTAGTTCCAGAGCAGTGGCCAGTGACTCCCAACTTATTGTGGATGACACCACCCTCTTCCACGTTAAACATCTTCACTCGTGCCCACAGCCTCTCATTACCTCTCCAATTCCCTACTGGCTTAAAGACATCACAGTTTCCATCAATAATATTCCTTGTAATCAAAATATGTGAATGTTGTAGTGGCAGAGACACTACAGGTTTTGGTACTTATATAATATGTTCGTTTTACGTTCAAGGGACTATAAAATATTGTCGTCACACTCCTTTCACGCACCTCTGTTCTCTCCTGTCACGCAACAACGAATGTTGGGGACCTTCTCAGCCCAGTAACTCGTCTACCTACATTTCTTCAGTAGACGAGTTCCCAGCTCGCCCGCCAGGTGCGCATGAGATCGTAGGCGGAGCCCACGATAAATGTAACCCTGAACAAGAAAATGGACCTACGTACAGTGCACTAAAATTATATCAACAAAATTGGTCATGGATTTTTTCTAAAAAGACTTTTTGGCCCTTCGTAGACTTACAAAGTCATAAGAAGGAATAAAGTTCTACATCCAGTAACTACAATGGTTCATTTCAACCATTTTGCACGTGAGCTTGATCTGCCACTACTGGGAATAAAACTGAAAAATAAGTTTAGGTTAAAAACGAGAAAATGAGTTTTTAAAAGATAAGTTTTTTATTTTGGCTTTATCTTTATGCGAAATAAATATTATTTCTTTGCGGAAGGTTGGCAGCAGTATTGGTATATTATATAAATCACAGTAATGAGTAGAATAAAAGCTTATAATGAAATATTGAAGAGTGATTCAATTAATATAGGTAGATTAATATCAAGAAACAAAATTATAGTAAGATTTTACTTAATTCACTTCAATAAATTCACAAGTGCAAATAGAGTTTCAAATTTGGAGGTCCATGGATTCAACAATAAAATTTGATGATCTTTTTCTTCTTTTTTTCTTTTTCTTTTATTGCTCAGATTTCAATTTTGCATTTGTGCTATCGGTATTTGTCATAAGTACTATAAACACCACAGAGAGAAAAAAATTTATAAATAATTTTTTTCCTTTAGGGAAATTCATTTAGGAGGCAGGACAACCCTGGCCACCCCTCATTTTCACCAATTGATAAATTAGAATTTAGACTTTATTACAATAACTGAATATAGCTACTCACTACACCAAAAACAGAAGTATAATACCGGAACACAGGTCAGACCACTGCGTTTGTTTAGCATAGTGATGGGTAGTTCGTTCACGAGTTAGTTCTTTTGAACTAATCCTAGAAGTGAACTAATCGATCATTTAGTTCACTTCTAAATGAACTAGTTCATTAGTTCTTTTTTTTTGATAGTTCTTAGTTCTTATCAGTCTACTATACTCGATCCGTTGATGGAACTGAAACTGAAGTAAGTAGCCTAGCAGTCGATGAGTGAGTCAAACAATTAACAAATAGATCTAGCATGAATTTATGAATACGAGTCGATCATAATATCATATAATAAATTAGTTGATTTAAATGATATGAGCCAATAATGAATCAGATGATTGAAGTCTGAAGTGATCGAGTTGAAAAATTTACTGAACTACTGAACTAATTGAACTAGTTCAGTGAACTAGTTCACTTTGGTGAAGCAGACTCAATGAACTAAATCTGAAAAATGAACTAAAATTCCCAACTCTAGTTTAGCACTGTGTCGTCAGAGACATACAGCTAAAGTGATGTCTAACTCCCGATCAAAAACACATCAAAGATAGTAACCTGGAAAGAATGTTTGGAATTTTGGTATTTATTTCTGCGCATGTGTAATAGCTTATTACTGCGTGTGTGTTGGTATAAGTATGTCTATGGCGTGGATTCTCAGGCATTTTCCGAATCATTTCATTGCCAAATATTCACCTTAATAATGCCAAAAAATCCACTCCGGATAAGTCTATTTTCACAACAAAATATGCTCAACTTTGGATGGGCAGAACGTACAAATTGAATTGTTTTTTTCTACCTTTCACATATTTTTAAACCACAACGCATATTATAGAGCATTGCACATCTCTTTAGCTGAGTGTCTCTGTATGATATACTGTGCGATTGAGCTGGAATTCAATACATACAACATTAACGCTAAATAAAAGTGTATTTTTTTAAATTCATCTTTCTTAAACATATTTATTAATTAGAAGAATGATTTGAAAGCTCAAGGATAGAACAGGACAGTTGTGAATGAGACATATTTTATGTCATATTTGGGGAAAAAATGTGTTTTAAAGTACGTAGGGCCAAATGCTAGAACTATCATACTTAAGTAATTCTTACATGTTTCAATTATCAATTTTATCTATTTATAAATATTTTATATATATATAACTTTATTCAGAAAAATAATGCTCAAGTCACTGTTGATACTTGAGTATCGTTCTTGCATACCGGCGGTATATACCTACGGCAATAAATAAATTTTACAATTCTTACAGAATGTAAAGGAGAAGAGATAAGCAGCTTTAAACATTAATTGTGAGCCAAGTAGAGATGATAGAGCAATCAGAGATATCGCGGTTGAAAGAGCAAGTTTTCTTCAAGGGCGTACCAAAGAGGGGTTTGGGAATGTGACATTCCACCAATATCGGCGAAATCGGCAAACCAGTCGTCAAACTTCCTCCAATTTGTTATTAGTCATTATTATTTGACATTCGGCAGTAAAATTTTCCTATTACACAATTACGATTGTACAAATGGATGAGGCTGTGAATTAAAATTTCTTTTAGAAGCTCTATCACCTTTATATCACTGAGCCAAAAGCAAGAATGATATTTAAATGTCAACAGTATAATATATATTTTGTTTATTATTATTTTAGTTTTTCGTGACCTACGTTCAATAGTAATGAGTCAAATAAAATAAGTTCCATGAAAATCGGCCAGGTGTTAAACTCCCCCCCTAAGCTCCAAAACAAACTCAAACATTTTGAAAGATTTTTTCGTTTGCTTCCCTTGCGAAATTGCTTTCTTAACTTACAAACACCTTCCCAGGTAAATTCTGTATACGGCACTGAAAACCAGGGGCATACTGAAGGGGGGTTGGGGTCTGTCACACCCCTTAATATCTGGAAACCAGTCGGCAAATTATATCAAATTTTTTATCTTTTCTTTGGATATGTGGCCCAGCAGTCGGCATTTTCACCTGTTACACCCCTCCAAAAAAAAAATTTTAGTACGCTACTGCTGAAAACCAGTGTAAAAAAGTCGGCAAATTCTCTCGATATGCGGCCCAAAAGTCAGAATTTTCTTTTAACACATCCCCCCAAAAAAAATAAAAATACTTCAACACACTACTGGTTTTCTTTGACAGAAAATATCTAAAAAGTAAAAAATCTAAAAAGTAAAATAAGATTGTGTTGCTCGACGTATTGTAGGCGGGGGAGTTTCGATATTTCCTCATTAGGAAAGGTGGGTGTTACAGTTTAAAAAATTGCTGACTGGTAATAATGTTTTCTCTCTCATTTTATGAGTGAAAATGACGATAACCAATTTTTCCGACGTAGTCAAATTTTTTGTAAAATTTACCAATTTGCGGACTGACAAAATCTTTCAGAGTTAGACACTCACTATCCCTTTTTGGAACGGCATGGATTGCAGGTCTCTTCTTTTTTTCCAGGGTCTCATACTTTCAAAATCATGCTAGCGTCTCCCCTCGATTGATCTCACGCTTCACCGACATGCACCTCCTAGTTCGGGAACCACTATCGTAAGCCACAGGCCCAGAACCTCGTTTATATTATGAGAATCCAATCATTGTAGTACTCCCTCCTTCTAACTGTCTGTGTCTTTGAGTCTTTCACAGAAAAATTTGACAGTGTGATGAAACCATCGTGATGGCTTGTCCAATTATCAACTCAATGTGATTTTTTTTTTTTGTAGGCTTAGCTAGTCGTACTTCTATGACATCTGCTATTGCGATAGACTTGACTTATAATGTTAACGAGATTTACAAGACAAACATTTTTGCGATTAAATTATTTCATAATATTTTTGAAATTTCGATGACATGACTGAAAATTTTGTCTTCAAACAATATATTACGCGAAGATGCGGACCCACACTTCCCTTTCGAGAGAGCTGTCTACGCCTTTGCTTCAGGATTAAGCTCTAATCGCTTAGTTTCAATAATAATTTGTCAGTAGCAGCAGTCTATTTAAGAAACAGTTTTTTGAGGTCAAATTATGTAATAGGAAGAAAGACTGAAATATTTTCACATTTTGGTATATGTAATACAACGTGACAAAAAGAAAATTTTATTTTCATTTTTTCCAAAATAGACTAATGAGAAAAATAAGGTTTATAACGAAGAAAATTTACAAAGATGCACTCAGTTTTTTGAAAAGCACTATTCTCAACATTTTTCCCTTTACTTAAGCGGTGCTTACTGAGCCTATTTTAGAGATATCTTGAAAAATTATATCTTAGTATGTCGTGTCTCTAGCCCAGGTTATCAAAGATGATACAAAATAAAGTAAAATCTATTTCTTTTACTTTGTTTATTTTCATTTGTTAAGGTCACACAGACTCTTAAAATATTGATTCACTTTTTCACTAAAAATAGAATCACTATAAAAGTATAATACTAATGAACACTTATATGTTATGGTTACTACAATATCCTTATGTGCTTTGCCTTCTCTAGGGCAAACTTCTAACTTGTAGTACAGTTGTTGCACATCAGACAAACAGAGTGTAGACAAATGGTGTACATGTCTCCAACTCGGTTGAATGGCAAGTGAAATCCTGGTCTAAAATCAAGTTTCCTAGTCACTTCGTTTGATTGCCGAAAATGTATACTCAGTTGAAATATACCTTCTGTATATTACATTATTGTGCTGACCAATATGTTGACCTTAGTGTTCGTCTGCATATTTGTTAGGTATCAGTAAGTAGGGCACTTGTGGAAGTAATGGTGAATATTTCACTAGAAATAATCGCCATTATTAATTGTTTTAAATATTTAGGTTTGACGAATATTTTCGTCTACCTGAATATGACAAAACATCGTACATATTTTGAAATTTATTTCTGTCAACTTTTAATTTTAATTTTCTAATAATGAATGCACCAACGAATAATTTTTGTCTTTTTAATTTGTGCCTTAGTGAATAGCCTCAAAGGCGCTAATAGTGGGTACTTGAGACATTTTTCTCAATTTTTTAAATTTGTTTTTCCTCCAATTCGCTTCTCAGTACTACATAAACAATATTGGAAAATATAAATAATTAATTTTATTTAAAAAAACCAAAAAAAAACCGCGTTAATTTAAATGAGTAGCTCTTATTGGTGGATATGCCTAAATTTATGACAATAATTTTTCCAATCTTTAAATTCTTAATTTCTACAATTACATTACACCCTTCTAATTTTTTAATTTTCAAGCAAGAATAGCCTAGGACATTCTCCGGACGGACAAGAACATTTTGATCCTACTTTCATTAGAATCTATAAAGTAAGACACTCAAACGAAATTCTGTTAGTTTCGGAGATAGACATACCAAATATATGATCTCCTCCGTACGCATTACGCAGTCGGTAAAATAAATTGATGACTTTTTTTTTTCTCTTATTGGAAACATGGCTCCCTCAAATTTCAGAACCTATTTGCGTCTATGCAGTGCCTGCTTCACGATGTGAGCTTTTAAAAATTATTATCTTTCATGTTAAAAAGCTTTGAGAAAACTTTCAACAGAACTTACCCGTGCAACTAAACTTCGAATGCAGGGCTGTATTCCGGGTTGATTGGGTGCCTCCCACCCAAGGCTCTATAAAAAAGCCACATATTGGTTTCTAAGTACTAAAACAAATAGGGGAAACGTAAAACACCACAATAGTATATTAGGTAATGGCTGTAGAACAGTTCCGCACAAAAGGCCAAAAAATATAACAGTTCTGAAGGTATTTTTCCAATCACGCACGCCATTTGATTTTTCTAGGCATAGCAGTTTCGTGCAGAAATCCCATCTATTTCCCAAAGGTATCAAAGTTTGTATTGGCTGCCATTCGAAATCCATTAGACCAATACCGCTCAAATTCAATACCAAATCAATCCTTTATAGTCTCTAAATTCCATATAAATTTCTGGAAAATATCTTTCAATTTACGTGACTTATCGCTATGACAGTGTAAGGGGTTTGCAAAATTATAACTCATCAATCATCATATCTCATAAGGAATGCATTTTTAATTTCAATTTTCAGTCGAATCTCATTTACAATTTTAAAAATGATTAGATGAATTAAAAGTTTCCATGAACACTGATAAAAAAGTAGGACGTAAAACTTCTACAGCCTATGGGCGACTGAATTTTCATCCTATAAAAAAAGATGGTAAACGCCATAGAACGCCTGTTTCCACAGTAGTCATTAGTCAATAACAAAATGAAAAATCGTCTAAAATTTGAAAGTTTCCACGAAGCTGTTATTTATTTACTTTAGTTTGAAATATATGGATCAAAATATATGTGAAAAATATTAATAATATGTAGGTACCATTAAATATTATTAAACTTTTGATTTTTTGAATCGCATTTTTTCATTTTTATCTTAAAATTTCAAATTAGGTATTTACTTTATTTACATTATTTACACTGATTCTTTACACTAATTTTTTACTGTAAATAATGTACGTAAGTAACAAGTAACCCTGTTTAGAATACATCTGATAAAGATATTCTTTAAATTCACAAGGATAGCGTTCATAAACAAAGAGCAAAGTACGTCAAAAGGTACGCTCTGGTTGCCTATTTTGCACAGGTTTGTCTAACCAGAAAATAGTCAAATATTTTTTCAAAATATTTTATGAATAAATTTTTAATTTTTGTGTCAAAAATCATTATTTTTGTGTGAAATGAAAAATTATTCAAGTTCTAACACGATTTCAAATACCACACTTACAAACCTGCTAAATAAGACCATAATGGTTGGGATAGTTCTAATAAAATCAAAATTTATGGGAAAATGTTAAATTATTGGGATGGGTATGGTCAAGGTTTCAACGGAAAAATTTATCTTAAACGAAAAATAATTTTCAGATTATCGAATAAAATAAATTGTAATTCTCCAGGTTAATGAAGGAGGCCCCTCCAACAGACCATAATACCAATAAAAACCAAATTTGGAAGCGTGTTAGATATCAATATCTGTACCGAATTTTGTGACTATAGCTTGAAAATTACTCCTTTTAAAGCTATTGATCTGTCAAAAATGCAACAAAATCACCACTACCAGACGTACTGTAAGACCTATCCGCATCAAAATTAGTAGGTATTGTTCTTGACTTAAAACATATATGTATACCAAATTTCAAGCCTATCTATTACAAATTGCGACCTGTACGCTGTTCGATAAAAAATGCATATAAACTGACCTAAGGACGGACCATGCGTCCGATCCGGACCTTAAAAAATAGAGTTCTTCCTTGGACAGATCCGAATATGTGTTTCCCAATCAAAATTACGCCTGAAAATGGACTCAACACAGAAGGGAGTACATATAAAAAAAATGAATTCTCAAAAATAATGCCAAAATGCACAGGACTCACTTCCGCCCTTGGGTCCGAATACTCAGGCAATTCTAATTCAAAAAATCTACTCAAAAACAGTCATCAAACAATTTTTTATTGTCGCAGAAGGGAAAAAGTAAGAAAAAATGCGTAAAATTTTTGGAAAAAATTTGGATTCAACAGTAATGAAGAAAACAGTAAAAGAGTGAAGTGCAATTTTTATATCAAAAGAGAGAATTCTGTTTTTTTTCATCCAAAAAGTGAATAAATACTGTCAAACAGAGTACATCTGTGCACCCTGCTTTATTTTATGTAATATTTTCTGGGCCGCATATGCCTCTTTGACTAGGTATACATAATTATATGGACTGAGCATAATGATAAGAATGTGAAGGCAAAATAATTACTATCGTGGAGGAAGGTCTCCTGCTCTTTATATGAACTAGAATATCTCGCTACCTAATAAAGCTACGATGATTCATGAAAAGTTAAAATACTCAGGGCGTTATACTTGATCAAACGGGTCCTCATTCACTTCATTTAGTCCACTTGGACCAAAGTTACAGGTAAATATAAAAAAGAAATGCTTTCCTAGTCTATTCCTTTCTCATTCAAACAAAACTATCATGACATCTGATGGAGCTAGAGTAGTGTACATGGGCTCATGACACTGGGGATGTGCATTATCAAATAAGCCATCATTCATTTTATTAGGAACATTTGGAGTAAAATTATGGTGGAATATAGGATATTCAGTCCAGTTCACCTGTCATTCAAACTATAATATCAAGGACCTAATCAAACAAAAATGGCTCATATAGTCTTTAATTGATTGAGACTTTACACGGATTATTACATGAGTCAACTTTTACTGAATTTGATCTAATTGGATTAATGTTACAGTTGAACAAAAAAATGACATTTTAGTACTAGGGCTGGTATTCATAGACAACACGTAGCATTCAATTACCTAAGAGTCTATTTTTAAACTAATTGAAAGCTGCAAAAAAAAAATATAGATTAGCTGGGAATGGTGAGAAATGTAGCTTCTTTGAGATGAACTACAGCAAAGCTATGAAAAAAAGATTTTTGTTGAAAAATATAGCTGAGAAATGCTGTTTTTAAATGGACCCTTAGGTAAGTAAACCATAAGTGTCATCAATGAATACTGGCCTAAGTTTACTCACCAGTCATTGATTCAAGTGGTGAAATTATCCCTATTAGTCAACAATCTTCGATGTTGCTCGTACTTGAGAATGTCCAATAACTGAGATATAAATTGATTTTAATGAAATTATAATTAAAATTGAAAATTTGGAGTTCAGTTACAAGTAAAGTAGCCACACTTCCTATGATGCGTATCACCTTAATTTCTCCAGTGATAATTATTATGTTGCCTTCAACCACATTACACCCACACCGCCTACCCTAATAAGCTCAGTCCATATAATTATGCATAGTCAAAAATATGCCGCGTAGTAATGGGATTTTAGTTCCTTTTATGGATCTACTTCCACAACTCCAACTCTGTGAATGGAAGTAGTTCTTGGAAGTAGTTCATTGGTTCCTTTAGTTCCTCAGGTTTACAAAAAATGAAATGGGTCAGTTGTCTTTGAATGAATGTGGGAAATGGAATCGAAGGAAAGGTAAGAAAAAAATGAATGGAAGGAAGTGTACTGTATAGTGTTAAATAAAGATTGTTGATACATGCTAAAGCAAGCTTTAAGCTGATTATCATCATTATTCTTGATTTTTGAAGTTCGAAAAGAGGGAAGTGGATTAGTTGAATTATCATTTTATCGAAATTACAATGTAACTTATCAGCAATGGCAATTTGATGAAAATTTTTAGTACAGTATACAAATCCAGAATCAAATAATCACATTTTCTTTAGGATTATTTCGTTTATTTTACTATAATTGAGTAATTGCAGTGAAATACGAATAATTCTGATTTGATATGGTAAATGATAATAACATAACACTCACTGAACTAGAACTAGAAGTAAAAGTGTAAAACCATAAGTAGATAAGTGAACAGAATAAAATGAATTTATATGAGTGAACGACTGAATAAGTAGGAGAATGAAAAATGAAATGGGAAGAAAAAAAAAATTGGTGGAACTAGTTCCTTTCATCAAGTGGAATGACCCGGAGTCGTTCCTCTTGAAGAGTCGTTCGTTGGAAGTACTTCCGGATGAAACAACATATCACTAATGCCGCGCCGAACGCATTTCGGACACATATTTGTTACGGAGCGCTACGGCTCGTTCGTTTTTTGCTCGTACAGTGTTTGGGTATCTTTGAAAAAGACGAAAGAAAGAGGAAGAGAAGCGAAAAAAAATCGAAAAAAAGAAAAAGATAGAAAATGGTTAAAAAGAGTGCGAGGGAGCCCCGTATAGTTTGTAATAATGGAGGTGGTAAACGAGCGAATGAGTGTGGAAGAAACGTAGAATGAGAGAGATGGAAGTAGCGCAAAGAAGTTGAAGTGCGCGCGCGAGAGAGAGAGACCGCCGAAAATGGGGCTGAAGAGAGTGACTGTGCGAGTGAGAGATAAAAAAAAATATCAGAAACGAGGAGTTCGAGTTGTGTTTGAGAACACGTGTTCGTTAGCGTCGTTTTTCCGTAGTCCGTACGGTGTGTTCAGTTAATGGCGGGAATTCTCGTGCGTTATACGTGGTGTAGGAATATCACAAACGCGCATAGTTTCGAATTTTTTTCATCATTTATGCTCTTGTTGTGACTTGTGACTTGTGACTTGTGCTCGAGTTTCGGTGGTTAAAGCGTTGACCAATAAATTTCGTTGAAATTTGTCGAGTGTGTGACAACGTGTCTGTGTCGTGAACGTTAGCCGCGCACAGGAGTCGAAAGCATTTATCATCGAAGATGAACGCCGAACGTAAAAACGGTACGTCGCAAAATACCAATAATATTATAATATACCTGAACGAGAATTTGTGGTATACTTGCCGAATTCCTGAAGTGCCGCGGTGAAGATCGAGCGTGAAATTGCCATCAATTTCGAAAAAAAGTTGCTGACCAAGCGACCGTATGTGTTCGGCACTCGGATTGTGTACGAAGGTATTCAAAATATCGTACCGAGTGTTCGGCTGCTGCACGAACGCCATTACAACAAATGTTGCAACATTCGTTGCATGTTTGTGCGATACTTCACCGCTAGAATATGAAGTTTTTTTACCTCATGCGTATTTTTCGATGCCCTCGATGCGGGTAATTGGTCTCTTGTCGGAATTTCTGTAAGGAAGAGCTGCGAGAGTGAAATCTAACAGACACTTCGTCGCTTCCATTTTGTTCGCGTTCCTGGCAGTCTTCTTGGCCAGCTTGTGTACGAAGTACGAACTACGAATTTTAGGTTAGTTCGTTATGCGTGAAGACGGTGGAAAAGTGTTGATCAACTGTGGGTATGCTGTCTACTTGCTTACTAGGTATTTTGCGATCTTCGATTTGGTACCTTTCTTTTGAACGATTCTCCGTTATTTTGATTTTCTTCGGATAATTTTGCGAAATTCCTCGAAAGCAAAGTTTTATTTCTGCTGGCTGCTGCTAATAGACAGTTATTGGTCCGTATCGTGAAAGATACCTACGTTAAGGAAATGGAGTTCTGGAGAGGAAATCTTCAATGTAGTACTCAAGAAACTCGTTTGCAAGTGTAAATTTCAGTGTGAATATTGTAGGTCGATTTCTTGAAGAAATTAATGAACATAATTTTAAAGATTCGTGTTGGGTTACAGACCGCGGGTGTAGAGTTGAGTATTTTCCTTTTGTATCGAAGTAAATGTGTTTCAAGTTTCATGGTTGGCCAAAGGACGACAAGTTGCCAAAATTACAAGTTAAGAAATTTTTTAAGATTATTCGGGAATAAATAATTGAAGAATATAAGAATTCTAATTTGCTGAGCATAAAATACTTTCACACTGCCTTATGATGTATCACTTGATCGGCAATTCAGTTATCCTTCAATTCATCTGGAATTAGACTGATTCTTTGAAGGGATGACAGTGTGACAACGTTGTCAATTTGGAATGTAGATACACAAGCTGAATTACCCTCCTTCGGTCAGGTATGACTTAATTTAATTGCAAGATTACTGGTCTAGAACTGAAAACCGTGGAATAATATTACTGTTTCCATGTTTTTTGAGTTTCCGTTTGTCAGAACTGACCTTGAAAGAAAACCCTTTTAAGAAGACTTGAAAGTTAACATTGAAACAGAACAGGTCCAGAAATAAAAATTTTAGTGAAAATATTCAAACCTAATTACTACTCTCAATTTTTTGAGTTCGTATTTCACTGAATTGACCCTGAACAAAAACTCTGAAGTACCTTTAGAATTGGGATCTAACATTCAACCGAACAGGTCTTCAAGTGAACTTAATGAAAGTTTTCGAACCTACATGGTTCCAGTTTCCATTTCTCAGCATTAATGCTAAAACTCTTAAGTAGAACAGAAAACTAACGTTCAAGCCGGACAGTTCCAGAACTAAAACATTTAGTGATAACTTTCAAATTTAATTACAGCTCTCAGAATAGAGAATTTGTGACGAAACTTGACAAAAACAACCTAATAGCGGTGCAGAATTTTGTGAAAAATCAGTCAAGTTGGAGGAGCAGAATGCTAGAATATAAAAAAGCAATTTCAGTTTATTTTAGATGAGGGTAAAGGGTAGAAAGCTATATCATTCTGTATGGGTTTATTCGATTCCGCAAGAACATTCAGGCATTTACATATTTATTTATTTTTTTTGTTTTCTTCAACTGACTATTTGATTTGGTAAAATTTGGAACTTGAATTTCGAAGTTTTAAGTTTTCAGTTATCAGAACTGACGCTGAGATTATAAAGTAGAACTGAAAACGAACTTTCAAACATTACAGGTTCAGAACTAAAACTCCTGATAAAAACTTCCGAACTTGACTGAAGCTCTCAGTTGTAAAAGTTTTCACTTTTCTGAACTGACAACGACGTATAAAGCATTGAATAGAATTGAATACTAATTTTGAAAAAAGAACAGGTTTGATGTTGAAATTTGTGAACTTAATTTTAGCTTTCGGAATGGAGCTTTCAAAACGAAACTGCGCATAAATCATGTAAGGATAGACATCTACGTGAGGTAAATATTTTAAGAAAATCTGTGAGGTAGGAGAGACGTGATGCTGTGACAAAAAAAAGCAACTTCAATTTATAATAAAGAAGATACCTATATACAGTACCTATATCTATCTGCGATTTGTAGAAACGCTATTTCATTATGAGAAAATTTTTTAAAGTAAATTGTGATTTGTGGTGGACCAGTAGTGTTCATTTATTATTATAAGCTTTTATTCTACTCACTGCTGCGATTTTAAAATAGCCGACCTTCCGCAACGAAATAATATTTATTTCGCATGAAGCTAAAGTCAAAAAAACATAAGTAAAAGATTATCTTTTATAAACGCGTCTTTAACGTAAACTTATAAACTTTTATTCTACTCGTTACTGCGATTTTAAAATTTCCAATACTGCAGCCAACCTTCCGCAGCGAAAAAATTTTTATTTCGCATGAAGCTAATGCCAAAAAAAAATGAAAAATAAAAGCGTATCTTAAAAATTCGTTTTCAACGTAAACTTATTGTTATACACTTTTATTGTAGTCACTATCTTTACGAAATGTGACATAGTTCTTGTACCAACATGTGGGAGTGTAAATTCGAGTTTGGCTGTTATCAGTTGTGGGATGTCAAGTTCGATTCCTTTCTAGGGCAGGGTTTTTTTTCTTCAAGTTTATTTTGGAGTTTTAGGCATGAGTGTTTGATCGGAGGAGTTATATATATATATATATGTCTTATAAAAGTGTATTTTAAAAATTCATTTTTAATTAACTTATTTTTAGCATTTCCGTTTCGCTTATAATATTAATCAACGTTTAGTTAAAAAAACATAGTTTTTGTTGTTTTTTTCATTTATCAACCTTTTTTAAATTATTTTATTCGCGATTTCTTGTATAGTTAGTTGAAGTTGTGCGACTTATAAGAATGATATGTTATAATGTCAAGTTTCGTGGTCAAAGTTTGTTATGATGGTAGCCGTTTTATTTGTGATAATTCGATTTTTCGAAATATTTTCACGGTCGTAAATAGAATGATCAAGAGTCATTAAATTTTAGAAAATTTTTCTGGCCTGAAAAAATTATAACTTGGTTATTGAATTTTTCGTATTTCAATTCCGCAATATTTTTTTCTCAACTTTTCTTTAATAATTTTTTTTTTTGGATACAGCCGAACTTATACGTTCTATACTTACGTTTGCCCAGGTGTTTCTGCGGTCCTTAATGATCATATTGCCATTTTATTTTTTATCTTTTCCAGAAAGATCGATTTGTTTTTTCTTTTACCGTCTTACATTTTATTTTCTTAATGATTTTGCCAACATAACTCGCCATTTGGTCTTGATAAATTGAATTATTAAAAATCGAACTTGATGTTGGAGTGTTTGAGGAAGTGGCCCATAAAATTTCATTCGAGTTTGGTATTTTTGATCAGATTTTAGTTGGTCAATTAAGCGTAGAAGTCGTCTATTGGCTGGAAAATATTTGAAATTTTGAATATCACGAAATTTAAAATTTTCAGTAAAAATTTCATGTACTTTTTTTTCTTTAATTTCGTTTTCACATTAATGCATTAAGATGTTAGTTAGGCCGGTCCTTCTTGATCGTATTTTATTTTACTAATAAATTGATGAACCTTCAAATCGTCAAAAATTAAACGAACTAGGTATACAATGTAAAATAATTTATTTAAAGTCGTATTAAGTTATACATATCCTACATTAAGTATAACAGTGTTGTCGTATTCATAAAATCTTATGATAACAAAAAATCGTCGTGAAATCAAAATTTATTCCTGTTTTTCAATGCGCAAGTCGGCCCGTCGCAAATAATCAGTATGTCATTTTTCAAATTGTTGAAAATTTTTTAAAAAATTGTTGAGAAATACGTTGAGAAAATCCAAAATTATCTGTCTATAAATTACCAAAAACTTACTATTCCCGTGTTATCTGACGTTAAAATGAATTAAATCTCCTTTTTCCCATCATCGAAGAACAAACATAAATACGTAGGTATGCCTGCCTAATCATTTTATTTAGTTAAATTAATAGCTGCATACTTAAGTTATTAGTTCTATTTAAAAGTTGTTCAAATGAAGTCAAACGTTCGAACTGTGGCTGTGACCTGTTTCAGGGTCGAAATGAAGAATTTTTATTGGGTATTAAAAAGATTTGAAATAACAATAGTTGGCAGTATACTGTCAGTGAGTTATAATCTATTTTTTTAGGGTGGACTGTATTTTTTCCTAATATCAAGAAAATATTAGTTAACATGACAATTTTGGGAAAGGTTTGATAGGACTAAATAAAAAAAAACTAGCGCCGCTATACGCCGCTAGAAAGAGTAGGTATTCAAAGATAGGCATTGAAATGATCAAATTAGAATTGGGTACTGATCATTCAAAATTTTTTCAAACTTAGATTCTGCAGCAATCTTAAAAGGTAATCAGAAAGACATCCATAAACTAGATTTTATTTTTTGGGGCTAAAATAAAAGTTTTTCTCGTTCAACTTGCGATAGTTACCTCAAGAAAAAAAAAGAAAATTTCTCTAAATAACTAATAACTTGAAAAGAAATTTACCAATTGAAACTAATTGTAGGTCTAGTCTTTGTGTTACAAGTAGTGTTTGTATCACATTGTATTGAAGACTATTCGACAAGTATATTACTACCTTCATTTAGTTAATATAAGAAATTATACCCTTTAACAGCCCCAGGGCATGAACAATGAAGTCAGTGGCATCGAAACGTGGAAGTATGTTTGAATAGTTTCAAATCAGTGTTTATTAAAAATTTGGTGACTATTTTTAAAAAATTATTAATTTTAGAGGAAGTAGCCTGCTTAAAATGTAACATATTAGCACTTACTAGATAACGTGTTGCTTTATGAGTGTTACTTGATGTGTCAGTCATTGTGTAGTGGTCACTTGAAAGTTGTTCATTATCGAAAATAGTTTACATAAAAAATTTTTTTTCGTCAAAATATAATACCATATAATTTGATTAATTTCGTATCGCTGAGAAATTATCGTTTATGTTGGAGAATGAAAATTTTTGAAGAAAATATTATCTTGTTGCAATTTTCAAGAACCCTTTCATCTGTCATAATTTTGTGCGTCAAGTTAATCGAATTTTTTTCTGAGAATGGTTGAAAGCAGCTATTGAGTCAATTCTTTTTTAAAATCAATCATGCGGAACATAATTCAATTTAAACATTTGTAAATGGTAATTACTGTTACAATCCTTTTGCAAAACTGTAAATTGGCGTTGCCTAAAATAGGTATTAGGTAAATTATTATTTACCCCTAATATAAAATGAAAACTTAACATAATGAAATTCAGTAGACTTTATCTGGTAGTTTCTGGCTGTCTGCACATTATAAAACCAAGTAAAAAGTAAGATAATTCAAAAGAAAAAAACTCTTCTTCGAATTACCAAGATTTTATTTTTGTTGAATTTTCTCAGAGCTATTTCAAAAAAATTTTTTTTCAGTTTTCATTCGGTGAATGGTCAATCTATACTTAAAGAAATTACGTGCTTGTTCATTGATTTCATAAATTATTTTGCTTTAGGTGTAGCACCAATTTTGAAGTTATTATTTCTTTATCTGTCTGAGGCAGGTAATTACTGCAAAACTTTTTATTATTATGTTTTGCGTGACATTTCGTCTTCTGGAAGCACGTGTATGTCTTTTTTTTCTCGCATTTCTGTGAACAACATGAAATAACGTTTCTATGCTTTCGTGGAAATTAAATTTATCAATTTGCGCCTAATTAATTTGCAAACGTTACAAACAACCGTTCGGTACATATTTATTTGTTGACGTTATTATGTAAAAAAATTTTGCATCAACGAATTAACTGAATTTTGCATTTCTCGTTTTCAAACCGGTTTCCTCGTGTTTTTCGACACCACTCGCACAATAAAACCATAATTAACATTCTCGATATCTATTCATTTTTACAATTTATCAAACGTTTAAGCTTGTATTTATTTTATTTATTGTGCGGCTTCGTCCCATTTTCTTTTTTTCATCTAACTTGTTTTCCACAAAACCTTTTTTGTTAACCAGTAGCAACTTATAAGAATGGTTTGTGTAAATTCTATATTTGTTTTCCCCCATATTTTCTTGTACTTTTCTCCTAATTGTTTACTTATTACTTTATAACATCTGCCTTGGAGATTTGTTTCCATTCAAAATGTCAATAATTATATGGATTTACCTTGGATTTTATTTTATTATTATTATTATTATTATTATTATTATTATTATTATTATTATTATTATTATTATTATATTAGGGGGCATCGTCCCCGGCCACTTCGCGGCCCAACCCCCTTAGGTGTTTCTCTCAGCGCTTCGCGCCTCGAGATTCAATGAAACAAAAGTAAACTATGAATGTGAAAAATGTTAATTTATTCAACAAAAAAAAAAGAGAAACTAAATTGTAATATGAACTTAATTATAATTTAAAATTAAAATGAAAAAACAACTAAGTCTAATTTTCCAGATTTTATTCACCGAAGTACTTCTTTATATATCACACTAGGGGGTTCGCTCTCTGGCCGCTTTGCGGCCCAACCCCGTCTGGTGTTGCTTTCTCTCGGTGCTTCGCGCCTCGAGATTCAGTAAATCAAAAGTAAACTATTATGGATACATCAATATTTCAAAACAAAAATCTCTGTGTTGTCTCATCCCCTTGGAAAGATATTGACGAAAATTTGAAAAGAAATCGAAACACATTCCACCCCATTTTACCCTCTTAAGGGGTGAATTTCAAAAAATCCAGAAATTGATTTTTAAGGAATGAATATAACAATATTTTGGTGAAAAATTTCTTCGATATATCAATCCATTAAAGAGATATTGTAAAAAAAAATGTAAAAACACATTTTATCCCTTCTCGATCCTTTGAGGGTGGAATTTTAAAAATCCTCCCTTAGTGTGAGCACTTACACTATGATAGTGATATACCTTTAAAATTTCGAGCCATTCGGTGCTGTTGGTTTATTAGGGCGGTGATGAGTGAGTGAGTGAGTGAGCGAGCGAGTGAGTCAGGATTCTATTTTATTAATACCGATTTCAATTCGAAGCCGTCGGAAGCCGAGAGTTGCAAGTGATATTTTTGGTGAAATATACTAAGATAAACCCGGTTGAGGTTGTTTTCTCTTTAAATTAGAGTAATTGCCTCCATTCTGTGGCAGCTATACATTTGATTTGCGAGAAAACCATACTACAATATTTTAGATTCAGTATTTTTGAAAAATAAAAGAAACATTTGTTGATGTGTGTATCTTTTATGGTTGCCATGGAAAAACTAATGTACACTGAGTGCCTCAAAATATTACAAAAACCGATTTCACGTATCGAATTTGGCAGTAATCTTGTCAAGTTCCTTCTTAGTGGTCGTTGTGTGCTGTATTTGAGAGTGGTATTTGAACCGCCTTTATTTGTCATATTCTGAACGTTTATTGTTTTTTTTAAGTTTCATCAAATTTTGACGGCTACAAAAGGATTCAGCAGCAAAAATTCGATTTTTCTGTTCCACTTTTTTTTTGTCAAATATTTGCAAATCGCAACTTTTGATTATTGACGAACACCTAATTATATTTTGCTCGAAAAATCGCGTTAAAAAGGGACGAGAATCGGTCTTTCATAGATATGTGATGATTCTATATATATCATTGTACGCCCGCCTCATGTATTGTATTGATGACCAGATGTTAGAGGAAATTTGAAATAATTTTATTTTTTACGCTTCTCGTAAATTTTTACCTTTCAGATTATCTTACCTGCTCATTTATTTTTGCTTATTTGAGTGTCTGAAATGAAAGTTTTTCGGACCCAAAATCGAGTACGATTTTGTTCCAGGGTCAAATATTGTTTCTGAATGTCGTGTGAATAATATCTGTATCTAATTATTCGTGGATTTTTTCTTTTACATCTTATAATTCACAAAATTCACGCACTTTCATTAGACTACTAAGCATGTTTGTTGATAATGTATTTGATACATCTTCGTCGTAATTGACCATACGAGGTAATGAAACAATAAATATTCTTCCTTCAGTATTTTTCGTTGATGAAATATCGGGAGCCAACAATCACTATCCATTCTGAAATTGGTATCTGTTCCTAGTCAGTAAAGTTGATGTCATGTTACTATGTTTAAATTTGGAGAGTGTGGTGCGATTTTATTGGAAATTTTCATTTAGTTTTATCTTGACATCTTTGTTTGCACGTTGTAGTGGTAAGCAGAAAAAATAAGTATTTTTTGGTTCATGCCCCCGTTCATTTTCTTTGTGGCTGGAACACGTGTGATTGCAGATTGTGCCTTTTCTAAGATAAGAAATTTTTTTTTTTGAAAAAGCAAGTTTTATCATTGATACTTACTTATCCATAAAAAAAATGTTTCTGTGAGTATTGGTTTTTGAGCAAACTAAAATTCGTGAATATAATAATTATGTTACTATTTACCTTCAACAAATGTTTTGTTGATTATTAAGTAAAGAAAGACTAATCTTACAGGCTAAAGTTATATAGACTATTTAGACAAGTAGACGCACTCCAATAAGGCCAATGTAATAAAATAATTTGCATCAGATTGTAGTTTGAGTTAGGATAAATTATCCCACAGGGAGTGCACATGCGTTAGTTCTTCAAAGTCGAGGGAATTGAATCGCAAACAACATTAGTGCTTACATAGTGTGATAAAATCATCCAAGTGACTTTTGAAACGATTTCTTATCAGAATGTGTCAATTAGTCCGATAGGGTATCTTATAAATGAAAAAAAGCCACTTCTGGAATGCCGTCACACGACATATATTTGGCTATGTGTGTATTTGAATTTAACTCAAAATCATTTTTTTATTTATATCGCTGCAATGCACTTGGTTAATTGATAATTCCGACTCATTTATGTAGGTCTGTGTGAATTATTGGTATGTAGTAGCTTTGTGTAAATCTCTAAACTCCGTTTCAAAAGAGGAACTGAAACCACTAACTATATTATATGGAGCGTGTGGACATCTTGGGGGAGGCAATGGTATGGATTCACACTTAATGTACGTCTGTTCGTTGAAATTTTTAATTTCACCTAGCAAATTTAATTCAATTTTAAAAGCCACTTCTGTAACGCTATCAAATTACTAGTTTTACCCATATATTTGGCTATGCGTGTATTTGAGTCTAATTCGGAATCATTTTTTGCTTCATAATATCGTATCAATGTATCTGACTAATTGATTATTCGGACAAATTTATGTAGGTCTGTGTGAATTATTGCGTTGGGTACTTTCTAGTCTATAATACTGAATGAACTTTGAAAATTACAGAAAGTGTATTACCCAGAAAAAATCAACTTGAAGAATATCGGTAATTAATTGCAGAAATTAAAAAAAAAATCATAATATTGTAAAAGTGGCTTTTTTTGTTTGTCTAATTTGTTGAACAAACTGTGTTGTTGTCAGTTTGTGGTTTTATGTAGCATGCTAATTTTTTCATGAATTTTTTTCTGAGTTAGAGTTGGGCGGTGGTCATCGAGGTGCTTTATTTAAAATTTTGATTTGCGCCTCCTCGTTCAAAATTTCAAACACGGTCCACATGTATGGATGACTTTTATAAAATTTTGTATTATAATGAGCATGGAACGATTCTCGACATTCGTGGTGCAAAAATTGACCTGTCATCTGAAGCCCATGAATCAGGAGGAAACTTTGCCTTTTGGTCAATAAAGTTATCGTAAATATAGTCGAAGATTTCCAAGTCTGAAGTAGGGGCATCGCTTATATGTGCAAATTTCCCCACCAGTTCACCAGATTTTATATTTCGCAATTTGCAGAATCTGTAACCTTCATAATAATTTAATTGGCACTACGTTTTGTACAACTTATTTTTATTGACGACATATTACCTTAATTTCATTAAACTGACTGAATGGAAAGGTATGTGACGAATAGATAATTTCTGATAGTACATATAAGCTAGATATGACATGTGGCGAATTAATCGATAAATTTAAACTTCTTGAACAATATAATGTGGTAAATCAATCCTTGCCCATTCCGATGCCAAATTGGCTTGACTTCCAACTTTCTATCTTATCTATTAACTTCGAACTTATTGAGGTTTACGCAGCCTGGTTATTAGGTGCTTGGTTTACAATCGAAAAGTTATAGATTCTAAATGTGCCCCCGTTATATTCTGCACCCAAAATGGCAGTGCCTTCTGTTTGGTTCTTGGTGCTCCTCCTACGTATGATTGAAAAACTCATTGGTAGTCCATTAGCTAAATTCTGACTAGCCCTATTTTTCTCACAAAATAGACTTTTCTTAGGTCTAATTGGTGCAATGCTCATGTAATCGGCCGTACGTTTGAATTGTGAGGTTTGAGACTCGTGAGCAGTCACGCTGACATTTTCAACACTCACTCCCAAGCACAAATAATCCACATCCAAAGAACTGTGTCTAGTACGGTACGACTGTTGGGTTTTCAATCGTTCATCTGGTAATTTCCTGGTTTGATTAAGATCAGTCAACCCCAAAATATTTTGTACTTGTAATTTCAACCCAAGTAATGATTCGAACAGCTGACAAATATTCGATAAAGAGTTTTTGAAAGCTCCAGTATAAAAATTAAATAAATTTTTTTCCATAAATTTTTATTTGTTTGAGTGGTGTCTAGCTATTCTTTTAAACTAACAATAAATATATTAACAGTATTTTCAAGTTCAATTTAAAAATTAAATTAAATTAAAATTCAGGTATCCAAAAGTGTTTTCAGTCTGTTTAGAAGTAATGACTCTGACCCTGTTAATCTTCTTGAAATTCATCTGTTACTCCTGTGATTTATCTTGAGAAAAATATCGACTCAAATTTCCTCTTACTCTGAATTGAAAAATTCGTATTTTGTTTTCAAGAGTGGAGCCCAGTGCAAAGGTTTCTACTTTAAATGAAAACGTATGATACGAGATGAAGAATACTATCAAAATTTTGGTTGTATGTTTTTTTTAGCTTCCAGTAAAACTTCTTTTTTTTCCTTCCTCAAATTTGTCATGAAGTAAATGCAACGCATTTATTGATCTCTAACTATTTGACTTGACTTCTCAAAAAAAAAAAAAAAAAAAATGCTCTTTTTCAACTAACTTGAAATGTAATTGTATTTCCGTACTTTCCGTATATGCTCTCTTCAAAATAGTATTATACTTCAGTGTTTTTTTTTTTGTAAAATATTTTTACTTTCTTCTGAATATAGTATTTTCATTGCTAATCATAATAATTTTCTGAATTTGTTTTCATAGTTTTTCAACATTTCTGAACATAGTAGGTATGTTTTGAACGGATTCTATGAATCAGATTCGGATTTTAGGGTATTATTCTGTAAATTTATACGTGTGTTATTAAAATAAGTTACGTTCCAATGTTTCCAGAATAGCCCCTCAAAATCTGAATCTGATTCAAAGAATCCGTTCGAAACGAACGAAGCTAAAAACATATTATAATCTTGTAATTATTGTTGTATCAAGCATTTCTAATTGTATTAGATTCTCTACTAATTCTAGAAGTAAATAAGAATAATTTGGTGTAGGCTAGTAATTCTTAATCTTTGTTTTTTCTGGATATCTCAATAGTTTTTTGTGATAGAAGCGTATAAAGTAGGTGATTTTGATCCGATGGTGATTTTTGCATTGTGAGCCAAAGACGAGTGATGCAAGTCATACGAGTATCAATCACATACTATATATCCGTGGGTTTCACACTATTTTTTGCAACACCCCCTCGCCCTAAAAAAATTGAAAAAAATTGAGATAAATGAATATTTTTGCAAATGGGAAACATATAAGTTTAAACTATCCCCAATGGCTCTACTAAACCTCGTGTAATGATTGTGGTACTGGCCTGTGAATATAGATGTCTGAAGTTTGAATTCCTATAGTGAAGAAACTTTTACAAAAAAGAAAATTTGAAAATATAACGATGTTTTATAGGAGGCTATATGTTCAGTATTATGTGGTTAGTACCAGTATAAGGTAAATGGTTCTAAAATTTCCTGCTTTATACATCGTCAAAGTATGTATATAAATGAAGTTTTATAAACAGGTATTGCCAAAAAATACAAGACTCTTCCCTACCCCTTCAACATTTTGCCCTCTCATATTTGAAACAATTTCGTTGGTTGGCGTATCGTATTAGTTGATTCAAAATCTAATGCGTATGGACTTTTTTGATTTTACTTAGTTAACTCTGATCTTTTTGTTATTTGTTGTCTAATGGTAATTTACATTTTAAGTCGAAGAAAAAGTGATTTGAAATATTACGATTTATTTTTGTTCAATGATTAAAATAAAAAATAAAAAAGTAAAAAATAATTTTTAGGTTAACGCTTTTATTCAAGTCAAGTGCCTTAAAAAGGAGAAAATAAAATAATTTTATTTTGTTTGTATCATCTAGAAAGGCATTAAATAAAAGCGTGGGGCGGACATAATGGTAAATTAGTATAGGAATTTAATGTCAGTAGTGTGATGCTATTGTTTCAATATAGCTTATATTGATGGTAGTGAAGAGAGATGACTGATACAGGGCCATATTCATGAGGCTGGCAAGTTTTGTGTAGCGTGTGTAGCAATTGCTACAAATGAGAAATTCCCAAGTGGTTTTCACTACACATGGGAAATAATTACGTTTACACACAATTACTCTTTATTCTGTGAAAAATTTGCACCAAAATTTTTTTTTGCTACACATGGAAAAATGAAAAGTTGTTAGCCCCGGCCATATTATTAATTAGTTTTTTACCTCAGGGAAAGCACTTGAGCAACCTTTTCCTTATAGGTACTTAAGTACTGAAACCACAAATCAAATATCACTGAAGTGGTATTTTATTTGACAGCTGAGGATTGTCTAGGAATATGGCCCATTCTGATACGCATCAAAATTATATCGACCCCTTAGAGGCCTGTAATTATGTCCTCCTCCCAGATTGAATTGATTTGATATGGAATGGCACGGATAAATTTGAATTCATTAAATTTGGGTATTGTTGTCCGCCTCAGGCTCTTATTTGATGCCATTTCTAGATGATACAAACAAAATAAAATTATTTTATTTTCTCCTTTTTAGGGCTCTTAACTTGAATAAAAGTGTTTACCTAAAAATTATTTTTTACTTTTTTATTCCTGACTCTTGAAAAAATTTTTGCATCCTACTTTGCCTCTTTATTGCTTCAGACACCTCAATATAGAAATACACAATTTTTTTCTTCATAAATTGATAAGTTGGAAGATTTATAAAGTCAACATTAATTGTTTAACTTTTATTACTTTCGTCCCTGCGACGAATGTGAAAAGTGCAACTTCAAATTAGTTTTAATTGTAACTTACATCGATATCATTATTTTAATTTTATTGCGAAAATAGCTCGGTGAAAAAATGCGAAACTTTTCCACGAAAAAAACTTATCAGATTTTCGTCTATAATGCTGTCAGTAGTGAAGGTAAGTCGTAGGAAATAACTAATTTCTTTCCCTCTATGACGTCCTAGTTGTCAGTTGCAGCACCAGGGAATTCGATACGAAAGCAGTACCTATAGTTTACTTTATAATTTTTGTTGCCGTTTTGTGTATTGCATAAAAATATTGATATGATAGGTTCCTTTTTTTCTCACTAGGAAATTCGGTAGATGAGTATTAACCATTTTATCCCTTGGCTAATTTTGCGACGAACTACTTTCGGACATGTACACGAAATACTGATTAAGGGATATTAGTCGTATTCGTCTCAGTAGCAAGCTGATTTTTTACAGTATGTTCTTAGCCTTGAAGTTATGCAACGGATAGGTACAATAGTTACCATTTAACCAAGAAATTTAGGTATGCTTGAATTCATGACATATTAGAGGTAGTGAGAAGAGAAGCAGTGGATACTTATGGCTACTTTGCCTATTTTCTTGAGGATTTTACTGATAAGTTATGAGAATGATTATGGACGTAAGGTAAACTACCATTTTTTGTTAGTCAAAATTTTCAAAGTGCTGTGCAGTAGTAAAAAATTACAATGGCGTGTAATTTTCTCACCATAAATAATGTTTTATTACTTTTTATAATTCAGCTTTTTTTTGTTGTTGTTTTACGTGAATAGAAAAAAAATGAGAAAAAAATCCAAAAGTTGTAAGGAGTTATTGGGAATTGAACCCACGCCTTCATGGGGCTTTGGTTTAACAGCAAAGTTTTTTACCTATTGGAATCTCTGTTTTTGTATACATATATTTATTCGTAATTTTTGCAACACTTCCTTAACATCTAAATTTTGAAGAAAAACTACCCTCTTTCGTCTTTCACCTTCAGATTCTTCAGTGGCTATTAGAAATAGAAAGCTGAAATTGATATTGTTGGAAAGAGAAAATTTTATTATCGTCATTAGGTTTTCAAAAATGAATTTTAAAAAACTAAAATAATGGAAAAAGTGGAGTGTTTTGTTTTTGTATTTTCTTCCCCCATTAGCTCGCAATTTTCTTCTCAGGTAAAAACTGATAATTAAAATAAATTTTTCGTTGAAAAATAAGAGGGGGTCACCACTGGAAATTGTTTTCTACTATCACTAGTTTTTAAAATAAATAATAATTTAATAAATTGGAAAATTTCTCAATTCGCAGTTTTTTTATGACCTATTTCTGAAAAACTAATGACGATTAAAAACCAATTTTTGGTTCTTTCCAATAGCACTAACTCCAGCCTTGTTGTTCAGATAGCAACTGGGAAATCGTGAAGTGAAAGAGAAGCAGTTTTTTTCAAAATTGAAATGTGAACGTTGCAAAAATGGCGGTTAAATTTACCGAAATTGGGATCGAATTTCTATGTAGATTTTGGAGGTCCGTTCAAACCCACGAAGTGAAAATATGGGTGCTAATTTTGCCGAATAAAAAGTATGAAATGCCTCGATCTTAAAGGTTTCGGCCCGGAATTGATGTGAACGATTTTTTTTAATCTCTTATGTGATTTTTTTGCTTATGAAATTAATAATGAAAAACCTCATACCCCTTGCCATACTTTCGCAAAAACATCGAACTTTGTAGATGTGTGATTATGTACGCCTCGAAGATCGAGTATTCACCATTTCTTCATCTTTTTCCTTTACGAAAGTATGTACGCCTTTTCCCCCAGCTTCTTTCGCTCCATTTTTGACAACGAAAAAAAGATGAATGAATTCAGAGCCCGGACTCACGCCACCCACGTATTTTACGTTAACGGCGAAATAATTATAAATTTAGAAACGCCGGCTCTTCAGTGCTATGATTTTGTGCCAGACTTCGTCTAAAATTTGTATACCAAGTGAGTCAAAAGACCGTTGTGGAGGGACTGGAAGGAGTTCGAGAAATAATTTTCTTCCTTCTGTAAAACGCAACTTGCAGATGTCTGTACGCAGTCTTCGGCATGTGCGTATGTGTGTGTAAAACTGGAATCGTAAAAAAGAATTCTGTAGGCTACGTTCATTCATGTGTTTTTCAGACCGGAGAAATTCCATGATATTTATGCGTAGAAGAGTGGAGAAGCTCGAGATAAAAACGTGGGCGAAGGGAAGAATGTAGACCAATTCATAAATCAGTTAAGATTTTTATTTCTCGCCTCCCCAATTAATTGGACTTGACAAATTTGGTTCGTTATTATTATTACTATGATTGTTTTTTTTTATCTCAGTAGTTTTTTGTAGCTTCCAGACATTTTTAGTTTTTTTTCGACAGGTAATCATTTTTTCTCTGTTTCTCTTCGATTCAGTTACCGTCTTTCTTCATTTCATCAGATTAGAGTTCTGTAATTGAGTTAGAACTCCGAGTTGATAATAATTTTACCAATGTATATTCGTATGTTTTGATTTGTGAGGAGAATTAAGTTAAGAGCGTCATCGTCGCAGTGGCGTCGTGTGCTGTTCTCTCTTTTATATACTTTCATTGTAGTCGCTAACGCGACCAAATACAATGTAGTTTTGGTTCGAACCGCCACGATTGCTTGGGGTAGTCTTGGTAATGTGAGAAGTGAGATATACATGATGTGTTTGTGTGCGTGTCTGTGTGAGTGTGCTAGGTTTCACTCAACGTTTTACCCTTATAGTTCAAGGGTATTTGAAATAAAATAAAAAAATAAAAAATTTAAGAATACGCTTTTATTTAACTTAGCCCTCTAAAAAGTAGAAAAATAATTTTTCATGACCTACTTAACTTATATAATTTGATGTACATCTTAATTTCAATAGTATTTTACATATAATTTACGTTTAACATGTAGGCCCATATTCAAAAACGTCACTTTAACCTCCCATCACTTAAACTTCACCTTAAAATGACTTTTGGCACAATTTTGTATTTAAGAGTGTGGTAACATTTCATTTTTAAATTGGAACTCTCATAAGAAATACGTTCCCACATTATTAAGTACAAAATTGTGCAAAAAACTTTTTTAATGTGAAATTTAAGTGAAGTGAGGTTAAAGTGACGTTTGTGAATATGGGCTCTAATCTATCGACTTTTGTGACAATTCACGATTCAAATCGAATCAGAGATTCATCACCTTCAGAAATCAATAATCAATATTAAAATAACAATTAAACAATAACAGAAACAGACTGACTAGTGCAATACTGATACTGAGACTGATAATCGGTAATGAGAGAGAAGACTTGTGTTGTTGTTCTTCAATATGGATTTGGCAACAAATCAAAGGGAATTTGTAAATGAATTCTCTTTGATTCATGGCAGTTAAATTAATTAGGATTCAGCGACAAATTGAAGAGAATTCATCTACAAATTCTCTTCGATTCGTTGCTGTGAAATTAGTCAGGATTTGTTCCTGTCAAATTAATCAGGATTCATCGCTGTTAAATTAATCAGGATTCAGCTACAGATCGAAGAGATTTCATCTACGAATTCTCTTCAATTTGTCACCGTTAAATTAATTAAGATTCAGCGACAAATCGAAGACAATTCATCTACAAATTAAGGAATTCTCTTCAATTTGTCGACACAGGAAATTTTTACTTAATTCTCCCAATTATGGCAATTGACAAAACTATTTACCCGTATTTTAAATTTTTCATGAATGATATGGAAAACGATCTGATAAATAAATAAAAAAATGATTTCAAAAAGAATTTGATAAAGAAAAACACACACATCGAAATTATAAAGGTTATCATCAAGTAGCGCTACCTGTGAATCCTGTGAACCGGCGCACTGGAACTAGGTAAAGTGAGTTAAATAAAAGCATATAAAAATACATTTTTGTGTAAACTTATTACAGCAGTTGAATATGTAGATCTACTTCGATTTCATTTTCTTGCCGAAACGAACTGTTTGAATATCTTTCTTTTGAAAATCCTATTAGTGTAAAATGAAAACATGATTTTTGCAACACCCAGCAGAAAAATATGTTTTTTTATGCCTCTTAACTGAACAAAAAGTAAAAAATTTCAGTACTATGCTAAAAAAATACTGTTGGGCATATGTGCGCTTCTGAGTTATCAATCACGTTCTTGCATAGGGCACTCGACTACTTTTTCACTTTTTTACTTTTGTTAAAGTAAAATTATTCAGTTAATTATTTGGTTCTAAAAAAATTTTTTTAGTCACTTTTATCTGGGGTTAGGGGAGCAGTAAGAGGGGTGCGGAGATTTTTTAATTGAAAAAAAAAAAATTATTAATTATTATTTGGTTGTAAAAAAAAAACACGTTGGCCTTTTTTTTTGGAAGAAAATAGTGTGTGACACGTGTGCAAATTAGGTGATTGATACTCATCTACCTTTTGCACTTATCACAAATAACTATTTTATATTTGTTTTATTTGCCACGAAAAGCGACCCTGGGACAACACCAGCGACACTGGGTTACAAACTGCTCGTTTTATTTGCCTGTATCATCTTGGTGTTTATTGTCTGGTTGCTTTTTTTCCACAAAAGTGTCAAAAGTGTTACCCTGAGGTGACATTATACTGGACCTAGTTGAGAGGATGTGTGAGAAGGTGTTAGATTGGTGTCTTCGTGTTGATGTCGAGTTCAATTTTGAGACATGAAAACAAACCTGGTTGGTGTTTGGTGTCAAACTGAGATTAACCTTTTCATGCTAAATAAAACAAACCTTATAATATGATATTTGCAAGTGTTGTCAGAAGTGGATTTTTTAAATTTTACCAGACAATAAAAACTTCTTGACATCTGTTCAGTGTTAGATACGCTATTTTTTTCCTACCAGGAAAATCTTTAAAGGGCGCCAAATTTTTCTCCTTGCAAGGGCGCCCAGTTTTGTTTTATTACAACGCCGACCCTAATGATCCCCTTTACCAAAACAATGTCTATTCTGGTATAAAAAAAATAGTCATAGTCCTTAATGATGAGCGGTTTTTTTTCTTTTAATTGTACTCGAAGTATTGAAATTTTTTATGTTTTAAAGGCAAAGGGGGCCGCAAACTTCGTAAACTTAAATTTAATTTTTTATCCAATTCTGATGATTTCAAATTTGGTTAGTAATCATTGGTGTTAAAATCCTAAAAAAATGTCAAGATGTCATAAACATACAAAACTGACCTAATTAAGCGTCTGAATTACAAAATCACTTTTTTTGGTGTAATAGTTTACTATTTAAATTCTTATCAATTTTACTTTACATTCTTGAAATTAGTTTGTTGTATACAAATATTAAGTTCTTTTATTGTCGATGAATTTTTTTTGAAGTGAAACTTCCTTGCGTACGTTAGTAAACTAAAAAACGGTCATGAAACACATCACTGTGATTGCAAGAGCTTGGCCCATTCAACTCGAATTGATTCACTTCAACCGTGTGTACCGTCACACACACATTTTTAAACGCTTTTATTCTAGTCCGATTGGGAACAGAATTTAGACTTTGTTTATTACTGGTATGCGGATGGAGTATAAAATAGTTATCAAATTTGCCACTGGAGGGTTTAAGTTGCGCGTTTTTACTTCTCTTATTAGGTATTCTTATCAATTTATGAAATCAGTCGTGAGCATTACAGTGTAACAGTATCAACGTGGTTTGAGTGTCTTGCAGATTATAGAGGGTATCTGAATTGTCTGACAACGTGCACATCATTTTCTTTATTTTGTGTCAGGGTCTCTCTATACTGCTAATAATACAACAGTAATGTATGTAATAAAATCAAAAATTCCCTTAAACTAAAAAATAAAAAAGTAATAAATAATATTTGGGTAAACGCTTTTATTCAATTTAAGCGTCCTAAAAAGGAGAAAATAAAAGAATTTTATTTTGTTTGTATCATCTAGAAATGGCATCAAATAAAAGCGTGGGGCGGTCATAATGGCAAATTAGTATAGGAATTTAATGTCAGTAGTGTGATGCTATTGTTTCAATATAGCTTATATTGATGGTAGTGAAGAGAGGTGACTGATACAGGGCCATATTCTTAGTCAGTTTTTTACCTCAGGGAAAGCACTTAAGCAACCTTTCCCTTATAGGTACTTAAGTACTGAAACTACAGATCAAATATCACTGAAATGGTATTTTATTTGACAGCTAAGGATTGTCTAGGAATATGGCCCATTCTGATACGCATGAAAATTATATTGACCCTTGAGAGGCTTGTAATTATGTCCTTCTTCCAGGTTGAATTAAGTTGGTATGGAATGGCACGGATAAATTTGAATTCATTAAATTTGGGTATTGTTGTCCCCCTCACGCTTTTATTTGATGCCATTTCTAGGTGATACAAACAAAATAAAATAATTTTATTTTCTCCTTTTTAGGGCGCTTAACTTGAATAAAAGCGTTTACCTAAAAATTATTTTTTACTTTTTTATTTTTTTACATACTGTAAGTTAATGATTACTTGCAATATCGGTGAAAATTTTTAATTTTCAACTTGGGAAATTCTTGTCTGTTGTCATATTATAGAAATATTTTCATTTTTATGATATCAAAATTCAAAAGTCAGTGTATTTTTGGAAGTGTGGTGGTATTGGACTTTTTCTCGTGAAAATAAAATGTATCTCTTTGAAAATGAATTAACTGTCTTGTACAATTGATCTTCTATAGAAAGGGATTTTAGATTTCTTCACACCAATTTTATTATCTACAGCTAACAGTAGTTGAGCTTCGTGGCAAAGTTCTCCTATTGTGTTTTCTTTTTAGGACATTCGTATGAATTAATAAAATTACTGGATTTTTAATTAGTTTATTAAATTTTGTGAATCTCAAGCTACCCTACTGCAGGAATTGAATCTTTTTGCAGGTTTTCAAAAAAAAAAAAAATTTGAAAACCTTGTTATTTTATTATAATTTAATCCTCATGGTGGTGTTATTGGAATTTTGTTTTGTATGGAATAGCGTATCTCTGGTTTGTCCGTCTCCTCGCCTGCATTTTTCTCTTATAAGTCTAAATTTTTCATTATTCTGGTTAAAACTAATTATTTTTTTCTTCCCTTTAGATTTATCTGGTTTTCATTTTTTTTTGTGATTTTTTGTTTTTTTTTGTGTTTGAGTTTATGTTATTTGCAATACATGTTTCCGCTCGTTGTGTCGCAGTTTTATTTGATGTCACTTATGAACCTTCAATACAATAATTATTTCTTGTACTGGCAATGTTTGGCAATTCGTATTTTGTGTTCAGTCTGCCGTATATTCTTCCTGTTGAACGTTTGGTTTTTCGGCAGTTGAAGTATATGTTCCTGATGAATGTACATGATGACCTTAATTAATTCCATGGATGTACGGCCAACATATCATTATTGGCCGTAAATCTGTTTCCGTTAATGTAGCAGAGAATATGCGAAACCTAGAGTATGGTCATCATGAACTGTTCTTATAATTTGTTATAAAAAAAAAAAAAAAAAAAATTGAACTAATAAAACCTGCTAAAAAGTATGCTTAGAATTTCTACGTTGGTAAATTATAATTCTGATTTTATTTTCAGAGATTTTTTTCTCTTTTAATTGAGAAATCCGAAGCGCAGACATGCAAGTGATGAAAATAATTTTTTTTTTTAATTTTGCGCCTAGTTTTTATTTTTTATACCAGTATCTACAGAATTAATTATTCTTATTCGAATCCTTTGTTGAGTGTAAAAAGTCTACTTATGTCAGGTTCCATTTTTACTTTTGTCATTCCAAACAAATTACTCGATGAAAAGAGAAATTGTATGATTTTCACCACTATTATGGTTCATAAGAATATAAGATTGAATTTATTTAGAAGTTTTTGCATTTAGAGAAAAGAATTTTGCTGAGAATACGAATAAAATTCTGCTTTCTTTTCTTGGGTCTTTCTTAAGAGAACAGAATTACTATTGGTGTAGAAGGTAGATAGAGTTGATATGGTTTACGCTTGTTGTACCATCATTATGAGTTTCATTAGACTATTTTCTAATGAATTACTTTATTTTTTATTATTTAATGTAGTTTTTAATTACCTGTGGTGTATTTCATATTATTAGATTAAAGAGGGTTTGCGTTTCGTAGTGATTAGGTTCTCGGCCTTACAATCAAAATATTGTTGGTTCAAAACTTGAAGCATAATTTTTCAACTTGCGGTGTGCCTCAACGATAGATTCTCATTTTTTCCTCCATAGACTTATTATGGAATAACGAATTATCTTTTGTTGAAATTGGCTCGTTTTGATTTGTAGCTAATTCTACCTCCGCCGCCGTTCGTATTTCATTTTCAAAATGACGACAAGTTTGGTTTAGTTCAGTTGATGGTTCTCCGTGCAGGCTAATTGCAGTGGCAGGTCTAGGAGGCAAATGAGGAAATTTCCCTTCAAATACCGAAAAAAAAACAAAAAAAAAACAGAAAAATGAAATACGACCGAAGAATTGAGATAAAAACTGTCAAAAAATCAATTGAAAAACAAAAGAAAAGAAGCTCATTTCCTTGAAAATTTTTTCATTTCCCCCAAAATAACTTTCTGGATCCGCCACAGGCTAATTGGGAAAATCTTGCTGGGAAATCATTGGCCAATTGATCCAAATTACTCCCCTCTCCAACATCAACTTCCGGGAATAGTATCATTTCACCGACATGACCCATGTTTATCACCTTATAAGTTTCACAAATGCCAAATTCATTGAAAAAATAAAATGAAATGCACATTTTACATGCACAAATTACTGCATTTTACGCATCTAAAATACAATTCAGACGCAAAAATTTTCTAAAATAACAGCCAAAATACGTTTTTGAGATTTATGCGTGTACCCTTGGGTGAAATGATATGTTCCGGACTTCCGAATGGTGTTCAGTTGCTGTGTTGGGTAAAACATCTGCGTTGCTGGAACTTGATAAAGAAAAAATAAAGTCACTAGATCATATTGAATTTAAGTGCTAATGTAAAAGTGAAAAGAATCTCATGTGAATACCTGCTCAACTTTTTGTATCAAGTAAGTGTACAACTTGTACGGGTTTTTTGTACAGTGATACTATAGTTTAGGTTTCTGATGCCCTGTTTGGAGAACTGATTTCAATATGTAAAGAATCGTGTTCATTATGGTCATACGATCTCGCCGATGAAGTTAGAAAATGCGTATACCTATGAACGCAAGGTGATGAAAAAATTCAGTTTAGATTAATTGTGTATTTTGGTTGGCAATTTTCTTGATTTTTTTTTTTTGGTTTCTTCGAATAAAACTAGTGTGCACATGCGACGTCCACTCAAATTCATTGCTGAGCAGAAAAAAATTTCATCAGGGCTAATGACAGGTGGCCCTTATTTATGGTTTGTCGATGAATTTTCGATAATGTTATTTACTACTTATTTATCACATTCCTAATAGGATTGCCAAAACGTGACGCAAGTTTGCAGGCACGAGGGGACACGGTACTTTTTCTTCAGCTTCTATGACAAAAAAGAACAATATTTTTTTCTTAAGTTGTTACCAATTGTTAAATTCTATGCAAAATTTACTCTCGAGTTTTTCTGTTATTGTTTCACTGACTTCCACGCTGCCTTATTGTAGAATTTATTTCATTAATGTTTTTAATTTAAACATTTCTATGTACCCTTGTAGATTTTTTTTCTGTTGCTAACTGTAACTGGTTTGTTAATTTGCTGTCTGTCTTTCCAGATATTAAATCCGATGGTGAATTCACGTCAGCGGGCTTCTGTTTCATCCGTTGAAAATGCGTTTTGTCAGATTAAACAGCTGTTTCTTTTACGAATGTGATGATATTAAGGTCTCCAGAGTGCTTCAAAAGTCACGGAGAGAACTATTGTGTAAAGGTGGACGTAGTGTAGTGGCTATGAATTGGAAAAACTTACTACGTAATCATATAAATTGGTATCAAGAACTGGAGGAGTTTTCGTCATTTTATTTGTTAAAACAATCATGATTCTAATTTGAGTGTCTGATCTATAGCTTGTGATCTAAATGATACTTAACGCCATGATTTACATTAATTTTTTTTCTTCAAATTTTCTATCAATTTGGCTGAATTTCTATTAGAACGTATGCTCCAGCAATATCTGAGGAATGGTCTAACCGACTGATATAATATTTGAGGAATACATTCATCTCAACTCACAGACTTCAAATAAACTGTCCTTGTACAGCAAAAGTTTGAACATTGATTTTCTTGTCCCCTCGATGTATCCGGTATGGTATATCGGATCGATGTGAAATTTGAGGTGTACATTACTCATTAGTCTTAACTCAATGTAACTTTCTTCCAACGTATCGATATGTTTAGAGATATATTGATATATTTCAATACATATCGATATATGTACATCGATAATTTTTTTCAAGTGTACTGTGTGAAAGAATTTTTTGAATTTGAATTTCTTCAATGGAGTTTTGAAATGCAAACGAAGAAAAAAGAATGGAAGAAAGAGAGAATCTTCACTATCATTTCCTGGCTAAACAAAAACGTTTTCTTTTTCCTCCAACTAATATCTAAATGTTTTTCACAAACTATAATTCTCATTTAATAATATTCTAACGTTAATAAAAAATTTTTCAAACATGAAAACGAACATAAAAATAAATTTATATGCATTCTAAAACAATAAAATAATACCGATGCTGTACTTGAAGATTATTAAAAAAATTTGTTGAAAAATTTGTTATCGTCATAAAAATTAGAAAAATAAGAAGAGATGCAATACGGAAACTCAATACGTAAATTTCATGATAGGCTTTACTGGAATTTACAAAAAATCAGAAGATTTTTAAAAGTGATCTGGTTTAGGGTATACTGTCATTTGGTGCGTTTCTTTGAGAGTGGGACTTATCCATAGTGCGTTATTTCGGATGTTCTTCCATGTTAATGTATGAAGTGAGAATTAAGATGCTAATTTTATTGATTGAAAAGTGCTAAGTGCCAGAACTAGTAGTTTTATCTTAACTGGTTTTATAACCACACTTTTTGTATATTTTCTCAAAAGTTTGCCCTCATTAACGAATGTCATAGAACCCAATTACTTCTCGCTGGTTCATCCAAAACAATCCATTGTAGAACAATGTTGAATATCAACTTTCTTATAAATTGTTAATACTAACCTTTAAGACATCAGAACGTAACAGAATTGTATGATTTTACCATTGGTAATTGTGTAGCGTGTGAAAATTCATAGTCACTTTTTTTTTGGAGAAAATTTTACTGATTTATTTTTGCGATAAAATCGATATCAACCGAGATGAACGTGAAAAAACTGGTTTGGGGGATTCCACACATACGGTAGTGGCTAGCGAAATGGGGAGCGAGACTTTTTGTATAATATTTTGGAGGTCATCCCCACCAGTTTAAGAAGAGAAAAATTTGGTGCCAATTTTGTTGAATAAAAAGTCTTGAGTTTCCGGACTAGCTTGTTCATAGAAAAAACTTCCGTAACTTCTAGGTCTCTATTTTTCATGTTATCTATGTGCTGTGAAAACTTGAAAATCAGAAAAGGGTTAGAAACAGTCGAACTCATTCACCTTCAGTTATTCCCTTTGTATTGTGTTTTAAAAATAAATTAATTCGCTGATTAGTCTGTATATTACCAATTTTAATTTGGTTTTTACCAAAATTTTATTATTTGATCGGGCCAGTCTTAATGCTTTGACGACATTATTGGAAACCGGTGCGGCCGCGGTGGTTGAATTATGCATACTCTTCCACCATGATTTTCTATCAGTTATCTCATCTGAATACAGGTGGCCGAACCATTTTTTTAGTTTGGGACATGATGAGAGTGAGACCCAAAAGTGTTGACTGAAAACTGAAAATTAAGCTTCGAAACTCTCGTCGGTGATGTGAAACAAACCTGATTACTTTTTTCTTTTTCTCTACCTAAGTATCTTCAAAACTTTTTTCTTAAAACTTCCGAAATTTGGTGGGAAGGTGATGGTCTCAGTGTCGTAAGTAAATATTTACTTAGTTTAACTTATATTTTATTTTCTGAACTTTTAAAGAAAGTGAATCGAACACATCTAAACTACGTCACTGCATGGTGTTCGTCAGTACTCATTATGTTTTGTAAATCCCATCTTCAGTAAATTGACCCGCATTATTTTTATGTTTTTGTTTAGTTTGTTAATTCAGCCAAATTAGTTTAAACAACAGCGTTGCTTATTTCATTCTCTTTATGACGACTGGTCTACTACTTTTTGATTGTGCTACAAAAACTCTCAGATTGTTACTAATATTTGAAAAATCATCCAAATATCAATGTATGTAAATTAATGTTCCACTCCGTAATCTTTCGATCTTATTTGAGTTTTTGAAATTATATAATATACCACGACACGAAACAATTTTAAAAATTGTTTTCAACCCACCGTCAACTTTTCTCTCTTCCTCTTTAATTTAAACTAGAAATTTTTCATGTAAATACGAATACAACTGAAAATGTATTATTTCATCATCATCCGTCGCATTCTAAATGTTACCCTTCACCTGGTCTTCTGTTGGTAATTTTTTCGTTATGAAAACATTTCTTCTTATTATTTATGGTATCTACCACAAGGTACTGATGAGTATAAAGTTAGTTATCAATAAGATATGATCGAATCTTGGCAATTCATCCCACAAAATCATACTGCGATACGAATACGCTAACGTTTTTAATTTTAATTTTTGTACGAAATTCTGCTAAAAAAAAATAGTCAACCCTCACGGATACCTCATATACTTATAGTCCATTGACTTGTTTGTTGTCAATAAGAATGTATCGAGGAAAATATGCAACGACCACTTTATGGTAGTGGGGATACTCAAATTGGTAATTGTAATCTCTCGTGCCGCAATGGCACTCGTAATACTCAGAATAAAGCGGACGAAGTGGCAATTAGTTGAAGCCGAATCCAAGGAGATTAGACGTTTGTCGAAGGGTGGCGCACATTGTGAAAGTGTACTACGTTCGAAAAGTGGGTTGGTAGAAATCACGTTGTTGCGAAAAGTCGTGATTTTACGGATTACAGGGTAGGTATAATGTACATAGGTAGACTATATTTGGAGCTCACTGGATTTTGTAACCCCTGACATTGAGTCTCCTCCTTTCTCTTCGTTCTGTCGAATGAAAAACCCTTTGTAGTGCAGAAAGGGTTTCTGTTTACGTCTCGCGAACAAATTTACTTCGGCTATGGACTGCCAGCATTCGTCGTTTTCTCAATGGTTGCGTTATTTGTTCCTCTGGTCGCGTCTCGGTCCACGCATTTTTTTTCTCCGACCGCTGTCATTCTCTAAAGGGTAAGACGAAATGACTTTTCTAATTCTTTGTTGCAAAAGATGTCATTAAATATTGCTCATTGGCACGCGCGTTAATATATTAAGTGAGCTTGATTTCGAATGAAGTTTCGTGTCGTGTATAGTCGTAGCGTCACTAGCGTGGGTTGATATGGTTGTTACAAAATTAATAAAAAATCCACCTTCTCTCCACCCATTCGTCTCTGTGGTCATTAAAATATTTTAGAGCTCGATATGAAAGCTGAAAAGCTTGTCAAACATTTCAAGGTGTATGAACGAAGGGGGAAAGGAAGGTACGAGTGGTGCGAAAAAATTTTACAGTCGTCTAAACTATGAAATATTTTGATTATTTTGATTAATGTACTAATTATTTGTCAACGAATGGTTATGGTTACATATATTTTGTGTTTAGACACGGTGCGATGTATCTAAAAACAATATTGGGAAATAAATATCATCCTAGTTTTTTTATTTTTTATTTTTTTTTATTGCAAGTAGATTTAGTCGCTTTTGCACTTTTCCAAATGTTTTCACTGACGAAATATCGAATTTTAGGCTTGAAATTTGATCAAATGGAACAACGTTGTTTTTGGGTACTTATGAAAAATGTTTCGTTTATGAACGCGGACGTATAAACGACAAAGCGTGGGCTGATAAGAGCAAATTATTCGTCAATTTTTTCCAATGTTCCAACGAGTATATTATATATTAGTCCCAGTAATTATGAGAGACATCGTTCGGAGGAATAGTAAGAAAAAAATATAATTTAAAAATCCAAAAAAAGATTTTCGATGTTTTGCTAAAAAAAATCGAAGGAGGCAAAAGTTATGTTGTGATAAAACTTGTTTAGCGAAACTTTCAGTACTTTTTAAAAACATAATGTTGAAATCGGAATAGTTTGGACTAATTCTTTAAAGTAGCTATTTGATTTTCAAGGACAGAACTTAAAACAAGTTTTTTCTTTAAAAAATTCCTTATTTTTGAAAGTAAACTTGGTTAGATCTGATTGAAAAACGTATTATGCGGGAAAATGTTGTACGCAGCAACGTTTTACTCAGGAAATTTTACAAAGCTTTAGTACAACAGATCAAGAGATGACAAAAAAACAGCGTAATATGTGAGAAAACGTCCTATGCGAGATCGTATTTACGGGGTTTTACTGTATTTATTTCTTACTATTCATTGGTATTTATTGGCTTACCATAAATCCCAGATTGACCAGGATTGTCCTAGTTTGAGGTACCAGTCCTGATATCCTGGCGGGTTGACCTTCATGACCAAGTTTCCAGTTTTACTCCAAGTTTACCAAGAAAAATAAATAAATAAATAAATAAATAAATAAAAATAGTTCTGTTTAAATGAGTAGGCTATTCTAGAACATAAATCGGATATCCAATGGCAACAAAATATTGGTAAAATTTTGAAATAAAACAAAATTAACGTCTGTCATCAAGTTTATGACTAACACCCGTATTCTTGAATGATACATAATTAGAAATTCGATACTTAAGTAATATTTTATCCGTGACTCCCATGTATAAGTGTAGGATAAACCTGGTTGAACGAGTATCCAAGTCTAACTTAACGTTAAGGAATATTCCAGAATACAGGTGTAAATGTACCCCAGCCCCCCCTTATTTTGTTTCTGAGATTAGTTTTAATAAAAAGTTTTTCGTAGAAAACGAGGTATCCACTTGAAAAATTTTCATCAAAAATTTCTCTGGTAAATCTATACCTATCCTGTACTCTTGTCGTAGTTTGGAATTTCATAATTATGGAAAGCCTATATTTAAGTCGTATAAGAAACAATTCACCAAAATTATTGTACCGGACAAAACTGTATATTTTAAGGCCGTGTTATTAACCGTGGTAGTTATTAAAATTTTAGTATGAGTTTTATATTCTTCAGAATTATCGTTTTATTGATCTTGTTTAAATCCGTAAGTTGTTCAGGCCTGGTCGTTCGATTTTGAAACAATCCTTGTCGGTCATACCAAAGAACTTGTGCATTATTCCGTACAAAATTCGAAGTTCTGCGGTATATTTTGAATGTGAACAACTTCCCCTTTTGCCCAGTTTTCTTCACAAAAAATAAACCACTTATTTCCCATTGAATTTGTTCTGTAGCTATTTCTGAGATAAACATATTCTTGTTTTACCAACCAAACACTTTTGTGTTCACTGTGCTATCGAATAATAAAACTAAATCCTTTATCATCTGCTGTAACACCCCGCTTATGTAAATTGGGTCTCTGAAATTAAACCAGAATACTAAGTTATAATTGTTATAGTAAGTAATAATAATACCTAGTGTATGCCAATAAGTAGAAAAAAAAACCGTTATTCAAATGATTACTCGTAACTCTCGGGTGTACATCCACCTTATTCTTCATCGTATTCACGTTTTATAATAGCTTTTGATGACCAAAAGGTCATCGTACGGATGCTTCGAATAATGCGTAAACTGAAAACAAAAAACATAAAGAGCCCGAGAAAAACATGAAAAGGGGTAACCAAAAGTAGAAGGACGATGGTGTTCGAAACAAGTTTTTTCAAAGAGTGATTCCGTAGCAGAGGAGAAAAGCTTGTGTTGAATGGAAAGAAAGGGTGGAAAAAATGATTTACTATTATGCGTCATAGAGAGAAGAACGATACATTGAATGGAATTTTGAGTTTTCAAGCAGGTGGTTAGTGTAGCATACTGGTTCTGAGTTTGAGAGAATTATTCAAAATTTATGCTGCGACAAACTTTTTCTTCTTAAGACAAACGTTGAAGATAAATTGCAGCTTGTAAACAGGGGCATTTCGAGACTTCCGTATTTGGAAGAAGGGATATCATTAAAATAAATTTCTGACGATTAGTAATTGTTTCTCTCATTTCATGAGTGAGAGTGACGATTACCGATTTTGTTGACTGTATCAAGTTTATTGTTATACTTGCCGATTTGTCGACTGAAAAAAACCTTTGGCCGTAGACAATTTCACGGCTTCATAAGTAGAGTTGGCTACCAATATATGACGATAAAACTCACTATCTTTATGCATTATGAGTTGTAACATTATGATATCCCGAAAAGCTTATCAATTTTTATTTTGTTGTTGTTCAAAATGACTTGCTTAAGTTTCCTTGGATCGATTTTTGTTGAATCTGCGTATAGAAGGGGAAATCCACATTGTGGCTGTTCTGTGATTTTGAAAATTAAATAGCTTACGGTTGCTTGGTTATATAAAATAATATCTACCTCAGAACAACTGACATGGATCACCAGATGCCGAATTGATGAGACTATTCAAGAACTTGATGCAAAGTACAAAATATTTGTCTATTGGAAACTCTTGATTGAAACCCAGTATTGATAGAATTTCTTAAGCCCATGTAAATTTGTGAAGTTATATGTTACTTTGCTTTATGTTAATATTAGACCTATCTGTATTTCCTGCGGGGATATCAAAGGAAAACTTGAAGGTATTCGTATGTGGAGTGCTTTCGAAGATTTAGGTAGAAGAATTAGGAGATCTATATTTTGGTTGATTTTTTTTGAGAAGCAAATAAAGCCCAAATATGAAAACTAAATCAATATTGTTAATAAACATAAAATTAATTAAAATTTTATATACCAATTCTGAAAAATGAACGATTTAGTCGTTTTAGGTTTGGTGTGATTGAAGTCTTTTCAAAATTTCTGTTATATACTACTGCATATCATCATTTTCAATCTTTTTTTTTAAAGAACAAAAAAACGGGATGATTACCAAATTAGCCTTGTGTTTTCTGAGAAGGTGTTTCCATGAAAGGAACCCATCTGAGTTATACTTGTTTTATTTCCAAGAGTGGGCACATTGCCTGCGAGTAAAAATTAATCCATGTTGTAAAAACACATCATGTATTAAAAATATGAAAAGTTCGAACAGACAGAAATATACGTGACCATTATATTTTGATAGTTGAACGTAAAAATTATACAGTTGAAAAAGTGTTTGTGATGCTGCCCCATGAAAACAAAATGGAAGAGGAAGCCATTGACCATTGATAACAATATGAACCTGGTACGAACTATACAACTAGGATCACCAATGGTGAGAACTACGTGTTGGTGGTGTAGGAGGAAAACAATTTAATTAAAAAGAAAAAATATTGAATTTCAAATAGCAGAGAAAAATTACGTTATGTTTGTATACCTAGGCTAGGTGGCTAGCCTAGCCAGGACTCTGGCAGCGCTAATTTTATTACTTTAGGGAAATTATAATTTTGAAGTTTTAAATTTAATTTATTTACGTGTTTTTATTTTTATGGGGAAGGACACATCTTACAAGGGGCAGACCAGCAAGAATGGGGTAGGTTGAGGAAGACTTCACCTAGAAGTGTGTCAACCTCTGAATTTTCTTTACTTTGATATTGTTTTTGGTAAAAATTAAAGATTAGATTTAAAGAAAGGCTTTAATGAAGATGAATAAATCAATTGAAAGCTACATATTCTTTCATCTTGCTGGTTATTGAAACATTTGTATTAGTCAATTTAGTTGAATTCTTGAAAAAATAAATGTTAATGTTTGTGATAGATATGCCATTATTTATAGAAACGTTAATTGTTTAGTTCTGTTATGGGTGGATTAGCATATGTTCTTATTTTATGTTTGAAGCAGGGCTGTTGTGATGCCCCCGAACAGTGAGGTAGTGCTTCTACGGAGGCTAAAAAAGTCGAACCGCCGCCGCTTCACTACAAAAAATTTCAAGCTGCCGAAAAAATTCATTAGATGTATTTTGTCTTTTAGAACATTCATGTGCAGCGGTTTTGTTCAGGAGAAGGGTAGAATATAAGTATTGAAAATGAAAAAAGACGAAAGAAAAAAAATCGCCCCTCCAAAAAAAGAGCAAAAAGCGAAGGTGTGTCTTCAAGAAGGTGGCCTTACAGCACCACTGGATTGAAGCGATTGAGAGAGGTACAGTTGCCTTTTAAAATGAACAAAAGTCGAATTAAAAATCACAAGTTTATTCTGGGGCAAGTAATTTTTATTTTTTAAATTGTACCGCTTCCGTTTTTCGTTGCTAAAAGATTTAAATTGTTACAGAAAAGAAGGTGGTATTCTATTTAAAATTTTCATAAATTTCATATTCCACCGTAAGCAAAATTACCTAGGTGCAGGACCCCTTAAAAAAAACAAAAAAATAAGTTTTAATCTTCAACTTTGGTTACTTAATTTTGAAAAAATATGGTAGTTTCAGTAGTCAATCCTTGTAGTTTTGATTTTACTCGTTGTTGCGAATATAGAAATGAAAATTTATGGGAAGGAAAGATTTGAGAAAAAAATTAAGTAATCCATTAAATCGATCAGTTTTTAACTGATTTATATAAATAAGTATGATTTGCAAAAATGAAAAAATCGTCAAGTTCTTTGGGAGATTATCCTGCTTTGGAATGATGTAAACGGGTTAAAAGAAAGTTATTTCAAGTGATAAAACATCTGTCAATTTCTCAACACCTGGCTTGACACGTGTTCTTATGTATTCGGAGGTAAATTTTATTAAGTTTTTTTTTCCTTGTGAATTCATCGTTACTTTTACTTACTATTTGCCATATTTTGTCACCAAAATACATGACCGAGTCATTGAATATTTTAAAACACAAAAACACTGTGTAATATAGATAAATAAATGGTGAACTATCGGCATTTCTGATAGATAGCTAAAAAATTTATTGTGGGAGGGAAACTGCGAATTTCATATTGTTTCGCTACATAGGTATACTTGAAAAAAAATCGCATGATTTTATGTTGGCAAATGCCTTTCTGTTGGCTACGCGCATGTGAATCAAAGTTATTTTAACTCTCAGTTTTCGATATTTGGTGCAGATATAATTAAGTGTAGGTGAAATGAAAGAATTTTCTATTACCGTCTCCGCGAATAATAATCAGTCTAAAATGTCTGGATACTAAGGAATTTTTATGTTTAATTTTATTTATTCTAATTGCAGTTGTCTGTTGGTAGTAAGTACTATGCAGGGCGCTAAATAATTTGAGCTCTGAAAAAGATATGCTATATGATATACAAACGTTTAATGGCCAATGAGAAATAACGTTGTATTAGTGCGCTTTGAACATCAAAGCTCATCTTATTTGGCACCATGTATAGGTAGGCTACTCAAAACATTAGGCTTTCTTTAAACTTTGAAACCCTTTAAAATGTTTTAATATCTGAGAATTCCAATGTTATTTTGTATTTTAATTAAATTTTTGTAGAATTTGTCGTTCACTGCCGTTAAAAAAAAAACTTTCAAAATGTCCTGTTAGTCGTTCTTGGTACCTACTCATGCTGAATGGTGTCATGGAGCTGGAAGATTTTGATTGAGCATTTGATACAAAAATTCTGAGTGCTCTGCTTTGAACTAACGTCTCTCTAACACAGCATTTGACCTTGAGATGGAATATAGGTTTTCGAAGAAAATCTACATAACTGATTCAGTATTAAGACAGAGGAGTGAGGGTAGGTTTATTTTTTGTTTCATGATCCTGGAAAACTTTTGGCCCTATTAGATGAAATTCATATGTGTATGTATAATTGTATGTATAAGTATAAATATACAAGCTCTGAAGGCTGCTCTGTGGCATTTTGGCTTCTGCCAGTGGTGGATTTTTTCTGGTATACCTGTAGGTAACACTGTAGAATTTGTTGTTTTGGAGGATGCAAAGAACTTTTTTTTGCATGTCTGTGTGTGGCTGTGTGGGTAGTGGTGCATGCACATCGAGTATGAGGGAATAATTGGCAAAATAATATTAAGAAATAATTTTGTGAAATAATTTTAACAAATGAATTAACGGCTTGTATGTTTATTATAGTGATACACACATCAATTTCTATGTAAGACAGTACTGATTGAAATTTTCATCCGATAGTCATGAGATGTGGTACACTTATTCAGATATCAATGAGAATGAGATGTATTCTTTTCAGTCCAGATATTCCAGATGATGCATCCACTACCTACATCCTATTATGTTGAATTTTTATTGCCTAAATGGTTATAAAATGTGTAATTTTCAATCAGTAGTCAGGAAATTTAGTATAGACATCCATCCGTATTATTAAAACTCAAAGTAAATGGGTATATTTGTTTGCTTATGACTTTAGAACCACCAAATAGATTTTGAGAAAAATTTTAGGATTAATTTGTATTGTTCTGAGGAATGTTTGAATCTGTTGTCAAAATCTCTGGATCTTCTGTGTGCAAAGTTTTCAGTTTTCACCACAATTCTTCGTTTAAATTTTTTCATGGTAGTATAAAGATGAATAAAAACAAATGAAAGAGAATTAAAAGACTTACCTTTCCCTCCCCCTCTCTGTGTACTCATATATGTCATACACTTTTTTTTTCTTCAAATTGTGGCATCTTTTATTGGGGTCTTATACAAGATTATTAAGGCTCTATACATGATTCACCATTTTTGCTCTTTGCCATGTTTTGCAATTTTGTGGGAAAGTGGAAAATGAAAAACTAGAATAAATGACAAAAAACAAAAAACTTGGAATTACAGGCACAGGCAAAAAGCTGTGGCTGACATCTAGTTGAATATATTATATTCTTACATTCTGAAAAATTTGGTTTCAATTGGGTTAACAGTTCATCTGTAGATGTGGTTTGAAAAAAATCTTAAATTATTTAGATAAGTTCCAGATGAACCACAGAATATGGTTGGTAAACAGTTTTCCTGTTATTTTATTTGCTGAGAAATCATTTAATAACTTTCAAAAGTTTTAAATAACTTTTCAGTACAATCCATTATGAATTTCGTTGAAATTTCATTTTAAAAGTTGGTACCTAATTATTAGCAAGCATTGTGTCAAATATGTACTTTTTTTTGTTTTGATTTATTTATTTATTTGTTTACCTTTTTTTTTTGTTTAAGAAAATCTACATTTTCTCGTATGTCTTGCTGGCTAGAGTTTTTTTTTGTGGATTTTTCAGGTACCTATTTTGAAACAAAAAATGTAGCCTATTTAATCATCTGCTTCTTTTAGAAAGTTCAGCTTTAAAGTTGGCCAGTAATTCTGAATTAACATTTTTGATTGACTGCAAGATTTTGTTAAAAAAAAGAAATTAACTGAAAAAATTTTGTCATAAAAGTAAATATTGAAAAAATTTCTTTGATGAAAATCTGCTTAAAAACATCTGGAATAATGCCTTAAAGTTGATAAAGAAGGTTTCAGTTTAATTGTGACAACATTTTCAGTGTTTTGAAACTCAAGCCACACTTTGTGGATGCTGAATGAGATTTGATTTTACATTGGAGCCTTGATGCATTGTCAGTTATTGTCAGTGATTAGGTGAATTTTCTTACCTACTTATAAGGTAAAGATGGCGAAGATAATGCACTTTCACAAAGTCATGTTGGCAGCGCTGTTGAGGGAAAAATGACATCACTGGTATATGTAGGGTAGTCAACAGACCTTCTGTTTGAGTTTTTGTGACATGAAACCTTGGTCCCTCCTTACATTTTATTTTAAAGTGAATTGTGTGTTTGATGAAAAGCTTAATAAGTGTAGGTTAAAAATGAGTTTTTAAAAGAGAAGCTTTTACTTTTTTTTTGGCTTTAGCTTCATGCGAAATAAACATTATTTTGTTGTATGAGGTTGGCTGCAGTATTGGTTTAGTTTAAAATTACAGTAGTGATTAAAATAAAAGTTTATAAAAATAATTAACTTGAATTTTGATGGTAGTTATTGTGTGAATAAATTTTCCTATTTCCTCTAAAAATTTATGATATAATTAGAATATTTTATATAGATTGCGTTAGTATTTAATTCTGCTGATATCACTGTTATTATTTAATTTAAAAAATGTGAAACAAAAAATTCAAATTGGCTAATGTGGCCAACATATAAACAGCTAAGATGCCAACCAATATTGAAATTACTGCAAAAGTGTATTCGGAGAAAAAAAGTGATTACTCTATACTTTGAATTCAAGATCTAAATTTAAAATCTGTAGTATAAAATTCAATCCCACTTTTTGTATATTTGTTTACTTTTTTGCAACATTCACAACATTTTAATTTTGAAAAAAACTGCTCTTCTCTCACTTCGCGATTTCTCAGTTTCTATTTGAGCTGCAAAGCTGGGATTTCTACTATTGAAAAGAGGAGAAAATTTTCTTGATTTTCCTCATAAAATTAATTTTTTTATCGCTATGAGTTTTTCACAAATTTCAAATTAATGAGAAATTTGTGGTTTTTTAATTTTTAATTTATTTCAAAAATTAATGATGGCAGAAAAAATTTTTGGCGATGACCCCTATAACGGTATAGTTGTTACAAATAAACACAATAGTAGTTTAAGAGTATATTATTATAAAAAGGTGAACAGATTATTACAAAAGTATGAACAACGTAAGAGTAAAAATGAATTAATAAATGAGGTAAGATTAAGTTAGTTATATACAGAACATTAGACTATTTATAAGGGTGAAGTTCGAGTGATTTGAATTGGGTATTGTGGGAGATATGAATATGATTGGTTGTTTGAGGAAAACGTATTTTAGGTAAAACCAATGAAATTAAAAGGAAATGATAAAAAGTAGGAGTGTTTAAGAAATTAATAAGAATTGGAATTATTGCAACGTATCGAAATATATTCGTAGAAAAGATGACATCATGGAATATAGACGAAAACAGTTTATGGTGTACCGGAGGTGATGTCATCAGACATGTCAAGACTTGAAAGACAAGTTTGAACTAGTCTTGAATGACGTGAATGAAAGGAAGTGTAAATAGACGGAAATATGAAGAATAATGTGGGAAAATACGAATTAATAAAGTACGAGAATATTTTGAAATAATATGTATGAAAATATCATTACAACCCCCCTATTTTTTAACAACAAATTCATTTCCACCATCATATTTCACCTAAAACAAATTAATCACGAGATAAGGCGAGATAAAATACAAGAAGAAAACTGGGTGCTTTGCGTATTGCTGTATATAGGTATGTATATATGTACATATAATTCTACAAAGTGCTTTTGGCATAATACTTCGCCGCTGTTTGGACATAGAATGTATAATGTGTATATGATTTTGGTCATCTATGATTTGTAACTGGAGCGAGTGGAGAGGGGGCATAGCCGCCTCCTCCCACGCTAGTTCAATAATAAAATTCTGTGTCAGAATCTTACTTTATTATGTAACTATTGAGGTTCAAGATGAAGATACACTAATCAGTAGGCAACATTGTGTGTTTGTTGTGTTTAGTGTTAATCATAAAATTTGATATGTAGTATGTAGATTGCAGATTTAAAAATCACGTTTTTCCAAGTAAATTTTTCATTGCTAGATGTTATCACTTCCTGCTGATGGATAGGTTGTGTTGCTAATATTTCTGTTCCATGAATTTTCTCGAACTTGAGTCCTATCTATATCATTTTTTGTTTTCAAAAACTTCTTATATCGAAATTTCAGTAATATTGTTGGTCTAGTTTTTCAGAAGACATTTGCATGCATACATACATACATGCTTACTTACTTATTTACTTACTGTACATATACCTACATATAATTATTGCTCATATTATAGGATGGATGGACGATGGATAGAAGATAGATAGATAGCTGGATGGATATAATAGGATAGCATGAGGTAATTTATATTTTGAAAAATTCAGTTGTTCTTCAACGATAATCAAAAGTTCAGAGCCCGTGTATTTTACATATTTATGTGTGTCTGTGTGTGTGCATTATTTATTACAAATTTTGTACGACATTTTACGTGGCTATGCGTGTGTGATTACATGTACGTGGCTGTGTGCGTGCTGTTGTTGAACTCTTTAAGAAAAATTTTTTAATGTACCATGGAGTGATAAATCGCTGGATATCTTTTTTTGTTCGGCTGAATTTAAATTTCGAATCCAATTGGATTGAATAAATTGTTCGCCCCTTGTGGACTACAAAAAGCGGGTAAAGTTTTCGCAGATATTATGGAGTGATAGATACGTTTTTTGGATCGAAGAATTCAAATTTTCAGTCCTAATCGATTGTTTGTCTCTTTTAGATCTCAAATAAGAGAATTGAGATAATTAATTCATAACAAATTATCGCGTGATTCATTGTATGATAATATATTGTTTGGAGCAGTGAATTAAAATTTCCAGGCCATCCTATTTTTTATTGAATTAATTGTTGGATAATTTGTTAGAATCACATAAAAGAAGGGTCAAAATAAGGGGAAAAGGCAAAAACAGAGAAACAGAAGATACTACACGTGCAGCTGCTGGTAAAAGCTAGTAATGTATAAAACTTAGTACGTTTAAGGAAAAATGTGAAGCGATTACTTAGCGTCATTGGTCGGTGGAATAATGGTTTAATGAATTTAAAACGGTAGCACTGGCTAATTGGAAAATGTGAAAATCATTCAAATTAGGGTTTTTTGGAAAACGATATGTTTTGACTGGGAATTCTTGAACTTGATAATAGATTGAAATGAATATTGATGAGCTTGGTTTTCAATGTGTTTTGGTTGCTAAGAAGAAAAACAGTTGCGAAAGGATTATTGTTGTATATAGAAATGATACATGACTTGTGTGGAAAATATTGTATTTTGGCCTTCGTACTAATAACATCGTAGAGGCCGATAAAAATCAGTTATAACGAGACGTCGGTAAACAGTTATTTGGCAATGGTACCAGACAACCGAATTTTGTAGACGAATTAATGTAGGCAAGTACTATGAAAAATGATGAAAAAGAAAATATGATGAGATGCCAAATAGAGTGAGACATTCAAAATTTGTAGCAGTTACAATTTAGTTGATGGCTTTACAGCCTAGGTCATTAGTTTAAGTGAAATGTGTCTTCATGAAATATATTATGTTATTTGAGATTTGACAATGGGTTAGTGTATAAATGCACGAATATTTTTTAAATTTATCTTACAGAAACCTTTAATTTTTGTTGTCAAACTGTCGTTTTACTTTTTCTTATTATTCACCCAAAAATTTCAATGAATCCTCTGAATTAGTTATCATTGGTCAAGATTGATTTTTTGTTGATACAAAAACATGTAATCCCCTTTGGTGTTGGAAAATATGTAATGTAATAATTTTCATTTGTACCTGTCATTCTCTTTAACGAGTGTTCGTATAAATGTGCTATTAAGCCAGTCAAATTAGACGTTTTCACTCTATAAAATTGGAGAAGTTTTCCTTTGGAATCCAGAAGTTTAAAGTGCCATCTTTAACGTACTGAAATCCTCCAAAATTTAATCGCGGCTTCACCCATAAAAATTAACTTTTTGTGCACCCCATTAGGTTTTTAACTTGATAACGTAACAAAAAATGTTCTAACGAACAAAGACAAATTATTTTCAAACAAGGTTTCTAAAAATTTTTTCATTATTGCCATTTAAAGCTCACAAAATGACTCAAAATTTTTCATATACCTCTGCTGTATAAGACGCGTCTTAGGCGAGCTCAGCAAGCCGAAATAGTGGTTGCAAACTTAAAAAAAACAACTTTCCCTCTTTGGTACACAATGTACCATTACAGCCTATGAGAATTTTACATCGTTGATGAAAATTCGCAAATTGGGTTTTCTAGCTGAAGTATTGTTGTGCTACAGTTTCTTTCTATCTTGATGTTCTTTTCTTTTACTTTAAGTATAGTAATTGTTCGTTGATTTTGACTTGTTCTTGTTTTACTGACAGAGGCGGATCTCAGAGAAAACGCCCAGGTATAAAATGCTTGAAAAGACATTGCACTGACAGGATTCCGGACTTTATAATTTTTTATGAGCTTACAAAGGGTCGAAAATACATTTTGGAAAAAAGATGATATCAATATTGCTGAGTTAGTGCCCATTATATCATATTGGTTTGAGTTTTAGTTTTACTTCTGCACGAGTCTGCAGTCTTGGTTTTATGATTAGTACAAGAAAAGCTATTCAATTTTGAAAAATGTGTAGGTATAATATTGCGCAACTCTTATTCCGAATGTGTGCTCCTCTTATACGGATTACCCTTCATATTCAGGTGGATTTTGCGTTTATTTTTAAAGATTGTCTCGTGTTTCTTGCTAATTCATAATTATATTATAACCTTATCTCTCAGGGGAAAAATTAAATTTCAATATGAGGGGGATGTGGGTACCTCAATCTCGCTCTAAGTGGCGTCAAAAAATATTTAAACTTTAGGTGCAAAATCGCCAGATTTTCTTCCGACTATGGCCTCCATATTCTGTGCTATCTTGACTGCATGTTATTATGATCATCATATAATATAGGTAGCTTGAAACACATTATTTTTCTCAAACCATGTGCGATTCGATCGACTAAAGAAACTATTTTCCAGGAAAAATATTAGTCATGTTCTCTTTGACGAGTGCTTGTGAAATTATTATTAATTTTTGAGACGAAAAGGAAAATAAAAAAACCGATGGAACTTCTTTCGCGCTTATGCGCCGAAAAGATTGCAAATGCGAAACTATTTTTCGTTTATTCATTTTCCCTACCGTCGAATGCACGTTGACGAAAACAGGATTCAAGAGGCCACAAACTGGGGGAAATTAATGACTCACGTATTATACTCGTACTTAATTTTTGAAAGAGGAAACCGTGTGCTTCTTACTTTTTTTTTTCTTGTTACTCTTCGTCTTTCTTTCTTGAGCTACACGCTGCCGCCAGCATTCAGTTCGTTCGGCCTTTGTCAGATAGAGGAGTCGAGCTTTTTTACAATGTTCACTTTACATAGCTACCCGTAGAGAACTCTATAATTTGGGTGCTACTGCCGTTGTTGCGTGATATTTTCTGTGAATTTGCCTCGATTGAAATCACACTTTACTTTCAAAATATTTTCGTTTTGACAAATTATGGAATTTACATTTTTATGGTTTTCTGTAACGAGGGCTGACTTTTATTTGTTTGTAGGTGTTTTTGAAAAAGAGGAAAAATTCCGCCTATAAGTTTAAATAAGTTATGATAATCAGGGCCGTCCCGTGACTGTGAGGCCGGGTAAAAGATAAAATTAGCGAAGCATTAGGGCCTCTCCGAATTAGTTTTTCCAGGGGGGATGAAATTCTTAATTCAGCCAACTTTTTTTAATTATAAAATTACATTCAAGAAAAAACAAGTCATCTAATTTTGCTAAATTCATTACAATTTTTCCTACTAACATCGAGCCAAGAGGGTGAGACACCTCCACCCTCCCTGCTAGGAGAGCCCAAATGAGACCTGTGCACTGCAGTAAAGTCTTGATTATTATTATTATTATTATTGAGGAGGGATAAAGGGATTCATCAAAAAACGTGTCTTTTTGTAATCATTGCAATGCTTACAAGTTCTATAATTCTAACAAAATTCACTCCATCCACTCTCTCTAATACAGAAGTTACTCAAATTTGTCCAATTTTTGAGGGGAAATTGTATGAATTACAGAATAGAAAGTGTATTACAAAATAAAAAATGTATTGTATAAAATAAAAGTAGCCTATTTAAACATAATTTATTCTCCTTGCCTTTTGTGAAGCAAAACGATCGATCAAATTTTTTAATTCAAGGTTGCGAGTTACCTCACTTTCAGTTGATACAATTGCTAAATCATTAAGTGGATCTTGTTTTATGGTACTTTTTAAATAATTTTTGATGAGCTTCAATTTAGAAAAACTTGTTTCTCCTGAAGCTACTGTGACAGGTAGAGTGAGGAGAATACGATACCCAATAGTGAGATTTGGATATGAATCCCACACAGATTTTAAAAATTGAAGGGCATCCAATGCTGTTTTCACATCTGGAGAAACTGTATGTTTAAATAATCTCAGCTCTGAAAATAAATCAGCTTCATCTACGTCTAGTAATTCACCATCTTGAAGCATTGTAACAAAATTTGTACAACACTTCTGCAGTTCTTCCATTTTACAAAGCAATGGTATGTCAAAAAGAAATACGAAGCAATCAGAATACTTCCGAAGCTCACAAAATTTAGTTGTCATACAACTAAGAGCTCCATCAATGATTGGTAAGAAATAATTAATTCAAAAATCTTTTACTGCTTTAGCTTGGCTTTGATTTTCTAATGTTGCATTATCAAATAGTTCTGATTCATCCTAATTTTCATCATCCTGATTTTCATCATCGTTATTTTTTTCATAAAAAAATTTTTACGTTTTTTTTGACGGTGAGTAGAAAATGTTGGGTCCTTACCCAATTCTATCATCATTTCTTTTGCTGCAATAGTGGAAGATGTGAGGCCAGTTTCTCGATAATTCTGAATGAAAATTTTTAGATCCTTAATTTCTTGGATTGCAACACCCAATTTCATATCCCCAGATTGCAGCTCTTTACTAACAAGTCAGACCAAAAAACCAAACTTAACACAAATTCATAAGAAGTAACTCCATGGTTTACCAATGACAAAGACTCAGAATGGGCAACAGGGTCTTTTGTTCTTTTAGCAACTTCTTCCAGTGAATTACAAATATTTCCTAGCTGGTAGCCTACAGTAAAATATACAGATCAAACGCTGCCGTAGTTTCATGTACTTTATCAATTTTACTTTTGGCTGTTTTTATTTTTCCAAGAAATTGTTCTTTTTTTTGTATATTTGGGAAGCAACAAACAATCATACGTATAGATTCCCTTTCATTTATTTTTTTATGTACAATGTATGATGTAGTGAAAATTTGTCAGTTTTTTTTCCTCCGTTTGCGAGGCCCTCTGAGGCGCGAGGCCTAGTGCACTGCACCTATATCACCCCCCACGCGACAGCCCTGATAATAATGGTGTCTTCTTATCTTGGGGGCGTTCCAAAAATGCCCAGCAGAAATAAAAGAATTTATTCCACGTACTTTGGCTATTGTAAAAACAATTTTACAGCTTTAAATCCTCTATCTATGATGAAACAGAGCCGAAAGTATGCCATTTAAAAAACAATTAAAGCCGATCAAAGACCTGCAATTCAGAGAACATTAAATGTTGTACAGGGGTTCTCAGGGAACATTATATGTATCTCATTATCTCATGTGGAATGAATTTATGAATATAGCTCAACACCATCGCCAAAACATAATGAAAATATTGAAAATGGTAAAATAGATTTTTTGATTTTACTTAATTCGCCCAGATCATATTGTAAGCTGTATATTTTATCTTTGTTCCATATTATCTCAGACCATAATCGTTGTTCCTGGAAATGATTCCTTCTCAAAGTTCTCAGTTACGGAGAGAAAAAGGAAACATATCATATTTCAACAACGCCAAAAAAAAAAAACGTAAAATCTTTAAAAAGTCATTTCTTTTTCTCTAGTCATAATAATTTTTGTATATTAAAAAAAATATGGAAATTGTACCTTCATTAAATGAAGAGAAGATTGGAGATTCATAGATATTATTAACACCATATTTTAGAGATGGAAAATTTTTGTTTGAGAAACTTCCATTGTTGGGAAAATAAAAGAGAACTGTGCATTCAATCATAGAGATGAAAAGTCTTTGTCTGAGATGCTTCCATTTCTGTGAAACTAAAAGGAGAACTGTTTGTCCAATCATATTCTGATCATATTTTTCAATGCAATGAAAAGTAAAACTACATGTTTTTAACTTATTAAATTACCACCATAGCCTAATGTAGCCTACCTAAGAAACTGCATGCTTGCTGCAGTTTTCTTTGAAAACATTTCAAAAAATTGCTATATTTTTAACCCTGTGCAGGGCATGTTGGGTAGAGATGTGCGTTTTAGTTCATTTGGTGGATTTAGTTCAACAGGTCTCAGTCTTTTGAATGAACTAGTTCAGTGAACTAGTTCAAAATGAACTAAATGAGCTGCATGAATCAAACCTTTGAGTCTGTATTATTTCATATGGAGAGCTGATTCGTATACATTTTCTATACGTAGTTACTTTCAGACATAGAAAGTGCTTTTAGGTAATGAAATGACTTCTTTTACACACAATTATATCTATATATAATTTGTATATATAGATATACTCGCGTATTAAAGGAGTCATTTCATTTCCCGAAAACGCTTACTGTTTTGTTTTGTTTTTTGTTGATTGATAAGAAATTCCACTCATCCAGGGATTAATAACAATGCTGTGATGTATAAGGGTAAACTAGCTTGTATGTCTATACAATATAAATATCTTTTAGTTCAAAGTGAACTAGTTCATTCTCATCTTTCAGTCTCGTTCATTTAGGTCTTTCAAAAGATTAGTTCAAATGAATTATGTCTCGGTCAACCGACACATCTCTAATGTTGGGAAAAATATGTGGTATACTTACCGGATTATATTAATTTTGTGGTCTTTCAACGGATCTCTTTTTTTCTTAAGGTACATCACATGAGAAATATAGCAATAGCAACTTCAAATCAATGTAACCGAATGTCAGTACCCAAAAACTCCACGACAGCAAATTTGTTGCGAAATATAAAGACTAGTACTACTTTAGAATCAGGACTGTTTTTCGTTTTTTCATCGAAACTATTTCAGTCCAAATCGTCACAAGTTCTAAGCAAATGCATTTTGCTGTTTCTATTTGTTATTAGTTATTTAGGCGTATCCTTACTTTACGATTCGCTGTCTGAAATCTGCCTCCCTCAAAATGAGTGAGATTTAAGATACGATGAAATATTGGATTTTTGAGTTCGTATTTAAGTTAAATATTTTAGAAATTCTGTTGTTCTTAAAAATGCTGAAGGTTTAAATTTATCTGATTAAAGGTTCCTAGATACTAACGTTTTGTATGAAAATGTTTTCTGACTTCTATGTACCTACTTTTTCTGAGATATATTAATTCACTAGTTGTGATGAAATTTCGTGGATTTATTTTACAATCAAAAATACAGTATTAAATTTATAGAAATTTTTTAATTTTTAAAACCTATATGTTGCTAGAAAAAGAGAATGGTATTTTTCTTCAGTAAGACTTTTGATTCGATAAAGATGAGTGTGGCTAGCGATTATCTTTTCTTGATAACCCTGTTTTAAAATTATAAATCTGTTAATATTAGAATTGAAATATGTTTTCTTCACCCTTTAAGCCCCAAGAAATAATTAATTTTTATTAAAATTGTTCATATATAGGTAATCAATTGATTTCTTTTCAAATTTGAACCGTATTTTGTGGAGTCTCTATATCCTTTATATAATTTAAATGTGTTGCAAAACTAGATAGTTGCTAGGTAATGTAGAATACATTTTATTTTGAGTACCTGTCATAATCATGTTAACTCATTCAATAACTCCTCTCCCAGTTGATTATTCGTGCTCATTTGGTTTAGTCTCTCGGGACCTTTATATTTCTTATAGATTGAAAACGTGATTAATCTTCGTAATTTAATGAATTCACATATACATGGATATTCTTTAAACCGATTTAATCTACTGGAGAATGATCGTGAAAGGATAAATAAAGGTTTAAGCTTGAAAATTCGGCTCACCATTTGCATGAACTTTTTCATTTATTTTTTCGACTAGAGTAGTTATTATAAGAAAATTTGAACGAAGAACGTTTCTTCTGCTCTCAAGTTTCATCTTTTCTTAATTTTTGCGAATCTTTTTCTTCCCATAGTATAAGGTAAAAATCTGTAAGAATGTTTTTTTACTCCTTTAATCAGTAAATTAATTTTGAGAACAAAAAGAATTTGCAAAGCAGCGCTAGAAGTTGTGGTTTTTTAATCGAAATTAAATAATGTGAATATAGTATTTAATTTTTATGTGGGCTATGGGAAGTTGAATTTAAATTCAGTAACGGTCCTAGTGCTTGCAAGGTTCTATGTAAGTGTCACAAATTCATTGGGAAAAAAAAATCGTAATTCATTCTGCATATTAAAAAGTGTGTAAGTCATAAGGTAATCTTTTTAGATTGTCTATAGTCAGCTAAGCTCTCATAAAGCCTCCCTCCGTAAAGAGTGAATTCCGAAGCAAACTTCCCTCTGGCCATCCCAGAGGGGCCATTATTCACGTGTTCAGTAGATAACGATTAGTCTTATACACAGGGACCTTCTAATTTTGTAAAATTTAGATGATTGATTTTTAACATTATATTTGTACTGAACACGTAAGTGATCCTTGGTCAGCCCTTAACCACTTGACCTTTCCATACATATTTAATTTATGTAATACTAATGGGTTTCGCATGCTGGCCGCTAAGAGGCCCAACCTCATTCTGGGGAGTTGTTTTCCATCGGTTCAAGTGTCAACAAAATTTAAATTTTTGCACAGTTTTAATGTAAAGCATATCCCATTGTGGCTGAGTTTCCAATGGCCTAACAGATGTTTTAGAAATATGTAAAAATCCATTTGATCCCATTAAGGATGAGATTTTGTAAAATTCAGAAAACCATTTTTAGACAGTCAGTCGGATGAAATTTTGAAATAAAAACTAAGTCAGGATCAATATCTCATCCTCATTAAGAATTGAGAATTATTTATCCCCCTTCGTGGTGGATGTCGAAAAATCCAAAAAAAGATTTTCTTGTAACCCTATACATATATTATGTATCTCAATCGTTATTGATTTTGTTGCAAAAATACCTGACTTCGTGAAAATGTTCTAAAAACGTGGTCCATAAAACAGTAAAATGATAATCCAAAGTAAAGCTTCGGCTTTTGTAATAGCTCAGAAGAATTGGCCTCATGTGTGCTAGAATTTTTTTAATGCATTCGTCGAAACCGATTTACCATTTAAATTTTGACCATATCTGAAAGGACTCGTCAGTTCTGAATTTCTGTAATCCTGTGACTATTCATAACTATATGGACTCAGCATAGTGATAACGTGAAGACAAGATACCTCTTATAAATAATAGTATCTTTGGAAGCATAAGGTCCCTCCAATTTTGCTTTTTATCGACGATTATTGACATCCTTCATGCTTGAAAGATCGATAACAAGTGAGAAATAGAGTAATTGTAGCCAAAATGAAAAATTTTCTGTGTTCAATTAATGGTAAAGTGGGACTACTAAGAAATCCGGCTCTGACTTCTTCAATTTTGAAGATAGACCATATGTTCGGAAGTACTTAGTTTTTTTCTTACGTTAGTCGTACTCTGTTATATCCATATTTCAGGTTTGGCGAACCACTTATGAATTATGCCGTATAATTACTAATGACTTGGTACGTTATGAGAAAACAACTCAAGTCAACAATGGAAATTTTTATCATAGCTGTTTTCTTTGAGTAATTAATTCTGAAAATTTTTATTTTCCCTAAATAGAATGAGAACGACCTAGGATGTTTACAGTTTCTAAGTAAGATGCATGTAATTCCCAAGGAGCTCTACATGGCTATATACTTGCCATATTTACTGTAAAAACTCGATGTGTAAACATCTTTGTGTTCGGTCTACATTCTAGTAAGGGCTAAAACAAGAATTACAATGTAACTCGCCCTTCTTACAAGTTATAATATTGTAAATGTTGGCAGTGTATAGTCGTGTGTGTGTGTGTGTGTGTGCACAGTGCGTGTGCTCACAACCACACTATTATATTTACACGTCAATTCTTCATGAGTCCTCATTGGGACTCGCACCTTTTTTTTTTCACCTGCGTTGTTTTTTGAACCAAGTTTTCAAACAATATCGACACAAAATATCGATAAAGAGTAAAATATTGACTCGATTAGATTGCATCTAATTATTACCGAAGTTGGAGCATGACAGAAAGTGATGACTAATCAGCATTTTTTGAATGGTGCGTTTTTGCGAGTAAATTGGTAGAAAATTTTTCACCCACACATAATGAGGGGTTATACGTTTGTTTTCCCAACCGAATTATTTTCGGAATGGAATCAATAATGACATATTTATGCGAAAATTGAGTGGGCGAAGTATATTTTCCGCGGTTATTATTGTGTGGTGTGGCATATTGTGGCAAGCGATGAAGGGTTGAAAATTTCGTTATTTCTCGATTGGAAATTCGCCCCAATCCGTTTGCGAACGGAAAAATTTTGTGCTATATTTATTATCTATTTTGTTGATTGAACGTCCGCTTTTCTCCTGAAAGTAGCGTTGATCCGTTTGGAAAAAAGTGCGAAATTTGTAGTACTGTTTGTTTACGAGCTGTTCGATTTAGGAAAGTGTCGAACAAGTTCTCTGAAGAAGCTATTCTACTGTATACGCTTTTATTCTACTTGCTTACGTTTTAAATTTAAATTTCGCGAAGTACATATGATGCTGCTTCGGTTATTTGTTTCTGTGAGAGCGCGCTAGATTCCCTTCAAACAACGTTTTACACTTTTATAAAAGCTTTTTCTTTTTAAATTAATTTTTGAAGTAATTATTCGAACTATAATTCGAAAAATTCTACAATTATTGAAAAGTGTGTTACTTTCTGTTCCGATTTTGGTGAGCAGGTTCGTATATAAAGTTCTCATGTTTGTCTCGCATACCTTTCTTGCTGAAATTAGGAGACTGTAGTTGAAATGGTTATTTGTGATACATGTGCGAAAAGTAAGTGATTTTGCTACGAGTGTTGCATTTGCTGCACGAGCCGAAGGGGAGTTTTGCAAATACCTCTGACTGCGTGCAGTTCTCGCTGAGAGCAGTAGGCCTGATATTGCTCGATAGACGATGGATTGATAGAAGTTGTTAATTTTCGTCCGGGCACGCACGTGTAGAAGCCGACTACCAGTCTACGATGCATCTTGCAACGCACATCGATTCAATGGTGTAGGCTACATTCTTCGTTGTTGTTTTTTTCTCCTCCTCCTGGTTCTCGCTTCGCCTCTCGCCCTTTTTTCAGCCATTCTTTCGGTTTCGTAGTATACGCGTTTAGTAAAACGGTATTCGTTTAGTCATAGTACGGCTTTCGACTACCCCCACCACACCTGATAACTTTCCTCGGTATAATTCCGCGCGTTTCAAACGAAAAATCCCTTCCCTTGTGTAGTCAGCTCTTTCTCTTTTACGATTTTCTTCTCTCCGCCGTTCGCCATTGCCATAAGATCCGCCGTTTGCCCGTTTCGTCAATGTTTCTCTCTTTCTTTCTTTACTCCTTCATTCTATTTAGTTTTTCTCTTTTTTCCTTTCTTTTCCTTTTACCCATGCCCATAGAATGTTATCAATGTTAGTGCGCGGGCATTTTGTGTGTGATAAAACAGAATCTTGAATTTCCGGTTATTTTCCCCCCTCCTTCATCCTGTCTCTGGTTTCTTGTGTAATTCTCTCTTTCTCTTTTAGAACTTTTATTAATTTTTTTCCTACTCGTGTGCGAGCGAATGAGAGCTTATTTCTCGAGTTTTTTTATGTAGTGTATGATCGGAGAAACGTGTAGTTATTTTTTTTTTTTTTTTTTTATTTTTTTTTTTTTATATAAAAACAAAGACATGAATTCCAATGAGAAATATAGTATAGTTGAAAAACAGTCAGTCGTCGAGAAGATGAGGATACCGAAAAATACGTAATTCGAGATTTTATTCGATATGATTGTTGAATGAAAAATGCTTGCATGTGATTGCGGCGACAAAATAGGACGAGGTGCGGCAGAAACTTGTGCTGGTGTTGCGTAATCGTCGGCCTCGTGTACACATAGGCCTATACTTACAATCTGTACGTTTCCACATCAAAAAAATAATTCGAATTTCGATGATAGTTGTGGAGAAGATGGCGGCAAATTTTAAACGCGCATAAATCTGCTACGAAAAAAAATTAAAAAGAAACTAGTTCTTTCACATTAAATTTAGAATGTTAACCGTATAGGCATACTTTGTTGTTGTTGTTTTTTTGTCGATTTTTTGTTCTTGAATGATGAGTGAAAAATACGAAAAAAAGCGCCAACGTTTTCGTCGCGCGCATTGCTCAAAACGATATATCTAACCGAGGTATTTCCGTCGTCATGACATTAGCATTAATTATTGTAATGCTGGCTAATCTAGCAAAATGTACCATAATATTTCGACGAATACGTACTCATAATCAGTTGCACAATATTGTACGTTGCAGTGTAGGCCTATATCTCTGATTTTTTGATAGACCCTCGAGAAGGTAGTGATTTTTTTTTTTTATTGAACTATTTGATCGCATATGGACGCGAATGAAAATTTCTTTGCCTCAAATGTTTGAACGGTGACCGTATAATTTCGAACTTTTTTTTATGGAGGAACAGTGCTGAGTTGTTTTGCATTTTCTCAAAACATGCCCTTCTATTTTGAAAATAAAATTATTGGAACTAGTTCATTGAAGAGGCTGTTCGAAAACCTTGAGGTTGAACTGAGCTCTCATCCTTGCCCGAATTTGTTGGAAACCTAGAACTTCAGTTACGCACTTTTTTTCCATAAAAACAAACCCAGTATCTGTAGAGATTAGAAGCATGTCTCAAGTAAAAAAATTTTCGAGTACATGTAAGTATCATGGGGTGGCATTTCTCCTAATTTACCGTTAGGTTCACCTTTGCCAGTATATATAGGGTTAAGGAGTGAATGTACCACAGTTTAGATGGCCTATACATATACTCGTATATCTAAACATAGGGGGAGCTGGAAGGTAGAAAGATATGCGAGTATATTTTCCTAGTTTGGGAAGCTCGTATAGAGTGCATTTGATATCCCCTGAAAGGAAGAAAAATTTTAATTTTCATATATTTTATTAAAAATTATGGGAGACTTTGCTATACATGCCATACTTGCGAGTCCCTTGTATGAAATGAGCATAATGTAAGGTACCTAAGAGACCCCAACAACCATTTCTATTTAGAGTTTGTAGTTCGGTTCATTTTGTGTTTTAAATGACACCAGCTGTGACTACATCAGCAGGCATCTGGCGTCTGTTGGTATATTATTTGGTGGGTAAGGAGTGAAAACCAAACCTTGTGTACTCCAAGAAGCAGTATGAGTCTCGCTAAAGGGCCTCACAAGTGTGGTTATGCACATATAGTAAAATATACGACTGATTCGCAAGTGTCTTAAACCAATGTATACATACATACATGTATAAAGTAAATATATGTATAGATATACATTATGTGATAAAAAGTATATTCATCCATTGAGAAGTGCCGTTATATTGGCACGGTTGAACTAGATGAAAAAATTCCCCTATGATATACGTATATATATTACCTTTGAAGTGTGAAATCCCTTAATTCATGAAATAATTAGTTATTTCATAGATTATGATCAGTTAAAGTGTATAACATTCGCTGATTATACACTTTAACTAGTTTTTTCATGAATAAATGGGTAGCCAATAGGGAAAGTGTAAAATCCAGGTTGAAGATAAAAGATACCTATTATTACGCTTACTATATATCCTGGTTCGACCAGGTTCGTCCCAGTTTGAGGTATAATGGTCCTGGTGTCCCAATTGGCTGAGCTTCATGTCCCAGTTTCCCATTTTTTTTTCATTTTCTATTTTTCAGATTTATCAGCAAAAAAAATTTATAATAAGTTTTTTTTAAATTTTATTTAAATTTTATTTAAATCATGCTAAACAGACGAATAACCAGTCATCTTTACCTGAAATACTTAATAATATGTGTAGGTAGTTGCTACCTACACGGGGTTCGTGGAACCTAAGGAGGAAAACAGTGGTTTACGTGCGGGGTGACCGAATTGTTTCTTAGTACCGGTAGCCAGCTGGTTTAAGTTGCCTTACCGTACACTAAGCGTACTTCCTAACTGGGGCAATTGTCCAAAGGCGATGCGGTACCATATACAGACCACAGCACGTATACTGTAAGTGAGTATGTAAGTATTACATACTCACTTGCCTCAGTTTACCGCCTCAACGGTAAACACAGAAACGCATCGTCTGTATGAGTGCATACAGACGATGTACTCTGTTTAATGTGCAATGCACAATTAGTATGGGTTGCGGACTTTGGTCTGCGACCCGTCTGTCGATGCAGGGCCGAGCCCTGAGGGAGGCAAAGAGGGAAATGTCCCCACAGCCACTCCCCCCTAGTATTTTTGCACAAAAAGACTAAGTCCCGTAATACTTTAAAAGTTGGGGGGACGTTGGACTGATGATTGTCCAGTGGGATTACATCCTTTGTATGACCTATTTCCTCCAAAGAGGATGTCTCGGAGGGCCTGGCCTAAGGCATGGCCAGTGAAAGTCCCCGTATGATAGTTGAGGATCCTCCGTTGATTGTAGTTAGCATGAGATCGTGCTCCTCTCTTTTTATTTTTGTGCCGGATTGCCTGGATGAAGTTCCTGGAATTCATATTTGGGATAGAATTCCATTGTTGGACGAAAGGCTGGAGTTGGGTTTCCAGTCTATGGACTTGATTTCGAAGCGAGAAGGCTGAAGGCTCCTAGATGGGTCCACATCCATGGGGGTAATCATGGATCGTGAAGCATCTGAGGTCTCGCCGATGGGAAGATGGCGAGGAAGAGGTTGGGTCATTTCAGCCAAGACTGAACTGACCTCAGGCCTTGGAGTAGAAGTCAAAGCGAGATTGCTCGCCGAAGTGGAAAGTTGGGAAAGCATGATGTCATGCTCCCGATTGTTCTGTTCCTGCTCTTCTGTGAGGAGTAGTCGAGCAAAGGTTCAGAAGAGTTGGTGGTAGACATTGTTCAGGATTGCAAGTGTCAATTAAGACAAAGTAAGAAATTTTCAAAGCGATTTTAGCACAGAAATAAATGGGTGTTCGAATTGAACAAATTTTACATGAAATTAGAATGCGATGTTGCTCGGAGCATAATCGACAAACGAATGATTTGTGTATCGCTCTTAGCTGTTTTATTTGGTACAAATTTGTCGTCGAGTTTATCATAATTCATCTCAGCATAAAAGATTTAGTATTTTCCCACCATTTAGAAATTCCCACGTAGAAGATTCTACGTGCAAAATTTGTTGATTTAAATTACCCTGTGCTTTTATGTGGGTCAACGTATTCGAGTGAATGAACTTTTATTCTTTTATATAGGTCAATGCGATAAGGAACAGTGGTGCGATATCCTTATCGCAACGTACGTTGTGGTATGTTCTGCGATAAGGATGTGTGTCATTGCAGTTGCACCATTTCTCATTGTTCGTCAGCTGATTTTTGTTTTTATAAAAACGCACGTGAATTTATTTTGAATTTCACGATAAATGTTTTATTTTCGAGCTGATTTATTTTCGTATTTTTCTTTTCTGCATCTAGGTTCGTATCCTGGAAGCGGAAGATTTATTTTTTGATTTTTATGACCATTTTTTGATGTTTCAATTTTTGTTTAACCTTCTGCTATGTTTTTATGCAGGGGTTGATGGTGAATAAATTTATTTTGCTTTTTATTTAACCATTTATTTTTCTATGGTTTGGGAATTTGGTGGTTTTCGTATGAGTGAATTTTGTATTTGTGATCATTTTTTGGTTTAGCTATTTTTGTTGTTGAGCTAACCTTTCTGATCTATGACTCGGAATTTGATTTCGTTTTTTGTAACTACCTTTAGGCCTACCTCTTTTATTGGGCTTTATGAGCACTTTAGGATCGTAGTAGTATTTTCGTACGTTGTCATCGAATTTGACAACTTTTTTGATATTGGTTTTAGCAGCCGTATTTTCCAAAACCTATATTTACTTTGCATTTTTTAATTCCATATGCAGAGAAACTATGGTTATCTACTGCATTTAATTGGGATTTTGGAGTGTTATTCTTATGCTTGATCTTGGCTGGCAGTAAGCTTATATCTGCGTCTGAGTCAGCAAGAAATTCTCTCCTTTTTGACCTGTCCTGTATGAACAGGTGGCAAGAGTAATTATCTGAGGGGTTGGTTGCTGCTGATACGACCCCTCTCTCTAGTTTGACTTATTGGGAGATTTTTGGTTGTCTCTAACCTTATCCAATTCCGTGAGCAATTCCTTTTTCTTTTGCTCATCTTTGATCATCCTTTCGGCGTAGAATTGGCAGGTGATTTTACAGGTCCTGGCATTTTCTCCCCATTTATTATGGTGAAAACAATAGTCTTCATGCCAATTCGGATTTTTGTATTTGGGTCTAGATTTAGACCTTGGTGGTGTTCTGCCAGGGCTGTTTTTTCTGCTATTATTCTTGCGGTCACGAGATCTAGAGTCTCCTTCTCGCCAATTTCAGTCTTTGGAACAGCTATTACGATTTCCGCTGCTGTTGGTGTTTTTATGTTCCATTTTCAAAGCATCTATTTCGGCTCTAAGTTCCGCTATTTCAGATTTTTCCGCTGAGATGGCACTGATTGCAGTTTTACCTGTGTATTCCAGTGCCTGTTCAGCAGCTTTGGCCAAATTTATCAATGCCTCATCACTGGTAGCATTGGTGAGATTTAAAGCTCCAAGTGATTGCACAACTGATGTAGGTAGTTGTTGGCAAAATCAGTCAGCTATTACTAAGGGTGATACATGGTTATCCCCTTTTTTCATAATTTTTGCCATGAATACTGTGGGCTTGTCATCTCCGATGGACATGCCTCTCATCAGTTCTCAAATTTCCTCTCGAGCGGTTATGCCAAATGCAGTTCTTATTTTATTCTGGAACCAACTGTATGAATCCTCTGCTTCGTCGGGACATTCCATGATGTCTGGACAAGCTTTTATGATTTGTGCAAACATATTTCCACACAATTGTCTATATCTAAGCTCTCGAGGAATCTCCTCGAGTTAGAAACAAATGGTCAGTTGAATGAACCAAGTTTCTACATCCTTTGGGAGAAACTCTGGTAGTTGGATCCGTTTTTTGAGTGTGTTTTTGGCTTCTTCGACCTTCTTTTTGTCATATTCCGATATTGCCTTGGCTACGATCTCTTTCATATATTGATCAAACAGCTCTTTTTCTATCTGAGCCTGTTTCTCAGCCAGTAACCTACGTTCTTTTTCCTCTGGATTTTCAGTCGAAGTTCCAGGCATTTTAGTTTCGTTGTTTTTCAGCATTATTTATCGTATTATTTTTCCTTTTCTTAATTTTTGGAAATCCAGCTTAGCTGAATTTGTAGCAGAATTTATTGTAGGACTATTTCCTATCTAGCAGATTTTCAATGTATGCGTGTTCTACCAAGATTTCGTTGACCCGTCCAGTTTATGGGGCAATGTTTATTTGGTATAGGGGGTAAATTTCCCACTCCGTAGTCGACTAATAGTCACCTAAGTCACACCAGCTATTTCTAGCCAATGAAAAAGTTGCGTCCAAGCCGCACTTATCAGCAGAGCAATTTCTCGCTTGTCTAGCGTTTTCATTCCTGCACCACTGTAGCAATGTTGAGGTCACCACTGTAGCTTGTTTGATGTAGGTAGTTGCTACCTACATGGGGTTCATGGTACCTAAGGAGGAAGACAGTGGTTTACGTGCAGGGCGACCAAATTGTTTCTTGGAACCGGTAGCCAGCCGGTTTAAGTTGCCTTACCATACACTAAGCGTACTTCCTAACTGAGGCAATTGTCCAAAGGCGATGCGGTACCATATACAGACCGCAGCACGTATACTGTCAGTGAGTATGTAAGTATTACATACTCACTTGCCTCAGTTTACCGCCTCAACGGTAAACACAGAAACGCATCGTCTGTATGAGTGCATACAGACAATGTACTCTGTTTAATGTGCAATGCACAATTAGTATGGGTCGCGGACTTTGGTCTGCGACCTGTCTGTCGACGCAGGGCCGAGCCCTGAGGGAGGCAAAGAGGGAAACGTCCCCACAATATGAATAGTGTAAAATTTAATCGTAGGTACTTGTTTTGGATTTAAAATAAGAATTTAGTTAAGAAAAATAATTCTGACAAAACAATTTGTTGTGTATCAAACCTATGTGTTATAATTTATTAAATTTTCTTGCTTTTGTATATCATAATTTTTATCATCCTTCGTGGTTTGAAAATAAATCAGAGAAAAAATGCATATTATTGGAAAATTTAGTGTTTTTGTACTGTTTAGAGTAGATATTTTCACGTTTACCCATCAATCCCTATCAGTTCAGTTACAGCGTCATTCGCCCATCTTCATTTCCTTTTGCATTTGTTTTATAGATTTGTATAAAGAAAACGACGGACACAGGACAGAGAATCTCTTCCTTACTTTAATTTTTTTTTTGGTAAAAATAATTTGGGCAGAGTGACGAAATGAAACATAAAATAGCGTACAGTGGAAAACATAATTAATTTTGATGGAAATCAAATGAGTATGTTTATTTTGGGACAAATAATACCTATTAGTTTTTGTACGTATTCCTGTATGTAGGTGTGTATGAAATTTCGATTTGATTTTTCTTTATGTTCCTAAGCTGTGTGAGAATGAGAGATAGTATACAAGAGATATCATTAAAAAATGTAACAATTAACAAATCGTAGTAATACTGGTTTTATTCCTCTCAGTCACCTAGTGTTATCCCATATAATTATGTGTAAGCTAATGTAATGTTTACATACATTGTTTTTTGAAGTAGAAATTAAGTCTAAATTTTCTGTTTCATTCCTACCTATTCCGATCACGTGCTTGTCCTTTCACCGATGTTAATATAAAAGTGAAACATAATGCAGCTAGTTAGGTAGGTATTTGAAAATTTCATTCAGTTGAAACAAATCAAACATCGTTTGATCAACCTACTACAGTCTACAACCAGCTTGTATTGAGTATGAGAATTTTATTCAGTACCGTTTTTCTACTGAGTTTATATTGTATTTGTTGCTAGAGAATAATCATTTCATCGTAATGTTTTATATTAAAAATGAACTAAAAGAGAATTGAGCCGAAATTGCGTGTAATAAATAGCGATCGTAGACTGTTGCCAATAAATATAGGGTGCATTTTTTGTTTTCACGTTTCACGTACCTCTTCGCCGTTGTAAAGGGGAAGGGGATGTCGAAAGCCGTCAAGAAAATAACATGTTTTCCCCATCGTTATAAAATAATGGCTATAATGGCTGTGAGAAATTTGAAAAACTATTTAAATTAATGAAAAATAGGGGAAAAATGTGTGCGAGTTGAACATATTGAACCTTGAAAATAGAGAAAAGAGATGGGAGAGAAAAAAAATGAAAGTAAAAAATGTGGTAACTTGTATATCCTTGATAATGAACGTGAGCATAAAATATTTTTCAAAAAATAAAAAATGTTTTATGTTTATTTTTTTGATTGAATTAGAAAAAATCTTCAAAAAAATAACATAAAATGGGTTCATATTAATCAGAAATACTATTATGCATCGTCGAAAGTTACGAGTTAATTTCAATAATTCTTTCGTTGAAGAGAATTATAACTTTAATTAAGATTTGCAGAGGATGGAAAGGATGGTTTCGGGGGAGTCCTATATAGTATCATATGAAATTATGACGATATTTTTAATCCTTTTGTGTATGGTAGGTAGCCTACGTGTAACTGATAGAAATCTTTTTTTTTTAATGTAAAAATTGGGATGTCTAATGGTGATGGAGCCTAGTGCTTATCAAGTGCTATCACTTCTGAAAAGGTGTTCATGAAGACTGTTTACATATTTTTACATTCTATTTCCCATAAGGAAAAAAGCATCTATATCTTCCATTTATAGTTATTTTTTAAACAAGTGTCAATTTCATAATGTACTAGTAAAAATATTGAAACAAAATCATGTGTTTTATACCTTGTTGTGAGGAAGTATTCTCACCAGAAGGTAAATTCTATAGAATTAATTGCGTGTTCTGCTACTTCATACCATAGGTTTGGAAGAGCCAAATCCTCGGTGAACACTGGCAATTTTAGAGCCGTTCTGAAAATTTATATACAGGATTTGGTACATGCACACAGACACACATACGTACATGTATGTATGGAATTATATCATCAGTTGCGTTGTTTCCTGCTTCTGTAAGGTGATAAGAGATGACGCAATGCGTTTGGTATTGGGTCGTGACATCACGGAGATCATTATCTGGTAATTTATCATGGGCCGTGCAATGTATCATACTTGTACGTATGTACAAGTACAAACATATAAACACTCGTGTGTATTTGGTTTAAAGTCATTGAGACGATTATTAGCCAGCCCTTTGGGGCGGCGACTGTTGTCAAGGGGTCTGAGCCCCTATACCTCATACAGGAGAGTCCCCACATCATGTTTTAGTCGTCATAAATTTCACATCTCACATTAAATATTTCCTTTTCAAAATTCCCATTTTGTACTTAAAATAGTTAAAAAGCATGTATAATGGCCCTTCTAACACTTTTAATTTCTGCCACCAGAGCAAGACTCATTTGTTCTGGACTTCCCAATACCTCACCTACCTTCCCATTATACCTTTCCTTAAAAAAATAATTAAATCTTGGAGCATGGTGCCATTTACTGTTTTGAGAATTCAAATATACTTAAATAAAGCCATTTTGTTGCCTGATCTGCATTTTCCGCTATAACCAACCCTTCGCAACTTCAAAGTATTGTTTTGTCTGATCAGAACAAGATCTCTAATCTCTAAATATTCATTTGCTTCTAGGAATTAACTTTTCACCAACAATCCGTGTTCAAATTTAAATATTTATTTTATGAATTAGTATCGTTAAAAAATATTTCACTGATCAGACCATCATAAAAATGAGCAAAACTACAGTTTCCCATGTTTTCCCTGTTCTGTTCGTTTTAGGGTTATTAAGACGTTTATAATCATTTTCATATCAATATGTTTTTTTTCTTGAGATCGTCACTCCTCTTCAAATTATTAGTTCTTAATTCCTAACCCCATAGTTTTCTTCATTTTTCTTCCTAATATACTCTCATCAAAATTCAATCAGTTTTTAATTGAAATTTTCATCAGTTACCTATTTTAGAAAAGCACCAATTTATGGTGCAGTGTACAGTAGAGATAAACTCTAGTTAAGTTTAGATTTGAGAATGTACTTAGTTAACCCCTGAAAATTGGCGAGTTATTTTCAGGTTAAAGTTCACTCATCATTGTACACCGGACCCTTAGGCTCAATAACGCTCATAAGGAAGGTGTTGCAGCGCTCAAGGGCGTAGATAAGGGAGGGGTCCTGGGGGTCTGGACCCCCTTAGCAAAAAAAAAAGAAGAAAACATTGGCGCCTATAAGAATAGGAATTTATGGAGTGAAATAACTAATTAGCGTGTGTCTTTCATATAAGTACTGGATATGCCTACATACTTACGCCAATCTCTTTTTATACATTTATATTCACTTAATTTGTTATTAGTACACAGGATGACCCACTTCAGGGATGCTTTTGCAAGTTGTGATGCATACATACAAAAGGGCTTTTATCGGTTGTTTTGTTTTGTTTTTTTTCTTTCACTATTATTTTCGTCTTCAAATTATAAAAGTGCAATTTTTAAAAACTCTTTTTAACCTACCTTATTTATTTATCTACAGCTGGACATATACCTCAAAACATTTGATCTCATTCTCAGTGAATAAAGATTAAATAATCCGGTTTTTTTCTTGTTTTTTTTTTGCAAAATTATAAAAACATCTCATGAGTGTTAGTAAGAGTATAGCATGATTATTTGATTATTTGATTTTTTAAATAAAACAATAAGGAAGGAAAATCTTGAAGATGACAGGGAGTGTTTACCAAGGAAGGGTGATCAAGAGCAAATTGATAATTGTTTCTGGTGAAATATATTTTTTCTAATTTTCATTTTTCATATTATTAAAGCAGTGGTAAATAATTTAAAAAAAGCTAGAGAGTGTACACTTATCACTAAAACCTCAAGTTGGTAATTTATCACCCTAACCACCGTTCCAGATGCGTCACTGAGCATGTGTATAAATAATAAATAGCTATGTGACCATTTTGAAAATCCCAAGTTTTTGTCACATTGGCCTAAGAAAAAAACAGAAAAATTTATAGGCTCAAACTTCCAACCACTGAACTATTTTGATTTTTGGTACCTTTAAAAATTAAAATGTTTTACCATTTCGGAACTAAAATTATAATATTAACATCCCAGTTTCATTTTTTAAACCTATTTTTCAGTATAGCTAAAATTTTATTTTATTTCAAAGTTGAAAATTGGATACTGTAGGACAGGACAGAGAAAAAAAATTTTTGGACCCCCTCCTGTTTATAACAGAGCTATCTACGCCCTTGGCAGCGCTGTTCTTTTTACAAAATTTTAATCTGAGTAAACCAATTTTATAACTCATTTATGTAAAAAATAATAATTATAAAAATAACTCAATAAAATCATGTAGAAAAATTTTTACCCCCCTCCGAAGTTGTTTTCTGAGTATACCTTTGTGTTGGGTTATTGACATCACACAAAAGTAGCATACGCAGTAATTATGGGAAAAATTGTTTGTTTGTGGAACCTGGTTCACCTGCTTCTGGTTTTTCAATCTGCTTCCTGCTCCGAAATTGTTCCGATCATATTTAAAATAAAAATCATTGAACCAAGAATGAGTGTAACTTTAACCATTTTGGATTAAGCAGTATCTGTCATCAATATTCATGCTATGAAGAAGTAGTATCCCTTATTGCCTTCAATATAATCAAAGTTATCAAGAGAAATTGTGTGAGAATAGAGACATCGAGGTATGTAATATGTAATATGTTGACAAATGATTCCATGAAAATTTGGCTTAATTCGTACTTTTTGTTTTCCGAATAATGCTGAATTTCCATAATTTTCAATTCCATACAATGAAAGTTATGGTGAAAAATTATGACAGAACTTTTAATAGCAGAAACCCGAAATTTTTATGAAATATTGTAGTATGTTAGCTGAAAATTCTGTGAAAATTTCAGCTCTTTACAGCTGACAGTTCTCTCATAATTCCTCTCGATATCTTTCATTATATGGAATACCTGTGCAAATAATATGACCTAAATCTAGTTGCAGAATTTCAGCGATATTTTAAGAACCAAGCCAAATTTTCACCGGATACTTGGTTAACATAACTTCGATATCTCTGAAAAATTGCAGCTCAATCTTAAATTTAGCTGCTAATAACAAAAATCAGCGTCAGAAAAAACTTGAAAAAAATTTGTTTTGGTCTTTGGAGCATCGGAGCAGAAAGGAGCAGGGAACAGACTTTATCAAACCGAAGCAGTTTAGGAACCAGCTCTTTTAAAAAAATCTGGTTCTTCAAACCAGACTGCTCCGGAGCAGCCCACTCCTAGTACGGAGCTCGCAAGGTATCGTCTCAGTGACCCCAATTAAGAAATTAAGGTAGTCATTTTATTTTATATCTCTATTTCTTTGAAGAGATCTCCTCACCTTTGAATTATTATTCCGAACTAAAAGTTGTATATTATTATCTTATTCATTTATTTTGACATTTGGTGACGAGTCATTTCATTGAAGACGAGTTAAATGGTGATATGGTGATGAGACGCTTAAAGCCCTTTTCATTATAATCATTTTCTTGTATATGTCAATAGATGAGAAAACATTGTCCATAATGGATACGTTAATTTAATTTTCGCAGATTCTTCGACAAGTTTCTCAGTTTAATGTAGAAGTGTGATTCTTACTCTGATTCGTGTTATTATTTAGTCTGGCCAATGGAATTGTTAGAGAATTATTTTTTTTTAAGAGAGGTCGTAAAATTTTTGGTCCTCAATCCCCCCCCCATCCCTAAACTCAACTTTCATCTAGGACACTAATCTTCCCGAAAGTGACTTAACTGTCTTCCATAATCAAAGAAAAATACATAAAAAATGTTTGACGCTTATGTTTTTGACAAATTCAGATACTGGTACGGCGATGAGGCTGTTGGTTGGATTTGTTAAATCTTATAAAAAGCGGATTATCTACATTAAATTTTATTTAAAAAAAAACCGGCTATTTCGACTTTTCAGACGGCTGCAAACCTTTGTAGTCGGGAACGAATTATTCTCGGACTACGATACTTTAACTCTCAATTTCTTTATGATTTATTTATTTATGTATTCATTTATTTTTTACAGAATAAGACTATTTTAAAAAATTAGTAGCCTAAGTATATTGTATTTTTATTCCATGGGAGAAGCTCGAACTTCGTATCATATTGTTTTGAGAAAATTTTTGTCCGTGAGTATATTCTTTTTTAAGTTAAAATTCTTAGTCGGTTGGCCTGTATTCACGGTCCTTGTAGTTTATGTTAATTTGGTGATTTCGTTTTTTTTTCTCAATTGCTGAGTGACTATCGTGACGTACGTATGCAAATATTTAATTACTGTTGTCTGCTTTTGTAATTTCGTAGAAATTTTGTTGGTTAAAATGGTCGAAATCGTCCTCCGTGCGTATTACGATCGAACGCACTAATTTTATTTATGAATATATAATTTATTTTCCTTGATGAAATATGTATACTACGACTAACTGTAAAAAAACAAAACAAAAAAAAAAAAACAAACAAGACAACGTGCTTTGCCTTTTTAATTTTGTTCGCGTGAATCAAAGTACCAAAAATTATTTTCATATTTTTTGTAAAAATACTAGGTATGTAAAACTTCTATACATCAGAGTCAGCATGGTTGAACGGTTGGTTTTCTGATTATTGTTTGCAGAATTAACACTTTGTCGATGTGCTTGGTGTAATCATAGTATCATTAATGTCACTATGAAATTATTTTTTGACTGAACTGCGACTTTGGCAATTTTGTATCGTAGGTATTAATTGAAGTATGTATAAGACGAAAATTTTATGGAATAAGACGAGAAGGTGGGAATGTTGGTAAACATTTACGACATTTGTATAATTATGTGCTTTAGAAAAATTAAATACGAAAAGTATACGTAAGTACCATTTTTATTAAAATACGTACAGGAAAATCATTATTTCTTTGTATTGAATCAACTCGATACAAAATAATTTACTTACTAAGTTTATTCGAAATTTGAGTTCAGCCTGTCTGAAATCACATTCATCAATTTCGTGCCTCGAAACTCAGATTAATACCGTACCTTCATCTGATGACACCTGCAAAGAAACAGAACAAAACTAAATGGAAAAGAATTTAAACTCAGCACCGAGAAAATGAATATCTATGCAGAATCGTCGCCTATAGCGTTTTTTAGTTTTCAGAAACAGAAGTTTTCAAATCATTACATTACCTCGTACTGCTGATTTCATTGATAATTGTTTCCTTTAAAAAAATTAAAATGGGAAGAAAAATTTATAAATAGGCCTAATATTACTAAATTGTCATTAAGTATGATGATTTGATGATGTACAAGACTAAAAAAATATTTAATTCATGTAGAAGTATGAAGTCAAGAATTTCGCTTAATTATTGCTGAAAATCAAGTAGACCGAGTGTTCTCCGTATTTTCGGTGGTGTGTTGACAATTATTATTTTTAAGGTGTCAAGTCTAGATGCTTTTCTCGTTCTAGATTTTTGTCTGACTTTCTTGCACAAAACTTCAGAGTAAATATTTCCTGAATTTTTAATTCACGACGGTTGTAGAGAATTAGGCTGTAAGTATTGTAGAAAGTCATTCATTGTTGCTTGATAATAATTCTTTTATATTCAAGCTTTAAGGATCATATTTATTGTAGGTCTACTGTTGTAGCATAAAAATTGAATGTCTTTACATTTTGCACCTTTGATCAGAGCCATATTCATCCATGTTTAGCTAAATGGCTAAATGATGAACATTTTGTAGCACCTGCATCCGATTAGTCTAAGACGGTGCTGTTATACCAATGACTCGGAGTATTCTGAATGAATGAATGACAAAAGAATAAAACTGTTCGAGAGCACGTCACGGGTTACGCGTACATCTTGTTGGTTGTTTTTCTTCATAATAACGCGTCACAAGTACAATTTCCTTACAAAGGACTATTTTCCTTTAAATGTGGGCTTTGTTTTGATGTGTTACGACGTTAGAAAATAAATTTAGACCTTCGGAAGGATTAAAATACGAAAAGAAATTTCATGAATCCGACATTCATCTTTAATTGTACGTAAAATTTTCTACCAGTTTCCGTGTGTGACTTAAGCAGTTGTGGATAGCTGCGCGCTCACTTACTTACTTGTGGTGTGTCCTTTGTTCCATTAATGCCATTTTCTAGAAATATGTGATCTCTCTTTAACGACAAACCATTTGAGAAACATTAATTATGCAGTATTTTATAATTACTTCACCCCGTGCCCGGATGTACTTTATTGCAGATTCTCAGTAGTGCATCAAATACCTACCTACTTGTGTTCAGTTTCCAACGAAAATGATAGAATTTAGGCCTATCTTGAAATTGAATCATAAGAGAAATGCAAATCAACTGTCGCAGCTGCACAATCGTGTTTTTATGTTGAAGTGAAATTATAGTCCGTTGAATTGGGAACATCAGTTATTGCAAAATGCAAATTTAGTAGATTTTTAGGAACACACTGCAACGTTGGCTGTTATTTCTAATTGCTATAAATGAGTTACGACTGAGAATAAATCCCCCGACAATGATCATGTGCGCAGGTGCAGATGGACAGTAAATTATCAAATGTTAAACTTTGTATTTTACCTATATTTTTTTTTATTGTAAGTACTTTTGTCTAGTCATATATTGAATCATTAATTTAAACTTTAGGAACTGACATTTCCGCTGAATAAAATTCTTGCAATAAATTTTTTCGATTGGTTTTGGATGTGTCATTTTCAAAATTTAATTAGCCAGTCAACTTCACCTTCGCTCTATGCATAATGTGTGGTTATTGTATTGAACCTGCATTTATGAAAAAATATAATTAACACTTGCCTAGTTATAGGTATTGAATTCAGTTGTCGTCTAAGCATTAGCCTAAATAGAATAAGTAAAATGCATTTTTGATGTTTTACACATTTTCAGCTCTTATAGATTCGTTTTCTTTCTACGATTTCTTACCCTGTAAGGCGACTCATGTAATATTTAACATAATATCTTTTTTCTTGAAGTAAAGAAAAATGTCTAATTAAAGTTGACAAAAACTGCTGCAATAAAGAAAATTATGTTTCTCTTGGCATCACTAAAAATAACTGATTTGAATTCTTGCTCCTGAGAACTCATTTATTTGTCAATAGTCTCGATCGTATATTTCTTTTGAGATAGAAACGTTGAAGCTTTGAGTTATGTCTCTTGTGACACGAAGGACTCATGACTCCAAGCTAAAAATTTATAAAAAAATTAATTTATTAATTTTTAATTATCTTTGACTGTATCTTAATACAACTTCGCTTTAGTTCAGTGTCAGTAAAAGAAGAGAGACGAATACCTATTTAATCCTGCTCTCATTAGCTTATTTTTAAATTTACTCGCATTGCGGACCTCTTCTGGTACATCACTTGTAAATTATCTGTTTAATCTAAACCCTTTCCATTTACAAATTCTAAATTGGTATAATTATTATTAAAGCCCTCTGAATGAAAAAAAAAAGGATGCTCAAGGGGATACATTTCTTTAGGCTACCTCTCTAATTGTCATTGCCAAGTTCCCATTCGTATGCGATTATTTATGCTGATTATTATGTTCGAATAATGGTTTCTTGGTTTGACGTTAAATTCAAAAAAGAATCCATGAACATATACCTATCTTGCATATTGTTTGCACCTTGAGTGAACGTTGAAAATTTTTAAAAAGAATGAATCAAATATGTGCCGTGGCAAACCATATGAGGGGATGTTCAGTCTGGGACAGCTGTCGAGAATCCTATGCGTAAAAAGCCCTACCTGATTTGATCAAAAGTAGATAAATTGATTCAGATTACTGAGGTGCAATTTAAAGAGACTAAAAAATTGTATTGTGATGCCATCGTGTGATTAAAAATAATGTAGATAAATGTTTTTCAAATAGATCTAAGGTAATTGTACTTACAGATATCTTTGTCGAAAGAGGGTTTAGTTAAAAAACGAATGCAAAATATGAAACTACTAAAGTGTAGCCTTTCGAAAAAAATGTATAGTCTACCTATCGACATAAATAATGTAGATAATTACTCGCAACTGAAAATAAGGTATTTCAAATGTTATTTACAGGGCTAAGAAGTAGTCCGCCAAAAAAATAATTAACTATTTAAACTCAACTCCGTTAGTATCGTAACAATTATTGATTGAGTACCTATTTCAATATGGGGTATTGTGGAATACCTTGTCGTGAGAGATATTCTCACCAGAAGGAAATTCTACAGAATTTAAGCGTGTTCAGCCACTTCGTACATAAGTACGGGTAAGCCAGAACCAGACCGAACACTGGCAATTTTAGAGCCGATTCAAGTGGTTTATATATGGCTTATTTACACGCACACAAACACCCGTACGTAAGAGAATACGTACGTTGGTGAGGATGGCCAGGTCGCATCATCCCCTATCGAGATAAGAGATGGCTGGCCGGTTTGTGTACGAATCGTGACATCATCTTATTGTGTCACGATTCGGTACTCGTACATTACCTGCAAGTACATACAGGTAATTACGATCGAACGAGTTTTGTGTGTTTAACGTCACAAGGACGATTATTTGCCTGCCCTTTGGGGCGGCAACTGTTGTCGAGGGGTCCGAGCCCCTTTACCTCATACCAGTGAGTCCCTACAGCTACTCCCCCCAGTCTTTGCGCCGCAAAAATGATCAAATTGCGCAGGCCTGGGGGGACTTGCGGGTTTATGAGCGCCTCTTCTGGTCTGCCTCCCACTTGGCCAGTGAGCTTCCAACTGCAGCACCGACGCATTTGTATGATTGTCGTCTTGCGTCAGCACACACCTGGTATTGGGCGCAACTGCCTTCTCCTCTACGCCTAGGTGGACGATTTTTTGTATAGGCGTACGAGTGGTGGCGGGAGTGAGGGGGCAGCGGTTGTTTGAAAAGTGGCTTTCTCAGCATCGGGGAGTTTGACATCTCTGATGCTAAGGCGGCCATCTTCGCCTTTTCGTTTGCTGCCCGCTCGGCCATGAAAAGGAACTTCATTGGCTCCCTGGTCTCTGCGGGTTTCGGATTGGATCTTGGGGATTCCAGAATCTGGGTTGGTTCCGGCGGTGACTGGGGAGGAGAGACTATCGGGGGAAGCAGTTGTCATCTCCACTAGGACTTCGTCTACAGGAGGAGCTGTGTCCATGAGCAGCTCCTCCTCTATCCGATCCAGCTCTGTCTTCTGCTTGGTCTTCCACTGAGTTGGTGAAAACTCAGCAGTTTTCCGGGCAATTTGGGAGGTGGCGGATTTCAGGATGGTATTGAGTGGCAGCGACATTAGAATATGTTATGTTTTTTGAGGAAAAGGAACCAAAAATATTACTTCAGAAAACACATCCAAGATTTATGGCGGTTCTGAAACGGGTGAATTTACTGCTGTTTTTGATTTACCATTACAGTTTCGTTTCATTATTTTCACATCTTCTTATCAGCATGTAGAGGGGATAGCGCTTAAAATTCTCGGCCGTATGCAGGTTTTCCGGTTAAGTTCTGATCGGTTTAAGCAAAGTTATGCCTGAAATAAACTCATAGAATATTTTATTCGTATTTTATTACAAAGGAATCTCCGTTTGTGATGTCACAACGTTGAGATTATCTTTGTGTTTAACGGTAAACGCACGTTGCGATGTTTATTTCCGTATCAAAAGTGAATTTGTTTATTCCTGTCGTTTTCTTTTTGTTGGCATTCCTCGTTTGCTTATCTCCGGAGTTTCTTTTGTCTCACGGAATTCCAATTTTTGTTGCATATTTTTTTAGCGGGTTTAAACTTACGTAGCGGATATTACTTTTTTGGGAGTAAATTTTATTTTCTTCTCATTAACCTCTCAGACTTGCGAGGATGGGAATTTTTGCGTTTTTTACTGCCTAGAGGCCTGCTTCTTTTTCATGGGCTTATGGGGGCCTCTGGATCAAATGTTTTAGTGGTAACATCGTCCGAAAATCTTACAGACTTTTTTAATGTTTTCTGTTGTGAATTATTTATTTCACATTTTTCGACGGATTCTTCTGTGTTTGTTGGTGAATCCGTCTGTATATTTTCTATGTTCTCCCTCTGCAACCTTTTTATTCTTTTATCGTCACTTACCATGTATGCAGGCTTCAATCTGTCGATTGAAATTGTTCGAGGTTCGCCTGCAATGAGTATCACAAAGTTTTTCTCATCTCGTGATACTACTTTGTAAGGACCGGTGTATTGTTTCTCTAGCGCAGATCTCATTTTTTCGTCTCTAACAAATACGTGTGAAGTATTGGCCAAGTGTTTCAAGACGTAAATCTTGGGCTAGCCATGGCGATCTGCCAGTTTTTAGAAATTGTTGGCATCATTTCTTATGTTTTGTACCATGATTTTGGGGCTAACATCCTTCGATTGTGTGAAGAAGTCCCCTGGGAGGCGTAGCTCTTTGCCGAATGCTAGTTGCGCTGAAGAGTGACCTATATCAGTTTGTAGGGAAGATCGAAGGCCTAAGAGGATGGTAGGGAGTACTTCTACCCATCTCTTTGTGTGGTGTGACATAATAGAGGCTTTGAGGGCTTTATGCCATCTCTCAATTTTGCCATTGGCTTGAGGATGGTTAGCTGTGGTATGACTGTGTTGAATACCAAGCTTATTAGACAGCTCTTTAAAGAGCGAGCTCTCAAATTGGCGACCTTGGTCCGTAATTATGACCTCTGGTACGCCATACCTCGCAATCCAGGTATCGTACAACCTTGCAGCCACTGTAGAGGTTGTCATCTTGTGTAGAGGGATTGCTTCTGGCCATCATGTTGCCCTGTCTATTATCGTCAACAGGTATCTGTGTCCTTGAGATGGTGGCAATGGGCCTACCAAGTCCATAAGTACAGTTTTAAGCTGCTGCGTTTGTTTGAAGGATTTGAGGGGCGAGCAAGTGTGTCTTCCTACTTTGGATTCTTGACAGTTCAGGCAACTGCGAGCCCATTTGTTGCAGTCAGACTTCATTCGTGGCCATACAAACCTTGCCAAAATCATATTAGCACTACATTTTGGCCCAGCATGTGACAGATTATGTACACTGTTGAAAGCCAACCTGCGATATTTTACCGGTGGAAATGGCCTATTCTTACCTGTACTGATGTCACATGTTAATAAAACATCAGTACCGAGAATTTTTCGCTGTCTCAATTTGAGAGTAGTATCAACGTTTGATAACAATTCTTGCATTTCTGCATCCTTAAGCTGTGCTTTAGCTATTTCAGCATAAGACAATTGGACAGGAGCCGAGATAGCTTCGATTCTACTCAAGGCATCAGCTGGAGTGTTAAGTTCTCCACTTATATACTGAATGTCGGTAGTCAATTGACCAATGTAGTCTAATTGTCATGCTCTTCTAGGTGATGCCGGTTCTGCTTTTTGTGTGAAGGCATATGTTAGGGGTTTATGGTCAGTATACACAGAAAAAAATCTACCCTCTAATTGGTGCCTGAAATGCTTCAACGCAGCAAAAATTCCGAGCAGTTCCCTATCGTATGTGCTATAGTTCTTTTCTGTTTTTGAGAGCTTCCTCGAGTAGAAAGCTAGTGGTAACTTCTTGTTGTCTTTATCCAATTGGTACAGGGTTGCACCAATAGCAAAATCAGATGCATTGGTACTCACACATAATGGCAGACTTTCGTCTGGATGAGCCAATAGAGTTACATTTGCCATTGTATCTTTGATTTTCTCAAAGGCCTGTTCGACTTCTTCATTCCAGTCGAGTGGAGTCTTATCTTTCTTTTTACTTGTCTTTATTAGTGCAAACAGCTTACTTTGTTTGGCTGCTGCATTCTTCATGCAACATCTATAGAAGTTCACCATCCCCAAGAAACGCCTGAGTTCAGCGACATTTGAGGGTTTTGGGAAGTTCAATATTAGCTCTACTTTGGTATTCAAGGGGGAAATGCCTTCGGTCGAGACTTTGTAGCCGAGGAAGTCAATTTCAGTCTGTACATATAAGCTTTTGCCTATGTTGATAGTAAGCCCGGCAGCGTGTATACGCAGTACGATGGCTCTTACATTCTCCTCATCATGTTTGCGTTGAAGTCCATTATATTGGGGACTGGGTAGCGATCAGGAACTGTTATGGCATTTAAGGCCCTGTAGTCTCCAACAATTCGCCACTCTCCACTTGCTTTTTTGGTCATGTGGATAGGGGAGCTCCATGAGCTTTTTGAGGGGCGACATACGCCCTCCTCAATGATGCAATGAAAGTATTCCCGTGCCGCCTTGAGTTTGTTAGGCAGTAACCTTCGTGCTGTAGCATGGCAAGGCTGTCCTTTAGTTTCAATGTAATGAACCGTATCGTGTTTGTATGTAGGATGCCTGCGAATTGATGGTTGAGTAACTCCAGGATAGTCAGACAGGATCTGTAAGAGTTGTCTGTCGACTTTGGTACAGCTGAATATGTTTGTGTCCAGTCTGTAAGCATGCGTTTTGCCATCCACACAATTTTTAGTTTCACTATTGATCAGTTTGCCGTTTTTGAGGTCAATGATCAGGCCATAATGTGCAAGAAAATCTGCACCCAGGATCGGGTTTAGAACATCAGCAACCGTGAAGGACCACGTCATTTTTTCCTTAAGTCCGATGTCAACTTTGCTGGTCTCAAGTCCGTAAGCTGGAAGGTTTTGACCATTCACAATACGGAGATAGTATTTCGGAGGAAGTACTTTTTGGTTTTTATTTACTGGCAATATACTCAAGTCTGCACCTGAGTCTATCAAGTATCATCTCCTATTTGTCCTGTCCTTTATGAACATTTGGCATGAGTGTTTTTTCAAGGGGTCTTTGGCCGCATAGATGGCCCCTGGTTCTAGTTTGATGCTTCCTTGTTGTAGGATTTACCCCACCATTTGCACCTGTTGTTGCATTTGGTGGCCTCTGCGCCAAACCGGTTATGGAAAAAGCAACTTTTATCATCCCAATTTCAAGACTGGTTTTTGGGAGATGATGTTCTTGGGGGAGTTGAACTCTGACCCCTGTTACTGGAACTAGATCTGCGGTCTCTGGACCGGGACTGTCGTCCTCTGCTATTGCCACTGTTGTTGTTGTTGCTTCTACTTTTAGATCTTTGTCGCCAGCTGCTATTGGATTTCGTTGAGCCTTGGCTTTTGTTCCATTTTACTTAATCAGTCAACTGAGCTATTTGGGCTCAAAGTTGAGCGAGTTCTCCAGTCTCTGCAGACACTGCACTGACCACGGGCTTTGACCTGGTGTATTCGAGCGCATTATCTGCGGATTTCGCAAGGAAGTCCAAGTCTGCGGATGTATTTATTACGTTTGAACCTACGGCGGGTAGGCATTGCACAACACTTTGTGGAAGTTGTTTGCAAAATTGATTGCCTATGACAGAAGGGGCTACTATGTTATCTGCCTTCTGCCTCAATTTCGCCATGAAGATTGAGGGTTTGTCGTCCCCCATCTTCATACCACCCATCACATCATCAATAATTTCATTCTTAGTTTTTCCAAATACATTTTTGATCTTCTTGACAAACCAGGCATATTTGTCATCTCCTGTCAAAGGGCATTCCATGATGTCCGGAATGTGGTGGATTATCTGTGGGGGCATGCCTCCACAGATGTGTAGATAATGCTGGTTCAGAGTTATGTTCTCGGTCTTGAACCTGCCTTCTAATTGAGTCAACCATAAGTCTACCTCATTGGGCAGAAATTCCGAGATCTCTATCCTCCGTCTGTAGAAGTTGGGGTTCTGCCCTGGCTGCAATTGCAAAAGTTACATAATCTGTGCCAAGACTTCGGGTGTCAGCTGTGGCTGACTACTACCTCCCTGCGATGGTTGTGGGTTTTTGGTTGATGGTGGGACCATTGCTATGTCTTTCTGATGACAAGCGTATTCCACAGAACTACTTCTTTCCTTGCTGGTTGAAAACACTGGCTCCTGTGTTTGTAGGACAGGTGTTTTTGGGTCAGAACTTTGGCTTAAAGTTCGACCACTTCTCAACGTTTTAACTGCTAGTTGTTCTTTATTTATTGCAGTTCCCAATCGTGTTAATTCTGGGTGTTGAGGGCCTTCTTCCAGATTTTATAAATTCTTAGAGTGTCGAGTCAAAGTTGGGGGAGTTGGGGGATGAGTCCAACCTTCTTCCTCCAGGTCTACTGTCTGGTTTCTCCTTGTTTATATATTTTAAGGAGAGGGGTATAAATTCCCACTTCAGCAGACTACTTCGACTACCTAAAAGGTGTCTTAGTCTGCAAAAAAATTTTTTATTTGCCGAGGAAGCGAGTTTCTCACCAGCGCACTGCGCTGAATTTTTGTAATAGCTCAACGTGCCTCAAGTCACCTCACGATGTAGTCAAAAATCACGTCGGGGTCACCACTGTGGAATACCTTGTTGTGAGAGATATTCTCACCAGAAGGAAATTCTACAGAATTTAAGCGTGTTCAGCCACTTCGTACATAAGTACGGGTAAGCCAGAACCAGACCAAACACTGGCAATTTTAAAACCAATTCGGGTGGTTTATATATGGCTTATTTACACGCACACAAACACACGTACGTAAGAGAATACGTACCTTGGTGAGGACGGCCAGGTCGCATCATCCCCTATCGAGATAAGAGATGGCTGGCCGGTTTGTGTACAAATCGTGACATCATCTTATTGTGTCACGATTCGGTACTCGTACATTACCTGCAAGTACATACAGGTAATTACGATCGAACGAGTTTTGTGTGTTTAACGTCACAAGGACGATTATTTGCCTGCCCTTTGGGGCGGCGACAGGGGTCCGAGCCCCTTTACCTCATACCAGTGATTCCCTACATGTATAAATTAGATTTTTTTAAGTATACCTAATTTTTAAAAGTATCTACGATTTTGAAAGAGAGATGGTGCTTTTTTGAGTCTTATTTGAGATGGGCGTTTCAAAAATATGTATCAATTTTCTTTTAATCAGTAGAAATATATTCTGACAAAATGAGCTCAACGAAAGAAGTCGGTATAATGGTTGGTGGTTACACCGATTCCGCTTAAAACCATGACCTACAACAAATACTGAGACGCCCCGAATAGATATTTCAAGTTTGTGTACTTACCTATAGCCAAAAGTAAAAAATTTACAAAATATTTCGTTTTAAAATTATTGGAAAAATCAATAAAAGAAATTTGAACGTTTCATCAAGAAAACTACCCACAATTTTTTTTTTTTTTTATAAATCTCAACTTAAAGGTTTTTCATTTTTACTTAGTTTTTGGGAACATACGGTTGGATGCTTGTCCTTGCAGTGAAAAGGTTGCAAGTTCGAGACTGGGCGTCCTCTTATTTCCAATGAAAAATGTCAGTTTGATTTTATTGGTTCTTCAATATGTGATTGAAAAATTCATGCTGGAATTCTATTAGCCCCCAAATCCAAATCACCGATCACCCTCACTCCAACATGATTATATTCTCATCATTATATTCTCCCGGCGCTGCGGATGAAATGGCTATAAGTGTAGCCAAAGCACAATGAATAAAAAAAAGACAAAAAATCATGAGAGAATATAGTTTGATGAAAAATTCGTGTCAATCCAAAAAAAAAAATCACTGCTTCCACATAATTGAAAACTATTTTATAGCCTACTCGAGCAGTTGTGGCTGCAGCTGTGCAGAGCGGATGAAAAAAAAAAAGCCTGTAAGTAAAGTGTCATGTATCGTATGTAAGTTCATTGGGCGAAGTTTTGAGAAGGTGAGTGGAAGTTTAAGAAAGTGTGCTAGTTCAACGAGTCGAAGAAGGAAAAGAAGTAAGTGGGAGAGATTGTGGTGGAGAATAAAAATAATAAATAGGAAGTGTAAACCTATCGAGTACATATCTTGAGTGATTAATCAATCATTTATAATGTGTATGATTCTATTAATAACATTAATTATGAATGGTATTGGTATAAGCTTGTAACGATTGTCCGAAAATAAATGCCAATATTTTGATTGTGCTTGAATTTCAATAAAATTGACGTGTAGGTATCGATGCTTCAAACTTAATTCGGCGAGGTTTTTGATTTGGAGAACTAGGTATATATTTATCAAAAATTGTGAATAGTCAAAATATTGGTATTTTAAATTAGTTTATAATTTTTGTTTGAATTTTCAGTATTCATAAATAACGAACTAACTTACCTCGGAAAGGTCTCAAGGCCATGAAGTGCTTTGAAATTCCTGATTTTTTAAGTGAAATAAAAACTTACTTCTTGGTCAGCTAAGTGTCCTAATATTAATGCAGTGAGAGAAAGAAACCGTAGATTTACCCTGTAATTATGTGATTTTCCGCGACGTCCAGCATTTTAATTTCACTTGAAATTTAAGGAAAAGTATCAAACATTTAACATAATTTCTATGTGAAAATTAAAAAAATTAAAATTACGTTAAAAACGAGTTTTTAAAGGATAAGCTTTCATTTATTTTTTTTTGGCTTCAGCTTCATGCGAAATAAATATTATTTCGTTGCGGAAGGTTGGCTGCAGTATTGGTATATTTTAAAATCGCAGTAGTGAGTAGAATAAAAGCTTATAAAAAAGAAGATATTTCATTTTTTTTTACCTTAAATTTTAGGTAAAATTAACGAAAATAGCGATACCCATGGGCGTAAATAAGTCCGTCATAAGGGGAGTTCACCCATTCACAATAGTAGTCTCCTCTAACGTTCTCCCCCCTAAATAAAAAAATCTCCGAAGCCGACAAAAAACACAAATATTAAAGAGATCATTTTTACTTTGTTAAGGGGGATCCAGACCCCCCAGGATCTCCCTTATATACGCCCTTGGCGGTACCTTGGAAAATAAGCAATGAATTCATGTAAAATCTGTATGGTTTTTAACATTGTCTGATTCAGTGTGCGCAAAGTAAAATACGTTTTTCTGATTAGTACTTAACAGCAAGTAAGTATATATGTTTTGAGCAGTCTTTTCCTCTCTTGTTTTGAAGAATATTTAAAGGTTATGATTTTTCAGTGTTAAGAATGAGATAATTTTCTGAGAGATTAATGGAGTCGATTCATACCTACTTTAATAGTGTTTAAACATGCTATAGATGGGCGGTTTAGTTCATTTGGTGGATTTAGTTCAACAGTTCTCGGTCTTTTGAATGAACTAGTTCAGTGAACTAGTTCAAAGTGAACGAAATGAGCTGCATGAATCAAACCTTTGAGTCTGTATTATTTCATATGGAGAGCTGATTTGTATACATTTTCTATACGTAGTTACTTTCAGACATAGAAAACGCTTTTAGGGAATGTAATGACTTCTTTTATACACGAGTATATCTATATATATATATGTATATATAGATATACTCGTGTATAAAAGAAGTCATTTCATTCCCCATATATATAGATATACTCGTGTATAAAAGAAGTCATTTCATTCCCCAAAAACGCTTACTATTTTGTTTTGTTTTTTGTTGATTGATAAGAAATTCCACTCATCCAGTGATTAACAACAATGCTGTGACATATAAGAGTGAACTAGCTTGTATGTCTATACAATATAACTTTGATTTGATAATATCTTTTAGTTCAAAGTGAACTAGTTCATTCTCATCTCTCGGTCTCATTTATTTAGGTCTTTCAAAAGATTAGTTCAAATGAATTAGTTCTCGGTCAACCGACACATCTCTAAAACATACGTCTGACCAAAATTAGAACCATAGCCTATATAGTTGGTAGTCTTAAGTTTTGTTTGAGAGGAATACACCAACATACACCAACATACACCAACATACACCGATAAGGCTGTTCTACAAATATTCAAGTAAAACTTGGTGTAAAGTCACATTATATTCTCACATTTATGTAATCACCCTCCCGGTAGAGTTTGGTGTATAGTTCTATTAAACAGAGCTTTAATCTTGGTCTTATTCTGCACAGACAAATGCGTTGATCTTGGTTTCGATCTTGGTTTCATGGATTTCATCTTTTGTCGACGACTCAGTTAAACTTATTCTTCGCATGGCCATCTAAAATATATGAGAAGAAAAATTAAGTAGCAAATTATTCAAGAACTTGGCAAGATTGCGAATATTTTATTGTTGGTTCCTAATGATGTTTATGTTTTGTGTTTGATCTTGGCCCTTGTCCTGCAAAAAGTACGCGACAAAAACCTATTTTGGTCCCTTCTGTATTTGGTGTTTGTGTTTCAATTAACTTTTTTGGTTGAAGAACGTTGAAAATTTTATTTTGCTTTTTTCAAAAAAGTTTGAAGTGTTGTAAAAAAGTTTTCAAAAAAAAAAAAAAAGAAAAAAAAGAAAAAACGTGGTGCTATAAGTAATATTAGATTTACGAGTTGGTTTCTATCGAGTTACCTTTAAATTTCGTATTGTTAAAAATCCCTTAACAAAAATTTTTTCTTTTATCATTTTCCGAATCAGCTGATGTTTTTGAGTGTTTTCTATAACTAGTATGTTAATAATTTTTAGTAACGGTTGAAAATGGTTTGCAGGAGAGTAATGGAACACGAAATCATTTTTTCTCAGTTTGTGTCTCATTTTCTGTGATCAAGATAAGTTTTTCCTTTCAATAACTGTTGAAATAACAAAAAAAAAGAAAAAAAGGTCAAAATAAAAATTAAGGAATTCAAATAAAATTTTCTGTAAACATCGTCCATATCTATTAGCTTACGTACGCCAAAAAACATTGAAAAAACGAAAAAAAAAAAATTAAAAATGGACGAAAACGTGGTATGTACTGCATGTGTTTAAAACATGCGAATACGTCAATCGCCATTTATAAATTCGCAAATACACGGCGCAAGGTTATGCAAATTTCATTATTATTTTGTTGCTGGGCACGTAAACGCTAATAAGTTGGATTTTTAACCACTAGTCAATGACGACGAGCGCACGGTAGTGGGGAGAGTTGTCGATGCATTCATAAAATGGCGGCGCGTGTTTATTGCGAATTTTTTGCACGAATTCCGCGATTGAAAGGTGCGTTTCATTATGAGCTAATTTATTTTCGTATTATTTTGTTTTGTTTTTTGTTTGTGAGATCGTTACCGATTTTTTTTTTGCGATTATTTTAAAAACTGATTGAAATAAGGAACTTGCAGGGCTGGTCGCAAGGGCGTTTTGGGGTTCAACCGCCCATGACCCCCCCCCCAAAAAAAAAAAATAAATAAATAAATAAAATTAGTACCAAGTAATCTCACGTATTATTTTTAATTATGAATAACGCAACCACATCAGGTCTGATACTGCATTCAACCATCATTGTATTTATTTTCAGAAAAACCTCGTCTATTATTTTAAAAAATGTATAAAACTTTTAATTTCAAATTAACTTGTTCACTTTTCATTTTCAAACTTTTTAAAATAATTTGTCTTACGAGGACGAGGGTCCATATCTGAGAAGGAAATCTTTTAAAAATATCCAAAGGTTTGACCTTCATGGAGCTCATAAAATAAAATAAAAATTTGAATTTACACTTAGATAGCAAAAATCAAAAACCCCTCCTTGAGGAAATTTTGCGGCCGGCACTGGGAGCTTGAATTACTCAAAACACGAAATACAGGTATTTTATTTATCGATATGATTGAATTTGTGGCTAAAAATTGTTGAGAGAGAGTTCCATAGTTCAGCATTCTTTTAGAGTACCTTGTTCTTATTAAATACCGACTTTCTTGAAGTTCATTAGTAGGTTACAATTATTCGTTTCAATTCATTGATGGGATGATCAATTCGGTTCTAATTATATTATTTAATTTCGATAAAAGAGATATTTTGTGTCTTATTTTGAGGAAATATGCTTAGCCTATTAGTTATAAAGGATGGTATTCAAAGTCGACACTAAAGTGTTCACAAAACTAAAGGTCTGCTTTTAAACTGCAGTGAAGTTGCAAAAAAATAGTTTAGCTGAGAATAATGAGAAATGTATTTTTTTTTTTTTTTTGTGACAAACGAGGTATATTAAAGCTATGTAAAAACTTAGTTTATTTGCTGAGAGTTAAACTTAACTGAGAAACGCAAATTTTAAACTGACACTTAGGTTAGCGAACGCAAGTGTCAACTATGAATACCAGCCTAAGTTACGCTTTCTTAAGGATAGGTGGACGTTTGAGAACTTCAGCGGTGGTGGAGCGTTAGTGAAACACTTCTGAAAAGGTGTTCATTTGTAGATTGTTTACATATGGTTTACCCGCTGTTTCCTGTAAGGTAGAAAAGTATCAAATATTTTTCTTTTGGAGTTATTTTCTATACAACTGTTCATATTATAACAATACAGGTAACAATACTATAATATGATGATAGAGATAGGTAGGCACCTAGTAATGCTTTAGTCTTCAAAAATCATATTTCTCACTTTAAATATTGTTCCGTAAATTCACTATTATCATATCTATGAAATTATCACTGTTAAAGAAAATACTTGTCAAATTTACAGTGTTTTTAATTTCTGCCACGACAGTGCTACTCTTTTGCACTGAAGTTCTCATTTGTAAGTAGCAAGTATAATTAACATAATGTTCAATTAGGGGGAAAAAATTATTATTGATGTTTTTTCGACACATTCAAGTTAGGAGATACTTAGGAAAGAAAAAGAATTTAAAGGATTTAATGGTATTGATCATGGAATTCAATTACTTATAATCTGTTGGACAAAAATTAAAGGAAAGATGGAGCTCCTGTATTGTCATAAAATGTGAATACATTTTCTATAGTATAAGTCTATACTAAGTATTGCACAGTAAATGGTAATGGGGTTCTTCTTTGGTCAGTAATTAATAGGGTTATGTTAAGATTGTATATATGGCCAAGGCAGAACGGACGGTAGAAGTTAGTTTCTTATTTTCAACACATTGTTTCAAAATTTTCATGAGGGGTATTTTATTCTTAATCTTGTAATTTGTTGTCCATGCAGCGCATGATATCCGTTTTTTGTTCCATAATTTAATAAGTTTTATTTTGCAGTCATATATTCCAGTATATTTGTTTTTGTGGTATTATATAAAGCATTTTTTTTTCCAAAAAAAAAAAAAAACCAACAAACCCCCCAAAAACAAAAAAAAAACAACAAACCCCCAAAAATGAAAAAAAAGCGTGCGAGGGTACTACCTCACATATTTAATGTGTAAACATTCATGAATTTAACATTAACCAGGACAAAAAATACTTGTGTGGGTAGGTGTCATGCTGCCATGTGCCACAGAAAATGCGTGTGTATGTGTGCGTGCATGTATCGCGCTGCCAGCTTGCCACAGATGTCTGCTTGTGAGTGTATGTGTGTGTTATGTGACAAACAGAATTTGAAACTGGACAGTGCACCGTGCAGTTTTTTTATGCAATCTCAACTTTTTTGTATCTAATATTTTTTTACACCCAGGAGGAAGCGGACTAGAGAGTAAGAATGTTTACACATTAAAAAAACAAAACAAAAAATAAAACAAGTCACTCAACAAAAATTTCAGGAAATGTAAGAAGTATTTGAAAATGTGCGTGGGTTGGTTTATAATGGAGAAATTAACATTTTTAAATTGCATACCCACTCACTAACCATAATTAATTTAGAAAAGTTCTGCAAAGAACGTATTGTATTGTGTTTGTTGTAGAAAATCTGGAAACACAAAAATCACAATAATTTCAAAAACAAGTTACATAAGCTGTCAGAATAAATAGTCTTCCTATAAGTAGATATATATGTTAAAATACTTTTTTCCTTTTTGTCTCTGATGCAATCTAGAATTGAGTAAGAAATTAGTGACCAATATATTTGAAAAGAACGAATCTTATCTACAAAACAAAACAAAACCAAAAGAAATAATTAAAATGTCATAATTTTTTTTTTAGTTCTGTCATAAAGAGGGTAAAATTTGTTTGTTACATGGTACACACTCCAGTGTACTATGGAACTGAGCATAGTGTACTGTAATACATGTTAAATCCCATTAGAAAAAAATATTTTTAATTGAAAAAGTTAAATTTATTAAATCTAATATGAAGAATATGAAGTACACTGCATCTAAAAGTAGATAATAATTATATTTAGAAAACAGGTGATATATGGTATCTGAATTGTATTAGGGAAAAAAATGCCACTTTAGGTTTAATATATTTAATTTCTAATATCACGTCGCATTTTTTTGGGGGAGTGGTTGTGGGGTAGATTAACGCTCAATAAGGATCAGTGGAAAAAACTTAAAATGGTGTAGTCTAGTAAAATTGAATACAAATTTGGTGGCAGTTGATAACAGTTTTGACTAAATTTTCAGGCAAAACTAGTTTGAATTTATTTTGGTTTTTGACATTTGTATGTTGGTCAGAACTAGAAGTCATGAGGCATTTTCCAAAACTACTTTTGACTAAGTACTAGATTGGTCAAACGTTATTTTCCAGTTCTAATATAGACTAGTCAAAACTACAAATGACCAAATTCTAGTTTCGACTGTAACATATACATATATATCTGAGATCATATTAAATCAGTTGTCTGTATTTTCAATTTACAAAGAGCTGTGTGAGTTTAATATTGTTGGTAATTGATTTTTCTGTGGTTGTTGGCTGGATGATATTAATTTTGTATAGTAGTTACCAGTAGCAAAGCGTGATAGATGTAGTTGGGAAGACAATTCACAATCACAATTTTTTGTTTTTCAAAACCTACTTTTTCTAGCGTGGCTTGCTGCGCTAGAGTTTTCATTTTATTTTTTATAGAAGGCAAAATACTGAAAAGAGTAAGACACACGAACAAGTGAATAACATGAAGAAAAAAAACGTCATACCCTTACTATTATTTTCGAGACATAATGAAGAATGTCTCTCAGCCAATTTTTGTCTGAAACAAAGAAGGAAGAAAGGAAAACGAGTAGGTAATATGTGCTTTTGAATGATGACGTGCATCATATTGATATTAGTATATTACATATAGGTATATTGGCATCGTGAATTTTTTTTTTCTTTTGAAAGAGCTCAGTGTCTCATAGTACACTTTGCCACTGGTAGTTACATGCTATAGTATTTGATGTGTAATATTTAGAGTAATTTGGGATGGTTCATTCCAGAGCATGTTAGGAATGATCTAAAGTTGCCATTTGTGATCATGTTGTTGGTTCCATTCTAACTCATGAACAGTTCAATATTATTTTTGGTCACACCCTTATAGATAAGGCATAGGGATGCTGTAATTTAGTTTTAAATCAATTATTTGCTTAAAAAGTTGAGTGAGGTGTTTGTGGAGGGTTTAAAGTTCATATTGTATGTTCTATTTATGGAATATGGAGAGCTTTTTGTCAGTTGGGTAGTAAACAAGTTTTTTAAATGTAAGATCAAGGTTAATTTACTATTTTGAGTTTCTTCGACTAATGGGTGTTCAAAATTTCACCATGTTTTCCTTCAGTCAGTTGAAAAAATTCTCATTAAGGAGAAATTGAAGAAAGTAGGAGTTGTTTGAAATAATTTTTGCAACAATTTTGGATAAGTGCTGTTGGAATTTTTAAAATCAAATGAACCTAAATTTTCTTTGTTTTTTATTTTTGAATTTTGAATTTTGAAATAGCTTAAAAATTTAGTTTTGTGGACGATGAGAATCTTGATTTTCATCTCCATAATTAGGTTTGTTCATTGTTTTATATATAGGTAAATATTCAGACCTACTTCGTGTTTTTCCTAAGATTTCATAGAAATAAAAATACATTTGAAGATGAGGTATTGAAGTTTTTCATGCATTTTTGTTCACTGAATGAAATGACTCAACATACTTGACATTTTTTAAATTCCATGTTGTTTTGAATAAACGGCATAGGTACACATGAAACATATTTAAGTTGGTACTGGTTATCTTAATATTTTTAATTTGTTTTTTTCTGAATCCAAAATCTAATTATTGTGACTTGTGTTTTTTGATTTTTTAGGCTCTCCAAGCAGTGAAATTGAAGAAGGACATACACCACCTCGAAGACGCAAAGGAAAATGCAAATGGTTCAATGTGGTTAAAGGTTGGGGCTTCATAACGCCAGATGATGGCGGGCAAGAAGTCTTTGTTCACCAAGTAAGTACCTATCTAATAGGTATATAGTCCAAAATTTTTATTTCTGCGCTGTTAAAAAAATAAAACTTGCCCTACTGTGGGAGAAGTGAGCAAGTCTGTGTCAGATTTGTGAAGAACAAAAATAAAATCAACCCTACTACAAATGATGAAAGATGTTGTATGTTGTCAGTTACAATTTTGATCATAAAATGTGAAAGGATGTATGTTTTGAATTTTTTGATGTTGTAAACTCTTTGAATAATTTATATTGTTATGTTTGATAGCCCTAGGAATTGCTCTAAAAGATCAAATAATAGATGAAAAACAAAAAAAAAAAGTGTGAGTTCCAATGGGAATTCATGAAGGATTGGTGTGTAAACATAATAGTTTGGTTTTGAGCGTGTGAAATTCAACCACACAACTACATACCAACAGTTACAATATTTTAAAACCTACGAGTTATGATTGTAATTCTCATTTTAGCCCCTACTAAAGTACTAAATCGAGCACTAAGATGTTTACAAATCAAAAATAGCTGAAACCTAAATTCATATTTTCATCAGAATAATGCTATTTTCTCTGGATTATACCTGGGAAATGGAACTCCAAAAGTGGTACTCCTGTTTCATCAGAATTCATTAATCGAAGTAAAGAAAAAAAAATCGTTGTGTTATTAAACTTTTATATTTTATGTTATTTAAATTTCAGTCCGGAAATGGCTGTTCTACACACGGGTGTTGATTATTGTTTTTATTTGGCTTTCACTTGTGATTTTGGTACTTGATACATTCGTTTTGACAAAAATTTTCCTTTAGGAAGTGAAGTGATCTAATGGATGTAGGTTGCAGGCTTTATTTTTGTAGCCTAAAAGTCGTTAAAATTGAAGCAGTTGGTTATGGAATCCAGTCCGAGATGTGCATCTATGTTGCTCCTGCTCCCACATTTGTTAAAAATCAAAAAGAAATCTCCGTACTGAGTCATTTTTATTTGATTTTTAGCAAACATTTGTCTTTTTCTGAAGTATAATATGGTGTTGAAATGCCCATTCGGGATATAGACTATAATTTATTACTTCTTTGGCATTAGTTTTCGGTATAGATTAAGTATAATTTATAACTCTTGTGGCATTAATTTTAAAGTAATTTACATTTAAGGAGTGATTTGAGCGAAGGAGGTGTTGAAATTTTCAAGAAAAAAATTCTGTGAGTAGTAGAAAATGTTATCTGCTCTTCAATTCAGATTTCTCTTTTCTGTCTGTTTTTCCTTGTCTCTCCTTAGCTCTGTTTGATAAGATTACACTAACTTACACCAACGTACACCAGCAGGGCGATTCCACAAATGTAGAAAATGTTATACAACTTTGAGCCAAGTTCTTCTTGAATATTTGTGGAATATTCCTACTGGTGTAGGTTGGTGTAGGTTAGTGTAATCCTATCAAACAGAGCTCATGTGTACGCTTTTATTGCAATCACTAACGTGGCTAAATGCGACGTAGTTTTTGTTCTAACATCTAGGATCGCTGATTGTTATCAGTTATCTCTTATCAAGATGCTTTTCTTTCGACTCAAGTTAGGTCTTTTCATGTTTCAACCGCTTTTGTGGTGTCACGATAGAAACGTGGCTCTGTAGTTGAGGATTGTTCGAATTTCCGCCGTGTTAGGGTTTTTTCTTCTCTAATATAAGTTTTTTTCGGAGTTTTTAATATGTGACTTTGGTGTGAGAGGAGTTTTACTCGTCTCGTGAAAGCGTATTTAAAAAAATTCATTTTTACCTAATTTATTATTCTCTGCATTTAGAAGTCGAAATTGTTTGGAGTTAACATATTTTATTGTTTTTTTCCAGCATGTTATTCACATGGAAGGGTTTCGTTCGTTGGGCGAAAACGAAGAAGTCGAATTTGAATGCGAAGAAACTTCGAAGGGATTCGAAGCTACCATAGTTACTGGCCCAGGGGGCAGTTATTGCGTTGGAAGTCAGAGAGCGGTTGGTCGAAAACGAACGCGTAAAATAAGGTAAAATTTTGAATAATTTATGTTCGTTCGTTCGTTCATCAATAGTAGAAGCCTACACTTCTCATCTTGTTCATGAGCCGGTTTCTATTTTGTCGCATTCCTCGGTGCAAGAAAGTTAAGGTAACAATGTGGCAACAAGGCGACATAAAGTATCGAAGAGAAAGAGTGGAAGGCACACGCGCCGAGAAGTGCATCTGCTGCTGTTCATTCTTTTTCGAGGTCCCGCTGGAAAACAGGTAGAAACTAGAAAAAGACCAAAAGCGAAGTATTCGATGGCCCGCAGTCTTGTACTGCTGGAAAGGAAGAATGATGTGGAACGAGAGGAAAAAGAGGCAGTCCAAAGTAAGAGCGAGAGGGTAGAATTGAAAAGCATTGTAGGGTGATTTTTCGATAACGCACATTAAAAGAATCTATAGAATCCCCCCCCTTTTTTTTTTTTCTTTTTGAAAACGTGGCCGTTGGTTTCTTGCGAATTTGTTTGGATTACTGCATTCGTAAGTCTTATTGAAAATGATGTGTTTGCGTAGGATGGCCGCGGAGTACTTGCGAATTTTGAAATCACTGTATGGAAAATTAGAAATTGTGTGTACTCATTCTTTGCTGTAGGCTCAAGGATAAAGACGTATATGAAACGGATATATTTACTCTTTTATTATTGAATCTAAAATAAATATTGAATATTTGAAGATTCACATTTAACCGTCTGTTGTACCGTGAAATTAATTTCAGCCCAGTACTATGCGCCTGTATGTATTCATATGTGTGGGAATATCATGTATGCAATTTTCTAACTTTCTTCAGCCAAATTAGATGTGAGATTCGAGAGAAAAATCATTTTTGTGGTCAGGGACTTAGGCGAGCGGAGATAATAGGAAACTTTTCAAATCTTAATTTAGAATAATATTTTAAAAATGCTTGAAATATATCGTAATAAAAGTTTCTGCGTGTATAGAATATCATAAATTAAAAATAAAGAATAAAAACTTCCTTGAAGTGATAAAACTGTTGTGTTGTGTAGAGATTAGGTAATGATAGAAGAACAAAATCCGACTGTTAAATCTCGATAAGCTACTAAAAGGTGGTATATTATGAGGTTCGTTGTTAATTTTGTTCTTTAATGAACAAACGAAGAAAATTATTATAAATGAATAGGTATCTATCTGAAAATAAAAAATTGCGCTTAAAATTATCAGTTTTTGCATCCTTTAAATTCTCCCAATTTTTTTCTGTTTCTAATGTGGACAGTAGAAGGTGAATTCTCAACACCACATTAAGTTTGCATTTAATTATGAACCGTATATGCTGGCTTTGTTTCGCTGGAAAAAATTATCAGTGTGCTGGTTGCAGCATGAGAAACTCGCAAATAACTTTTCAAAATAAAAAATTTAACTGTATAAAAACAGAGTTATGGTAAATGAAATTTGGCAACATTGAGTTGCATTCAGCACACGTGTAGGGAGAAGGGAAATATTGCATTTTCGAGAAACAGAATTTTGGGCGGTTCATTGTATTTAGATCGATTTGGTGTAACGCTCCCTCTTGATATTTGTTGCAGTGGTTCGAAAAATGTAAGCATTCTTAAAAGCTACTGATTTTATAGGTTCATAAAATATTTTCTCGAAAAAAAGAATTTGTCCAATTTGTTTTTGTGAATCTTCTTCGTTTTATAATATTACATTTATTGTTGGGTTTTAGATTTTTTTTTTTACCTATTCATTTCAGTTTAATTTTTTCTGAGAAATTCGTGTTTTTTTTCTTGCTTTAGCTGTTAAAATTAATTTTTGTTTGTTAACTTTTTAACGTTTTCGCAGTAGTTGATTTGTTTACGTATTAATTAGTATAAGCATATAAGTGTGATGAAAAATATTTTAAAAGTAGCAAGCAACCTTCTAGAAGCTTTGTACCGAATCGCATTCACAATGTCGATCTTTTCCAGTGGTTTAATTAAGATTTTCGATTTAAATAGCAAATCGAATGTCTGAAAAAGTACATGCGCTGAAAGATTTTCCAATACACCCCCTTGCAGGGCATGAGCTTATGCTGGGGGGCTTACCCCAATGAAAGACATTTCTTAAAGTTCTCGTTATTTTTGATGTATTATGTCTGTGTGCGTGGTCGTCCAGATACTGCGAGGCCGAATTACATATCAGTGTTTTCATTTAACCCTGCTTGAGCTCAAGGGTTTAGCCAAGGGGCGACAAAGGGATCGATTGCTCCCCCATGACCTAATTTTTATTTATTTTTCTGCTCGTAACGTTTAAAATTTGGAAAAAATTTTTAGTTATAAATATTATGCGACCGCGGTTTCCCCAGATGCTGAATTTCTCAAATTTTATAAATTTCAAAAGTGACGAGCAAAAAAAAATAGGTCAACAAATAATTTTTTACCCCCCCCCCCCCTTGAAGAAATCTTGGCTACGCCACTGCTTGAGCTAAACCCTAGTAACTTAAAAAAGAGTAGTGCCAAAATCGATCTATATTTCATTAATTTAGGCTTTGGATATTGAGAAGCCGAGACGAATTTTGTATTAATTCTCTTATTGGACCACTTATTTGTGTTCTATCGGTTCCAAATAGGAGCACCACCCAAATTACTCAAATTTGACATCATTTTATTTCGGTTTACGATGTCTATTTGTGTATGATTTTCGAAGTGCGATTCAAAAGGTCAGACAGAATGAGATAGTGAAATTGATGTCTGTGGTGATTTTCTCTAAAACTTTTGCAAAAATGTCCCAAAAAAATGTAAAACCGCATTTTAATCGAATTTTTCTCGGTGGAGATGGCTGTAAAATTTAAAAAATAGATATTTTTGGCTACGATTAACGAAATTAATTTTATTTTATTTCTTTAATCGATTACATATAATTGTAGTGGTATTATTTTGTTTTAGTTTCAATGCTGAAGCATAATTTTCTTATCAAGGACATAAATAACTCGATCGTAAGGAGAGAGTCCACATTTTCACAACCTTCCCTTGTGACTCCCTCCCTCCGTAACAATACCATTTCCACCAAAAAACGCTAATTATTTTTGTAGATCAATCTTAAATTTATGGAATTTGTCTATTTTTTTATCTACCTAAATTATTCTGTCGCAGTTATTCGTCATTGAATTCAATCAAAATATTTTAAGTCGCTCTTGAGAGGTGAGAAAAATGTAGAATGATTTCAGGGGATATCTGCAGGGTTAGGAAGAAATAAAGAAATTGGAGGTTTAAAAATTTTCTTATTTATCTGTGCTTGCCACGTTTATGTATACACATTTCTGCTGATAGTTCCATTCATTTATTTTAAATTCATTCAATCCATGGGCATAGTGAAAAACTTTTTAGTGACAGAAAATACCCACTTGAAGTATTTTGAAACATAAAACAACACCAATTATATTGCTCAGTTCTTACAATTTAGCCAACTGGCACAATTTTTCCAACTGACCAAAAGTTTTGTAGTGTATGGGACCTAATTTGACTCTTTTTTCATTCTTTTCTTTCTTTTCTTGCGGTCAAATGAAGAATTGAGTTATTTACTGCTGGCTACCACAAACTCAGAGCACCATCCATTTTCTGTTGCCGTAAGCTCGTTTGTTATAAATTTATCTATCGGCACTTATGTTTTAGACACCATGTCTCGTACAATGACTCCTTTTTTATATATTTCATTTCCAAGGTTCTCCTTCTGCATTGATTCTTTTTGAAGTCTCTTGATCAAATCGTGGTCTTTGTTCATGATTTTTGCCTTTCAAGTATGTCGGCACCTCTGTTCTTCATGTATAATTTCATTGGCGATGATCATTTTCTTTTTGAATTTAATTAATATATTTTGGATTCTTTATTTTATTAAAATTAATCTCATGCGCTGTTAAATTGTTCGTATGTATTTTTTTCAATACAGCAATAATGTTTTCTAAAATGTGTTGGTATGTGGCTGCCCAACTTACGCTGTTTTGACCTGCTCTTTCAACTATTCTGACTTCTGTGTGTGTGCTTTTCGCCTTGACTTTCGCACTGTACAGTTTTGGTAGAGACTCCCCATCCTCTTTTCTAGGTCTTTGTTCTAATCCCAATCAAAGCACCTCTATTTCGGATTAGGAATTTGATTGACTCAACCCGAAGATCTTTCAATGCAACCAATTCTGATCATGTACATTATTTCCTATTTATAATAATACTTGTTATGATTCGCGATTGTTAACCTGTACAATAGTATTATACTTTAATTAGAGTGTGGACAGCCTTTTTTTGAAGTCAGCCTGTTTCTTCATTAATTTATTAAATTTTTGAAAAAATTTTAAAAACGTGTGCGTCGTTCCGACTACTCGACCCGTTCTTTAGTGTAGGTATGGAATTAACTGATTTATGACGAATGGAAATAAGCATCATAAGGAGGAAACAGTTGAAATGTTTGAAAGAAAAAAGGATTACCATGCGAATCGCGACTTGAAACCGCTTGAGAAATGGTTTGTCTGTTGATGAGAGTGAAATTTGAAATTTTAAAGAACCGGTATACCTACTTACCAAGAATATTGGCTGCTTTTAATTTTATTTTTGTGGCATTTACCAAGTACACATAATCGGTACCAAATAAGTTGTGCTCTAATCTTTGAGGCGTGTTAGCGCAATATTGTTTCCCATTGGCTGTATTCAACCGTGTTCGTTGCCCATTAAACGTTTGTTCATCATATCGCCTATCTTTTTCAGAATTCTACTTATTTGGTGCCGAGTATAGTGAGTTAAGCCAGAATGTAGTAGAAACTTTATGATTTTGTTTTTCTCTCCCCTTCAGATGTTATAACTGTGGTGAATACGGTAATCACGTGGCTGCCAAATGCAAACTGGGTCCTATGCCTAAACGTTGCCATCATTGCAAATCGGAGGACCATCTGATCGCCGACTGTCCTCACCGATTCAACAAAAATAACGTTGTAATCATGGATGACCCAGCACGTGACCGCGAACATTCCGAAAAGCAACTGGCCAGCGGAGTTGCAGCTCTCACTCTGTCTGAGGGAGGGAACGACTCGAAGCGTGAATCGAACGCTTGAGCAATGTATGATGAACGGTTTTTTGATTGAGAAAAAAAAACAAAAAAAACAAGGATAAATCAAAAAACCATTCCTGGTAAACACTTTGGCTACTCTTACGCCCGTATATGAGAAATGAGGCTGTGTCGTTGGATAAACGACGAATTATTTTTGGGAAATTGCGAATTTTGGTCTTTAGTCAAGTCGATTATGGAAAAAATGTATGGGGAAAGAAAAAAAAGAGCATCGATGCTCGGAAATTACATAAAAGAAATTCATGGGAGTTTTGGAATATGTCCATTAATACAGCAATGTATCAGTTTTTTTTCTGTTTCTAATTAATTTTTTTTTTTTTTTTTTTTTGTATTTTCATCTAACAGTATTTTTATACGCGTGTAATTTTAACCAATTAAAAAAAAATATTCTAAGAATGTTATCGTTTTTTTACCTTATATCATTTAAAAAATAGGAATGAGACGGTAATAAGTTCTCTCAGAAATTTCGTTTTCTTATATATTACGACCAGATTTTTTTTTTCAGTATAAAATTCACTTTATATCATTTGTAAATTGTTTGTAAAAAATATTATTATCGGTTCGATTTTTACTTGCATGCGTTAAAAATATGTGTCATTGTTGGCTAAATTTCCCTCAGTTTACCCGTTTTAATATTAATTCAAAGAAACAAGAAAGTGAGAAAGAAAAACAAAAAGAAGAAATAGCAAGTTTCTGTTGGAAAACTGCTGAAAATAAAATAAAGAAGAAGAAATACACGTTTATAAAAACTGTATCAAATTGAAGGAGCAATTTTAAAAGATCTTTCGTTAACTACATCCTATTTTTATTTAATTTTTTGTTTATTTAAGTTTTTGTTTTTGTTTATTTTATTTGTTGAATGAATTTTTTTTTTTTTTTTTTCGGGGGTGTAACGACAATTTTAAACAAAATTCAAATTCTAGGAGAATATTTTTACAAAATTCGGAGAAATTAAAAAAATTATCTTTTGACGTCCTTGTCTTCAAACTAAAGTTATGTACTTTTATATTAAGTTTTTTTTTTTGTTTTATTTATATAATTGAAGGCCCCATTTCATTCTCGGAGTATGAACAGCCTTAGTGTGATGTATATAATTTATAGAATGTTAATCTACAAGTTAGGTATAAATTCATAAAGAGGGAAAATTATATGAAAAAAAAAAAAAAAAGAATAAATTTTAGATGATCTGGTCATATAACTCGAGCCGGTAAATAATTGATGATTCAATCTTTTCCTCCCTTAGTTTGTGAAAAACTTTTCAAAAATCTATGATTTTATTGTTTTTTGGTAGGAGGTATCTACCGTACGCGTAGAATTTCTTGTGCAAATGTTTTGTTATTCTGTTATTCTCTCTGTACAAACTGGATTTGTTCAAATTTGATTTTATTTAATCCGACAGTTACGATAATTGCGATAAATTTGGCGTGGTCTTTAGTTTTTGATCTTTTGTTTTTCGATTTGATGATAAGCACACGATTTACAATAATTTTTTGAACGTTATTCACAATCTTTGGTTACCTTTCCAATTCGTTGTGAAATTTTTACTAATGGCGTCGTGCGTGCATTTGTTTGAATTTTTTTCGATTTTGAGTTTAGTTTGGTGAATACTTTCAGTCTTGGTAAAGTTAATTTCGTTAAAGATTCTTTCGAAAGTGATGATAAGTTTTCGTTCACATAACTAAAGTATCTATATTGGATGATAAATCCAGAGAGACTTTTACGTATTTGAATTGAAATCAGATCAGTAACTTAAACGCGCGAAAGTCTTAATTTAATTTGATTTGAAATTTTCAATTCCGCAGGAATTTCACAGTTCATATGTATAAATGTTTTAAACTGATCGTAGCTACTATAGTTTCTTTATAGTTTTTTTTTTTTTTTTAAATTCACCCAATTATGGAAGTTTTGCTCAGGAAGTTGAAAGAATTGTTTTTTATTTATTCGTGTATTTATTTATTTTTTTCTACACTAACCGCTCGGTTATATTATACCATGTTTTATAATTAAGTTTTTTCATTGATGTATCAACATTAAAGACTGAGACAATAGTACAAACTAGTTTTTAATGATTAAATTTATAAGTTGTAATGCCTGTTATATTAACGTGTGTGAAATGTACACAGTCATTGTCATTTTTATCAAATAAATGTAACAATTTTACGTACCTATTTCGTTTTCTTCCTTGATTGGCTTGAAAATCAGACTGGGTGTTGTGTATTTATAAAATTCTCGCCGAGAGAAGAACGTTGTAATTTTATTTGACTTATTGTCAAAATCGAAAGAACCTACAGGAAACAAGATTCAAAAACCTGGCCGGCAACATTTCATTTTAATCATTCATTTATAAATGTAAGGAAAATCTTTATAACTGGAAAATTTTCACTACATACTGGTGCCTATAATTATTGAAAAAGCCAGAAAGACATATTTTCTTGGTAAAAATGAAGTGAAATATTACCGCTGTTAATAGTTTTCCTTGAAAATTGCAGATGTACTTTGAATATAAAAGGAAAAAATCAGAACTCCAAATAAAATAATTTTTGGTCATCTCGAACACACCTTTTCTTTCAGTTTCATTTTTAGAAATGGTTAGCTAGAAATATTGAGGCTTACAATTTTGACGTAACTCCCAAAAGTAGTTGTCGATAAAATTTGACCTGTATAATATTATGTCCTTTTATTTTTTTATTTATGTTCCAGTTTGTTTAACCCCGGGCACCGATTTTGTTGTCCTTTTTTTTTTAATAATACCGGATGATTCCATGATGGACCAGTTTTAGTTTTTCTGATAATTTTTGAGTTATATCTAAAAAACTGTTCGTTAAAAACAAAAATGAGGCCAAAGAATTTAAATTAAACGAAAAAAAAATTTACTCAAAAACATTAAATGAAAAATTTTTCTCAAAAAATTAAACCAATTTCAAAAAAAAAAATTGCTAAAAAATGAATTTTTCTTTACAATTTTTTCTGCGGATTTGTGATGGAATTTTGGATGTAGATGCTAAATTAAATGTCTTGGATAGAATTAGCCGAAATCGACAAAAATAAGCAAATTATATAATTATTTTGAAGGAAAGGAACATTGGAACACATTTTTGATTCTTTTTTCTTTTTTTTTCCCCCAAGAGTAGCTTTAGTTTTTTGAACTTAGGAACCAAGGTTACGTATTGATGATTCTTAATTCGAAAAATATTCATGGAAAATAGAAGGATTTCTAATTTAGGCGCCCAGGAGCTTAAAACTCCCCCGTCCTACAAAAAACAACCTTTATTTATATTGATACTTTTTTTCTTTTTAATACCACAAATAATTTTTTTTTAGAGCTCACTGGCGTTCAAAAATTTTGGCTTAGGGAGTATAGTCCCTATATCCCCCCTTCCTAAATTCACTTATGCCATGAAATCTCATAAAAGCATTAAGTATATAGCGAATTCGAGCCCTATCAATTTTTTTACATATCTTGGAATTTTAATCTGGAATGAGAATTTTTGAAATAATTGGATTATGATAAGCAGAGTAGCGAGGAACGAAAGTTTATGACAATTCAAAAGTTTTTCAAATTTGTTGATCATTCATTGGGTTTTATTTAGAATTTTACCTTGATTTGAGAAAGAAACCTGGAAATTTTTATTGCAATCTTCGAACAATATTAATTTAAAATGATGGTGAATTTCGAAAATAAGTAAGTACCAGACCGACAAGTTGATAAATTCCCTCGTGGTTAGAAGTTGAAAATTTAATGTATTTTCAAGGAATATTTTTCATCCACAATCAAACGTTTCAAATAGGTAACTACAAAAAGAAGTGCACAGTTGAAGCAAAATTAAACACGAATATCGAAGAGGTTAGGAATTAGAAGTAGTTTGGTATTTCTGAGCTAAATGAAAAGAAGTACAGCCTGTAGGTGAAAACGTTTTTATGAGCAAACATATGTAAAAATCTAAATGCTCGTTCCATTTGTAATAAAAGTTATTTGCGTGCAAAAAATTAAATTTAATGAACGAGTATTAACAAAGTCCTTCAAATGTAGGAACAGATTCACAAAAATTAAGGTACATCAATAAAAATAAGAAAAAACGTAAATCAAAACTTAAAAATTAGAACAGTCAAGTACAAGCAGTGAAAGCAGTTTCAATCAGATTCATCACCTTCCATTTCTTTTAAACCCGAAGTATGCTGCGACTGAACCCATTCTTTACTACAAGCCGGGCATTTGAACGCCTTTTTCATCGATTGTTGGTATTTCTTTATACAGAGACGGTGTCCAATGACGTTACATTTCGAGCAGATATCTCCAAAATAAACGATTCTCTTACAAAAGGCACAATTATTGATTATTTCGCGGTAATTTTCTCTTAGATACGGTTCCAGTTCGGTCGAGCACAAGGCTGACATAGTCAGCGTTCCCTTCTTCGTTTCGGTGAACCATTTATCAGCAACGAACGTTTTCAACAAACATTCACGATCACTCTTACTGAGCTTCACATCGAGATTCAAGCAGTGAATAGACGAGACGATTCCACGGCCCGACATCATGATCTCGTGTATCACCCGTTTGATGAATTCCAATTCATCTTCCGTTCTGATGCTAGGCCAAATTTTATCGGAGCGATACGATGTGGAGAAAATAACGTAACATGGACGCATGGACACTTCGCAGTTGACTTCTTTGACGTCCATCTTAGCATTCCCCAGCATACCACTGACGGTTTCTATAGCGTCGTTGAAATGCTCGGCTCTCGCGTCTTGTGGAAAAATAGTTTTGTAGGTGTTAATGAGCTCCTCCTTTTCGACCTGCCGCATCATCAATAGATATCGCATGAAGTAAACATACTCAATATTACCAACGTTTACTGTTTCGTCGCCGTTGCTCACATCCATGATACAAATTAAGTAGCGCACTTACATAAAATTAAAAGGAAACGAGCAAAGTTTGAAAGAAAAATAATTTTTCGTAACTTAGAAAACTTGTTGGCGCTCGAAATCCGAATACTACTTCATTTTGGGTAAACTCATTCTCATTAATCGAAATATAATCGAATAAAATGCAATATTTTATTAATTACTATGCATTATTTAAATATATTTCCTATTTTCCCGCTGACTCTCTTATCAAAGCTCCGAGTCTGTTTATTCATGCTGCAAATAATGACCGACTTTGACAGGGTTGCCAGGTTTCAAATTTGAAAAGTTCGTACTCTGTCATATTTCTACATTTTTCAACCGCCAAAAAATCCGTACAAATCCGTACAGTGTTGCAAACTCGTTTTGAAAGAAAAAGTACCTTCTTCTTTTCTTTTTTTTTTTATGTTTTGAGACTTTTGAGGGATAATATTTCAAGTATTCGCCTTTTTTTCTGAATTTGCAAAAATGATAAAAAAACTGCTATTCCTAGTTTACCAGGAGAATTTTATTAGTTGAATTGTGGAAATACATCGAATAAATAGGTTAAAATTAAGGCTGTTTGTCATTAACGTCATTATAGTCTTTCAATATCTGAGTTTAGCATTTCCTTTCTCATAAAATGAGGGAAAAAACTAGGGTATGATCTTAACTGTAGCTCCAGGCGTGTTTATGGCTGATTCTAGCTCAATGATATTGCAGCTTCATTCATAATCAGACTGACTTGAAAGAATTCCTATGACTCAAACTCAGTCTAGATTCTAGTCACTTCTGTGATCCTGTTATTGTGTATATATATTTGAATTTTTTTTCTATTTATTTTTGTTGACTTTTGGGCTTTGGCTTCTCTTATCTGTTGTATCTCTTCTCCGATATTCTTGATATTCTTGACGTTATAAATTTATACTCTCGATGGCAAAAGCCAACAAACATTGAAAATTTGAAAATTTGACTTTTTTTTTCATCAGCAATCAAGGCAACTAAACTGTGTGATGAAAAAACGCTTAATTATAATTTATATTGTATTTTTGCTCAAAAATCCGTACTAGTAGCTGTTAGATGTCAGTAGTTAGTACTACTGCAATCAAGAGTTCCCTCAGTCAAGTTCTCGTTGTTTTTATCTGTGTCTTTCTATCACTCACTGTTTTCTGGTCATGAGGTGACGCTCACTTCTACTCTTGTAATCAATATGGCGTTACTATAATATTATGTTTCGTTTTTCTTTTAATAAATTAAGTTTGATTTAGAATGTGTTTTCAAGCAAGCAAAACTATATTTAATCTAAACTCAGTGGTTTGTAATTGGTGTCGGTATTAAATATAAAGGTACCAAGAAATCCGTGTGAATCCTTACCCTCTTACAATATCTGTACAAAATCCATACGCAGATTTTCATACCTTGAGAAATCAGTACCTGTACGGATAAATCCGTACCTCTGGCAACCCTGGACTTTGACTATATTAGACAACGTATTATAATTTAGTATTACGTACAGACGTCAGACATGGTATGTACTAGCAGTGTTGCCAGAGGTGTGAGAGAAGAGAACTTATACCTTAACATAATTTTCATTGAACATAGTTACATAAATAAATAAATAGGTAACCTAATAAATTTATAATAATATGAAAATATTCAGCAACCCACACAAACTTTCTTCTCAATATACCACTTCTTTCCGGTTTCTGTTCAAATTTTGTTGGGATACGATTCCCTCACTACCTCACAAACACGAAACTATATTAACCAACACTGTATGTAACATAGTATTACACTTATTCGTTTTACATGTGGCGACACTGATCGCCAACATAATATTCTTTCCGCCACTGCTCGACGGAGAATGTTCTCTGCTCGTCAGTCGTTGTACTAACGTTGTGATTAAACATTTCTAAAAATGGAAGTCCGTGCTTATCTTCTTTGGGTAAAGTAACTAATCCTCACCTCAACATGGTAGCCAGAGCTGTGGACCAGGAAAATAAGTGCGGAAACTGAAATGTGTTTGTGTTAATCGTGTAATTTGTTAAAAGTTAAAAAGTTCGTGTTTCACGCAAACTGAAAGGCTTAGTGCCGTGTGATACCTCCACGCAAAGTGGTAGGAAAAGTTAAAAGTTTGTGAACGCAAAGTTTGGTTCCAGTGATCGAAGAAATTATCCTGGAAAAGTTAAAAAAATCTTAAACCAAGCAAACCAAAGGTAAAAGTTAAATTTAATGAAAACATCAGTGAAGTCTTGGGCACCAATTAAAACGTCAAAATCGAGAGTTTGGTGTAAGCAGATCAGGTACGAGAGGATCCTGTGGTTTGGTAAACCGGCTTGCAGAGTCAAAAATGGCTGGCAGTTGTTCGTACTGTGTTCCGAAAAGGAAATCGAAGTCAAAAAGTCGAAAGTCTGAAAGTCGCAGAGAAAAAGCATCGGAAGTCTATGTCATCTTGGCAAGGAGGCAGCAGAAGAACACCGAAGATACGAAAAAGAACTTAAGATAAGTAGAAATTTAAAATAATTAATGGATAATTAGTGTGGTTTTATTCAAAGTTAATGGTAAAAAATTTAAAATTTCAGTAAAATAAAGTAAAATTTTCGAAATATTTTCATGTTAACTCTGAACCAGAATCAAAGGAAAGTCAAAACTTGAAAGGCACCATTGGTAACCTTTCAAACTTTATCTTGTTGGTCGAGAGTGGTCGAAAAAAGGAAATATTTGTTGAATGACCTACACTTAGCACAACAAAAGAAAAATAATTGTATAACTATTGACTTTGGTGACAGATTTTTCCTGTTCACGATCTACAAAGAATATTTTCAATCGATAAAAGATAATGAATTATTTTCTTTTCAGCATTAACCTTTTGTATTTCTGTTGAATAATTTTTGCCTTGAAATTTAATTTATGTCTTAACATGTTCAACAGAATCATTTTCATTCTGGAACAAGATCCAAAGCTTCAACCAATTCGATTTAAAACATTTTGGTGATAAAGTACTAGTAATTCGATCGATTGAAAAGAAGTAGAAACAACGGCGGAGAGATCAACTCATCGTCGGCGGCAGATTTTGTGAGATTTAATTTAGAACATTGACTAATTATTAAGAATTATAGTATAATATTTTAACTTGCATTCCCGATCAAGCGGCTAAGACCGTGTTGTGCATTATCGTGCGGTTGAGACCGTGTTACCCCCTAGATTTAAGTTCTCATGTTTCTGAGGTAGGAAATAAACCCCCGAAAAACAAAAATTTAATAAAATGTCACGATTTGACACAAAGAAAGGTATTTGACGGGAGGAATTATGACGCCTGGAGGACCATGATGGTCTCCACACTCTATGCAGAGGGATTATACCCAATTATGCAGGATACTGAAACCGAAGTACTATTTTTGGTATTAGAGTTAAACAGTTTTTTAAACCCTGAATCTAGTAATGCTAACTCAGCAACTCGAATGACATACTTCCGAAATCAGGAAAAGGGAAAGGCTCTCATATATCAGGGACTAAATAACGAATTAATCGAAAGAGTTAAAGACTTGAAAACAATAAACCAAATTTTAAAAGTCCCCGATGAAAGATATAAAAGCTGCACACAGGTCACATACATTAATGCGAAACAGGCATTCCAGAGACTGAAATTTAACAGCGATGGTAACATGACAAGTTATTTAGATGTTTTCTCGAGGTCAGCCCAGAAAATAAGGGACTGTGGGAAAAATCTGGACAAGCAGGAGGAGATAGAACAGCTCCTAATCTCATTAAACATGGACTACAAGATGACTAGGCTGGAGTTTAATACTTTAATTCAGGATCAAAAAACAATTGAAACACTCCACGCCATGTTGATCGAAAGGTCGGATAGGTTATATGACGAGAAAAAGTCAAGAAATAATAATAATAATAGATTTCGTAATTTCACCAATAATAATAAAAATCAGAGATTTCAATATGGAGGAAATTACAAGAGATATAATTACACAAACAGAAATCAAAACCATAGTCAAAACGTAGATCAGGGGAAAACGAAATATAATAATAATCAACAGACAGAAACGTCTCAGTATGATAATAGTAACTATGAAAATAAAAAATATGATAACAATCAAAATCAAAATACTTTGCCAAGTTCAAGTACATTAGTTTGTTTTAAGTGTCATGGCAAAGGGCACATAGCCAAAGTATGTCCGTCAAATAAAGAAGGTACAAGACCCCAAAATAAATTAGATGGTCCTGCACAAAATACAAGATACGGACGAAGTAACACTAATAATAATAATAAAAACAAAAAAGAAAATGACGTTCAGTGGTCAATGATGATCAGATATAGGGATCAAGGACCGAATAATAACACAAATAACAAATTAATAAACCTGATAACATCGAAAGATACAAAACAGGAGTCAGATTCTAATTATGTTCCCCTAACCAAAAGAATTATGTTAGATGGTGGAGCTGTTGCCCACGTCATATCAGACCTGTCAAAACTGTCCAACCCAATAATGTTAGAAAAACCTATTGAACTGGAATGTGCCATTCAAGATACACTCCTGGTGGCTACGCATATAGGTACAATGTTTATTAGAGTGGAGAATTCAGAACGTAACCAAAAAGTCATAAGACTAAAAAATGTACATTATGTACCATCCCTCAACGTAGATCTGATGTTGGGAATTAAAATAACAGAAAATAGGGCTCTTGGCATAGATCAGAATTTCTCTGCAGCGCATATATATGTCAGAGGAACGGATGAAGTAGTTTTCTCGGCCCCAAAAATAAGGTGGGTATACATGGTTAAATACGAAATTGTACCGGAATCCACAGTTAATATAATAGAAGACGAAGATAACTTAAATAAAATATGTCCTTATAAAAATAAGTCGAATAAACTGGCATGTATGCCTAATATAAATTCCCAGGATGAATGGATGGAATATGAGATAGAGGAAGAAGTTATTGAGGAAAGTTATGAGGAAGTGGAAGAGAACATAGAGAATATTAATAATAATACACAAGAAAAAACAAATAATAATAATTTAAATAATAATGACATAATAAATGTCAATGACGAATATAATAATGACGATCCACATAACAATGAGATGAATGAAGGTGGTAGCAAACTGAATGAGGATGTAGGTACAAATGGTAATAATATAGCAAACAATAATAATATAGCAGATGACAATCAAGAACTAAGCCAGGATATAGAAAGGCTAAAGATAGATAAAAAAATGATATGGCATAGGAGATTGGGACATTTGTCGGGGAAGAACTTAAAACTATTGACAAAAGTCTCAAGGGGTATCCCAAACGGGATCACGTTTCGTGACGACAAATTTAGTCTGTGTGACATATGTGTAAAAGCAAATTCCAAAAGATTAGGACACAGTGGAAGCCGCACAAGACCCGAAAGAAAATTGGAACTCGTTTCATCGGATACTATGGGCCCCTTTTCACCAGGTATATATGGTGAAAAGTACGTTTTAATATTCGTGGATCATGCCACAAAGTATACATTTATCTCCACTATTGAGAAAAAATCAATGGTTTGTGAGGAATTTAGAAAATTGTACATGAAATTGAAGTCGAAATTCCCAGATCACCCTATAGCCACTTTAAGATGTGACAATGCTAGGGAGTATCTTGACTCAAATATGAAAACATTTTGTGAGGAAAACGGCGTGAACCTTGAGCCTGTTGTTCCGTATTCGCCGGAGCTGAATTCGATGGCTGAAAGACAGAATCAAACGATTATGGCTAGGACTAGGGCCATGCTGTTCGACTCCGATCTGGATTTCAGTTTTTGGTCATTGGCTGTTTTGACGGCTGTTTATATAATAAACAGAAGCCCAACTAGGGCCAATAAGAACAATAAAACCCCGTTCAAAATGTTTTATGGCATAAAGCCGGATTTATCCAATATGAGAGTTTTTGGATCTCTCGCGTTTAGACATATTCCCATAGAAATCTGTCAATAGCAGGCTATAAAAAATAAAAGAAACAAAACCAATGTCGAACATCCAAAATTGACCCAAAGATCTGATATATTTGTGGGATACACGAATAGTGGGTACTGTATAAGGAACCCGTTAATAGACAAATCGCATGTCACTTGCGATGTTAGATTCGATGAAACGAGAAATATCACAAAAATAATCAATAAAGATAATAATAATGAAACAATACAGGAGAACAATAATATAATAGAAACCCCTGTAATATTAAACCTATTCAAATCAAGATACAAAAATTACATTGAGGACCACATCCCTCAAAAATGGGAGGATGTCGACAACAACCCTTTTAGGGAAGAATGGCGACAAGCCATAAATGACGAGCTGAAGTCACTGTCTGATATGGGTGTGTGGGAAGTTGTACCCAGGGAGAGAAATGTGAGGTTAGTAGACACAAAGTGGTGTTTCACCGCAAAGCCCAACAACAGAGGCATTCACATACCGAAGGCCAGATTGGTTGCAAGGGGTTTCAAAGATCTCACCCACTATTCTCTGACCGAGACATATGCCCCAGTGGTTCAATATTGGCTCATAAGATGGATGTTATCTATCACAAACAAATATAACCTAAATATAATACAATTCGATATAAAAACAGCCTTCCTTAATTCAGAAATAAAATATCCATTTTCATATCAAACCCCAAGGGATGCCAACTAGGCGAAAATAAGTGCCTAAGACTAATCAAGTCAATATATGGACTGAAAACGTCTTCGAAAAGTTGGTACGACTTATTGAATTCAACGATAACACAAGCGGGATTTACACAATCAAAAATAGATAGATGTCTATATTTAAAAAAGAATGATACTGGTGCAATGGCATTTTTGATAGTCTATGTGGATGACATGTTGTTGGCTAGCAACCACGACGAGTGGACACAAGACTTGATAAGTATTTTCAATAAAAATTTCACTTTAAAAATAGAAGATAACCCAACTTTCTTCGTAGGATTTGAGATAAGTCGAGACATCCTGAAAAAACAAATAATATTAACTCAAAATAGATATATAGATAAAATTGTCAGAAAATTTGGCATAACGGAATGTAAACTGTCAACCACACAGTGGAAACAGGGCTTAAAATAAGGAAGCCAACAAACGGATTGGATGACACTGAATATAGGGCAATGATAGGGAATTTGCTATATGTGGCAAGACTGACCCGCCCGGATATTGCATTTGCCGTCAATTATTTGTCACGATTCCAGGCATCCTCCAATAGCGAAATAAAAAATTATGTTCGTCGCATTATTAGGTACCTTAAAACAACAAGGGATTTCTCTTTGGTATTCCACTCTGACCAAACTCAAATTAAGGCATTTGTCGATGCGTTGTATGCATCCGACGTAGACGATTCACCCATAGAAATGAATAATTTGGAGAAGGGGTGCTCCACAACTGGCTATATGATATTTGTTAACGGAGACTTGTTAAATTGGGCCGTTCACCGGCAGAACTCCGTTGCAACCTTGTCAACTGCAGCCGAATTAATTGCGTTGAATGACGCACTAGACGACATATATGTGATCTGGAGACTCACTGAGAGTGTTTTCTCTATAACCGACTCAGTGCAAGTGTACGAGGATAATATATCCGCATCACGTATTGCATCTGGGGGAGGCCAGAAACGGTCCAGGTCCCTAGTGATCAAATGCTATGCAGTATTGGAAGCGTTCCAAAATAAATTAATAATGTTTAACGATATTAGGTCATCTGATCAGGTTGCTGATATTTTAACCAAGGCACTTGATCGGAAAACCTTTCAAAATATTGTTATGAGAATACTCCGGACAAGTCAACTTTTTGGCCAATAGTCTTAACTGACTCAACCCTCAAAATTTTTGATATTTGGTTTTGGACTGCGGATGGGCGTCGGTCTTTTAGCGCCTATCGTAAACCGAGTGGTCCATATGTCGTTTCACAATTCATCTCAATGTACAATAGGTTCCCCGTCGCTGCTCTGCCTCTCTTATTGGTATCAGCATTCCCTAATATATACAATTGATTCCCACAATAGTACACTTATATTAAAAACCAACACGATTAATTATAAGGACATATATATATATATAATAATATTATCTCTCTACAGCTGACGATGAGAAGACATTGATCTCTCTGACCTGCCATTTTTATTTATATTTTTTTAAATTAAAATCACACAATATTTATAAGACGTGACACAACAACAGAGGCTCATATGTATACCTCATGTTGGTAATTACACGATATATTTAAGAGAAAACACATAACACATACTTCCATACACAAATTAATTATATATTATAATACTAGTCAACAACTTATTCAATTTTTTATTTTTTTTAACATTTTATATATATAGCAATTGTATATGACACTTACATGTAATAATTTTGACTGCTTTTGCTTATTTTAATATTTTGTTGTTTATACGTTGTTTTTTAAATACATACAATGTGTGACAAACTTTTTACTTATATGTTCGTTCGTCCGTTTTGAATCGCAGGGGGGTGTTGTGATACGATTCCCTCACTACCTCACAAACACGAAACTATATTAACCAACACTGTATGTAACATAGTATTACACTTATTTGTTTTACATGTGGCGACACTGATTGCCAACATAATATTCTTTCCGCCACTGCTCGACGGAGAATGTTCTCCGCTCGTCAGTCATTGTACTAACGTTGTGATTAAACATTTCTAAAAATGGAAGTCCGTGCTTATCTTCTTTGGGTAAAGTAACTAATCCTCACCTCAACAAATTTTTTCTTTTTTGATTCATTAATTTATTTATAACTATTGGAACATTATAAATAAGGATAATTATATTGCGGTTGTAAATGAATACTTTATTTGTAAATAATTTACAAGTAACCAAAAATTATGGCTGTATACACTGCTGCGATGACCAGAAAACCAAAAGCTATGGGCAGGATAACATGATAACTGAGCTTGACTCCACCTGTATTTCTTCTTCTGGGAAAATCTGTTTTATTGTCAAAAGAAATTAGATAGGTATCATTAGTTGGCTCATCACTTTACAATTAGAGCCATCCTAACGCACGGGCTGTGTGGGCTTCAGCCTAGGGTAGAAAATTTTTGAGGGCGGCAAATTTGGAGAAAAAATCTGAATGCTTTGATTTTTTTATAGAATTAATTAAAATTGAAAACATTTGCCGCCCTCTGACATTACTATAAAACAGGGATGTTGTGATTGTGAGGCTATGTTGAGGACACTTCCTCATTTTTTTTAAAGGTCACTGTTTTTTTTCATTATTTTGTTTTACTGTACAAAAATATTGTATCTTGCTTCCCCCCCCCCGAACAAAATTCCTACATACGAATATTCTGAACAATAAAATACACCTAAAATTTTTTTTTCAATCGCTCCGCTGGCAAAGTTGTTTTAACATTTTTCTTTTGAATGGGACGTTTTTCTTCATTGTAGAGGGGAACTACCTCACTGGTCTAAGGAAATGACACCAGCAGTGTTGCAGAGTAGTTTTATTTTTGTTCATTTTTCGCTTCATTATGGAAAAGGAAAAGTAAAATCACCAAATATTTGATTTATTTTTCTTAATTTCGATATTGTAGCCCCTCTCTATCAGAGAAAGTTGATTTTTTAGTGTAGGTAGAGCGTAATAAGATTATTAAACCAAGGGTGAAAAAAGCTTAATGCGGCCTTGGCCTTACTTCTTTTTTCTAAGTTAAAGAAAATAGATGATTAAAAAAGTAATAAATAAAAAAATTTCAGTATAAATATTACGATAAAAAAATTTTATACTCTGATGAAACGATGTATCTGCTGTCGAAAGCATTAAATTTTGTTTTGCTCCGAAAAGTGAAACAAATTTTAATAAATTGAAAAAGTAATTGAAGAGTAGTTGAAAAATAATTTCTAAGCAGTGTCAGAAAATATTTTGATATACACACTTGTCCAATCTGAAACTAAAACTTTGAATGGTTCCATCTGAATTATTTTAAAATCCGCTGACTGCGATACAGTTTCTGAAATTTAACCCAGAAACGAGTAATTAATAAATTTTCTTTGAAATTAATTGTCTTGGAGTAAATTACGGAATCATGAATAAAGATAAGCTAATATGCATTTTAAAAGCAGGGTCAACTTTAATCAAAACGGATTAGCATTTCGGCAGCTTTTAGCCCATATATTATTTTTTTCGATCCATGATTTTTGTTTTTTAAGTAGGGCACAAAGAATCAAATTAATCTATGTTTTAATGTTGGAGGTCAATATCCTTAATTTAAAAAAAAAAATTATATTTAGCTAGCTACAAACTATCTATTAAAAACTTCAATTTTGAATTTTTTTGGATTTTGATGTTCTAGAAATAAACGAATGTCCAAGATTTTGAAGAAACAAATCGAATACTTATCACAGCACGTTTGAACAAAATAATTTTCAGTAAAATTACCTGATTCGTTACTAGTTGAGCCCCGGAACCACGCAAATAAGTCTGTCAAATTAACGGAGCATCCTTTAATGTCAGCACTCCAGAAGTGAAATCTTTAATTTTGATTTAGAATTTGAATAAATTCTGTTAACTTTTTAAAATAAAATAATATCATTTTTCCTTACGTCGGGCATCGACAATCTTTAGTTTTCGAACATAGCATTTTCGTGTCTGGGCAGTCGGCAGAAATATTACACTTGATAAAATGACGATGGTTTCCGCTTCCTTCAACCATAAAAATATATGGAATTACTAAAGTCAATTTTAGAATTTGAAAGGAGTACCTACCTACGTTGTCAAGAAACATTTACATTTTTAACATTATTTAAAAAATTATTTTCATTGGCCGAACCTTTTTCTTTTGATGTTTCGAGTGTCGTTAGATGAGTATCATAAATTGAACTGTTAGAAGCATCAACTTCAGATCCATTTTCATGTAACGAATACTCCATACTATTTGAAAAAATAAATTTAGACATTACTAAAATAATAGATACAGTTTTTATGCAACATTTCACGACCATCCTCGCTGTAAACTGAATCAATAAGAAAATAATTTGACGGAATTCATTAAAATAATTAATATTTTATAACGGTTGACGGTTTTTCATACATTATTCTAGCCGATTCCACACACAATTTTTAACACCCTCTCGTAATTACTGAACATATTTGATGCATATTCATTTGCGTGACTACACACTTCAAAAAAACGTTTCGTGCTAATAAGAATACATAATTGTTATGAACAGAAGTCACGAAAATTTTCATATTCATCCTAAAAATAAAAACTGACACACTACTATTCTTATTATTTTACTATGATGATAAATGAACTAAAAAGTACAATATCACAGGATCAGTATTTAGAACAATAACGACGGTATATTTGTGCTCATGGTGGAAGTGAATTGTGAAAAAAAAAAAAACCTACGGAAGGTTCATGTTCTAAGAAAATTGTCTTGTTTTCACATTTTGATTAATCTTGAATTCCGCACACCTTATTCATTGGTACAGCAATATCTGAAAAATGTTCAAAAAACAAGGAAATTAGCTTCATTATTGAAATAAAGATAAAATTAATTCTGGCCTCAAATTTGAACTCAGTCAACGCGACGAAGTATGCTACAAGGTTCGATTAACGCCGGAAGGATTCAGGTTTGGATACCAATACATTTATACCATGAAATGGCTCTGCATTTGGTTCGGTTCTCATCTGATGCTCCCACATACATGATTAGAAAATTCATTTAGGAAAGCCATTGGTTACTGGGTTCCTGTTCCCTCCCACAGTTGTATTAAAATAATGTTCATACCCAAACAACATGGTATCGAAAATATAATTCTTAAAAGCACGGGTAGGAACTTTCTCAATTGACAAATTGCTCGTGAAAACTAAGAAAAATCAATTTTTGAGTTATCTGTACGGTCGTGCAGTGCTCTCGGGGGTCATTACATGCAACTTACCAACTCTAAAATCTCTAATACTGAGCTAATCGTATAACAATTATTAATTATTTATGATCTCATTCCAGTAAAATTGATTCGTTTCCCGGGTGCAACCTTTATTTTTGAAATAAGACGTGACAATTTACAAAAAAAAAAAATATAGTAAAATTATCATTTAATTCTATAAAAATAAATTGTTTTAGTAATTAAAAATTTTTATTTCTAGGAGATGTGAAAGATGAAGGTTGAAAACAGTTGTCGTGATTTTTTGATTAGAAAAGTTAAATTATTAATTATCATTTAATTTAAAAAAAAAAAACTTTCACGGATTGTTTTTTTTGGGGGAAAAGGGGTTGATGTGAAAAATAGTGTGAGACACCGGTGAGAAGTAGGTGATAGTTACTCGTGTGATTTTCGATTAAGAAGAAACAGTGGCGAATTCAGTATTGTTCGATAAAGATTCTGTTTTTCTTTTTTGGAGTAGTGGCAAGAAAAAGGTGTGACGTAGGGGGCTAAACACCTCAAATCTTGAGAAGTCCCATCATATAAAACGTGAAAATAAAGTGACGAAATAATATTTCATTGGGTGTTCGAACCTCCTCCATAGAAGTTTCCCTAGAAGTTACATCTTAGCTTCACTTTTAGCGAGAGTTTTTAAAAATTTCAAGCGGGGATCTAACTCCTTGAACAGTGGCGAAAGAATGACGGGATTTTGGAGTCGAAACTCCCGCCGAAATTTCTTGATTACCTCGCATGCCTTTAGAAAATAATCGTCAACGAGGATTTTGCCAAAAAATTTTTGTCAAAACCTTCCCAAAAACTGTGCTCTATCTACGCCACTGTCTCTGGACATTCCCCGTCTATGGCAAAGCTTTCGAAAAAAAAACCTAACACTGTTTGGCAGTTGCATTGTTTTCAATGTTCTCAAAAATTAATGTTTTGATTTAAAATGACATTTTCACGAGCAAGTTTTCAATTGTACCCATTTTTCAATTTACTTTATTGTTGTTTAAAATACTAAAATGCAAGCACGAGCTCATCGTTTTTGAGGATGGAAACTACGGCACAGTAACACATACGTAGCCGAGATATTATGAATTCCCATAAGTAAAAAATGAGCATGATTCGGTAAAAATTGTTTTTAACGAACGAAGTTTCGTAACTTCATTGAATAAACGAAGGGCTATTATTATCTTCGTTAGCTCAATAAAATCGGAAAATCAGATTCCAAAAAAGCTGACACAAAAGGGTTTTGATGCTTTAGCATAATAATAGCAGAATTATGCATATTTTTTCCTTTTCCTTTCGGCAATTAACATATTTCAGAAATATTATTAATCTAAAAGTTAAATTGTACTGAATAATTACCTATTTTTTTGGGATAAGGCAAATTTAAGTTGTTCATAATATCGACGAATTCGGGTAACGATTTCGTTAGTCTGGCATTGTATGATTTTTCTTCCCACACAGTAGTCACGGTTTGTCCTGCAAACCAAAAAAACGAATGTGAATCATATGAGTGATATTCTACAACTGAGTTCGCACGCTGTAGAATCGTGAAACATGAACAGATAATACTCGAAGTGATTGATGTTTTATCAGTTTAGCAACGCATATACTCGAGTGAATTAAACAGATTTTCTTGCGTAGGTATGAAAAATTTCGACGAATTCTAACAGTAATATGTTTTTGCATGTAGGAGCTATTCAATGTGGTACCTATATAGCATCGAAATTTTACCTTTATAATCATGAGCAGGATACAATTTGAAATTATCAGGTAAACCGAAAATTATTTCATGAACCGATTTATATAACGTTTCCGGATTTCCTTCCTGAAAATCGGTACGGCCACAACCTCTAATCAAGAGCGTGTCTCCGGTAAAGGCAATACCTTGTTCATTAGAAATGTAAGTCATACAACCTGCGGATGAAAAAAAAAACGGATTACAGCAAACCTACTACGATTTTTGAACACTTGAAAGATAGATATACATTTTATATGGTGCCAATAATGATAATTCGTGAAAAATACCAACGACAGATCAAGCGTTTAGTGAAATATGCGACTTAGAAGGTACAGAAACTGAAAATAGGTAGTTAGAATAGACATTTTTGGCGAAAGAGATTTCTGAAGAATTCTTTGAGTATTTTTAATCGGGATTTTTAATGATTGAGCACGATAAAATGGGCCACATCTTTTTTCATTTGACAAGCAAATTACTGAAAGGCATTTGTTTTCAAGGATTTCTCAACTAAAATATAATAACACCAGTGTAAGTTTGAGATACTTAATTAAAATACTGTGTAATTGAGAAGACACCTTTTAATCAACGAAAATTTTAAATATTCAACGTACGCTTGCACATTGAACGATCTCATAATATAATTTCGAATCTAACGCCAATCTAAATACATGGATGAATTCATAACCAAGTTAATATATTTCAAAATCATTAAGATAATTTCGATTAGTTACAGAAAAACAAATATAAACTATTGAACGAATTATTGATAACTTTAAACAGATTTACGTTTAAGGGGTACACGTGAAGAGAAATAAATTAAAACTCATTCATTCCAAACCTGCTGATGATGCGATTGCGATATCACATGAATTTACTTATGTTACAAATCTAAATCGAACGATATAGAAATAATATGCAAATATGAATACGGAATACTGTTAAAATATTCCATACATCGTAATCGTTGACATTAAAATACTTTCGTTTTTCAGATATATTAATTTGTCAAACTGATCGAAGAGAATGATTTTTGAATGGTTGGAACATAAATACCTACGTTTAACTAAACGAACAATTTTTACAATGAGATCTGATCCTACATAGAAACTGGTTATAAATATGAAATAAGCTCCACAAAGAAAGAATTCGGGATTTTAACAACTACGGTAGCAGAAAAATGACAACCTACAAAAAGACAGAACTACGGCTCTCAACTATACTTAATTCCATACAAGTACTCAGATTTTTGAAAGTTTGAATAAATTGAAGTGAACGCCCTCTTTATATATAGTTTCAATAACCAATTCAGGTAATAATTACAAAATAATGAAACACACACTGCGAATACAACTACAAATTCGCAAAAGACACAATTTGATTATCGAATGTCGATCATTCGTTGAAAAAATGATTAATCATTTTGAATAGGATGATAACGAAGATCAAGATTAAACGCAGTGATCGACATAACTGATGAAGATTTAATCTTCATACACTTACCATTCGTATGCCCAGGTGTAGATTTAGCGATAAGTTCATGTCGACCAAATTTCACTTTACTGTCCGAGTCCAACAAAATATCAGCTTTAGCACCACTCGCTCGCGATATAACACTTTGACAGCCAGGAATCAATTGTTTCAGTTTACCGGTACCAGTAACATGATCCGCGTGCATGTGAGTATTCACTAAATGTGCAAAGAATAACATTAACTTAAATCAAATAATATCCTTTGAATCGAATCAGTTTGTCTTACTGCAGTAGATAAGTTTCAGTCCTTGCTGTTGCACAAATTGAGCATCTCGTTCGGCCAATTCAAGAACAGGATCGATGATAATCGCATCTTTCGAAATGGTGTCTGCCAATAAGTAGGTGTACGTGCAGCTTTCCCGATCGAATAACTGCGACAATGATGAGAACATACATTATGTAGAAAATACGAAGTTAAACTCGAAATTTGAGTTAAAGACTATAATAATATACTTCACCTACCTGCCGGAAAAGAAAATCATTTGAAAACTGATGTTCATTCGTCGGCACACTCATGATCTTTCGAAGGTGGATGGCGAAAAAGTTAGCTTTTGAAACTCTGGTAAGATTAGTACAAACGATGGAGATGTTTCTGATGATACTATACGGTGACATAAACGTTGGAGAAATTTACTGCATCAATGTTCTTCTGTCTTCAATGTTTCTTCAAGTATAAGATTCGTCAAACATACGATCGGTTACTCAACGTACGATGTGCGCATTTAGCTGATTCACTAATGGGTTTCCCATGAAGATGAAATTATCAAACATGAAACACGATGATAAGCTTTATTAAATTGACAAGGCCGACGGGTATTAGTAATCATGACGCTTCTCAGCTCCTCTAGAATAATTCGGTGCCTCTCTCACTTGTGATTGTGTTGTGACTCCATTGAAAAAAATAAAAAAACATTACCCAAATAATATAGTAATTACATTTCTGACCGTAATGTACATGTATACCGCTATCTTTTAACTCGTAACGTCGAGTACCATACTCATAGGCGAGTACCTACAGGTATATTGTGTATTGTGCGTCGGTGATTTTTTCAAGAATAAGTTTTAAAGTGGTTGAGGTGGAGCGGGTGAGGCAAAACTTTTTGTCTTTGAGTATCACTACCAATAGTACCAGTGCTAAATTTGAACATGTTGAATTGTCGAGGAAGGTGGGCACCACGATATAAAAAATGCTTAACTTTTACGAGATGAAACATATTCTTTTCATTTAAAATTTTTGAACTAATCATAATTTTGTAGGCCTGCGTGATACGGATGTTAATTGAGGCGTTGACCGTTGACAGAATCGTAGTATCAACAATACAAAATTCAAAAACGTCCGGATTTCCATCTACAATCCACATTTATTGGTGGAAAAATACAACTATTACATTCATCGCAATGGCGGGACGTGGGGAAAAGCGCCGATCATGAGTCCTACATCACGAATATATAGGTTAGTCAAATTCTTCTGTACACAATATATATATGGATATAATATATTTCCACTTTTTGCTCATTTTGGAATTTTTTGGGAGTCCATGGAGCCTCCGCTGTTTTACCTACGGAAATGAATTTATGTTGAAATTTTTGAAATTCATCGGCTAGTTTCGGAGGAAGGAGTTCTCAGAGTTGCAAACCCACCATGTTGTCATCGCGGCAACTCTCGTAAATTACTAGATTTTGGCTTGAAATTTTTATGGCAGTTGGAGGCTACTAAGGACTGGTTTGGTATTGAATTTGACCGAAATCGATCCCCTGGTTTTCGAATGGCAGCCTTTACAAAATTTAACATTTTTGGAAACTGAGGTTGATGTGCGGCAGAGATATTTTTCATACTTTCTATTGAGCTAAAAGGCTTAAAATTGGTATGAGGATGCACCAGTATTCCATCTCGATGCGTTTTTTTTCTAATTTCTGAAAATGTGAAAAGGACAGCAGACATGGGCCAAAAACACGTTTTGAAGCCGAATTTTTTCCACTGTTAGTTGGATGTGTGACCATCAGGAATTATTTGTTCTTTTTTTTAACCTAACATGTTCTTACTGATAAGATTTCTCAGAAATTTTATGGACTGGTGCTCATGTTCTGATAAACATGGACACTCTCCCCAACTGTGATTTATGGTCATCACTTTTTTACAGCCTGACAAAGATAGGTTGCCGACTAGTAATTATATACAGAGTGAGTCTGGTAAAATGTCCTTTTAATAAAAAACTGTTAGTTTTAAAGTAATGTTGCCACTAACGCCAGAAATGAAAAATCATTGATAAAATTTTTTTCGTTAAATTTAAAAAATCTAACTCCCTTAAAAACCAAAAAAATGAATAAAAATGCTTTAAAAAGAGAAAAATAATTTTTTTTTATTTGTTCAGTAAAGTCTACTGTAATTAAAATTAAACAAAAAAGCATTATAGTAAATTATTAATTTTTTACAAAAAATAGAACCAACTTTAAGCACAGTTTAAACACTCATCTCTATTATCCAATTCTCAATCTGCATTTTGTAAAGTTGGGAAATTTTAACTTTTAGAGAATGGTGACGACATGACAAAAAAGAAATACAAGGAAGGAAAGGAAAGAAAGAAAATAATACAGAATAAATTTTAAGTTTGGCAGTTTAGTTGGACAGCAAAAAGGCGAGTGAAAAACATTGTGAGATTTTGTTCGTTCGCAGCTTTGTTCCGTCGCATTATCTGGCTTTAGATTTGCATGGAGGGGATAGCGCATAAAATATTCTACTGTTGAAAAGTTTTCTGGTCATATTCTGTTGAGTTTAAGCAGAGTTAAGCGTGTTTGAATTTCGTGTGTATTCAAAATTCTTCATCTCACAAAGGAATACTCTCTTTGTTTGTGACGTCACGATCTATTGATGTTTTGCTTATCTTGTTATCTGACAATAGAAACACGTTGCGATGTTTTCTTCCGTATCGCAGGTGGGTTTGTTTATTCGTGTCGTGTTTTATTTGCACGCATTTTTTCTCCGCTTATCTACAGAATTTCTTTTGTTTGCCAAAACTCCGGATTCTCACTTATTTTTGAGTGGGTTTACAGAACTTGTAGCAGATATTAACTTTTGTGAATATTTTATTTTCTCCAAGCCAATGTCTCAGATTTGCAAGTTGAAGATTGGTTCTTCAGCTTACCTCGTTTTCATGGGCATAAGGAGGCCAATGGGTCGTAATGTATTTTGACAACATCATCATTAAACTTCACTGATTTCTTTATTTTTGTTTTCTTTTAGTTTGTGAATTTTGTGTTGTATCACTGTTTTCGACTGGTTTGTCCTCAACTTTTTGTATTTGTGTGTTATTGGACAGTTCAGTCTGTGTATTTTCTTCTACTTCCTTCTGTGTGATCTTCTTTGCTGCTCTTTGGAGAATTTTTCTGTCGTCATTTATAAGGTACGCAGGCTTCGATCTATCGATTGAAATGGTTTTTTCTTCACCTGCAATTAGTATCACAAAGTTTTTGTCATCTCGTGATACAACCTTATAAGGACCGGCGTATGGTTTCTCCAACAAAGATCTTATTTTTTCATCTTGAAGAAACACATGAGATGTTGTGGCCAAGTGTTTGGAGACATAAATCTTCGGTTGGTCATGACGAGCTGCTTGATTCAAAAAGCTATTTGCATCAGTCCGTATGTTTTGGACAAGCATTTCAGGGCTAATTTCTTTCAAGAGGGTGAAAAAGTCCCCTGGTAGGTGTAGCTCATTGCTGAGTGCCAACTGTGCTGCAGAGTGACCTGTGTCGGTTTGAAGAGCAGATAGAAGGCCCAAGAAGATGGTTGTTAGTATGTTAACCCATCTCTTGGTGTCACAAGCCATGATGGAGGCTTTCAAAGCTCTATGCCATTGCTCAACTTTTCTGTTGGCTTGAGGATGGTAAGCTGTGGTGTGGTTATGTTGTGCACCAAGCTTCTTAGACAACTCTTGAAAGAGCGAGCTTTCAAATTGGTGACCCTGGTCCATAATGATGACATCAGGTATGCCATAGCTCGCAATCCAGGTGTTGTATAGCCTGGCAGCTACTGTAGGAGCTGTCATCTCATAGAGAGGAACTGCCTCTGGCCATCGAGTTGCTCTATCTATCATCATCAACAGGTATCTGTATCCTTGGGATGGGGGTAATGGACCCACCAAGTCTATATGAATTGTTTTAAACTGCTCCATTTGTTTAAAAAATTTGAAGGCGAACGAGTTTGTCTTCCACTTTGGACTCCTGGCAATTCAGGTAACTGCGTTGCAGTCAGACTTCATTGTGGCCAAACAAATCTTGATGATACTAAACCAGCAGTGCATTTTGGTCCAGGGTGCGATAGATTGTGCACACTACTGAAAGCCAATTTGCAATACTTTGTCAGCAGGAATGGCCTATTCTTGCCTGTACTAATGTCACATGTTAATAAAACATTAGTATCAGGGATTTTCCTTTGTCTCAATTTAAGAGCTGTGTCATTGTTTTACAACAGTTCCTGCAGTTCTACATCCCTTAACTGTTCTTTAGCTATTTCAGTGTAAGGTAATTGAGACAGTGCTGAGATGGCTTCAATCCTACTAAGAGCATCAGTTGGAGTGTTGAGTTCTCTACTTATATACTGGATGTCCGTAGTCAATTGTCCAATGTAGTCCAATTGTCGAGCTCTTCTCAGGGAAGCTGGTTCTGTCTTTTGTGTGAAAGCATGTGTTAGGGGTTTGTGATCTGTATACACAGTGAAACATCTACACTCTAATTGGTGCCTGAAATGCTTCAACGCAGCAAATATTCCCAGTAACTCCCTGTCGTATGTGCTGTAGTTCTTCTTGGTTTATGATAGCTTTCTGGAGAAGAAAGTGAGCGGTAACTTCTTGTCATTGTCCTTTTGGTACAGAGTTGCACTAATAGCAAAGTCAGATGCGTCGGTAGCGACACATAATAGCAGACTTTTGTCTAGGTGAGCGAGCAGAGTTGCATTTGCCAGTGTTTCTTTGATATTGTCAAAGGCTTTTTCAGTGTCTTCAGTCCAATCAAGTGGAGTCTTATCTTTCTTTTTATTTGTTTTAATCAATGCAAACAGCTTACTTTGTTCAGCTGCAGCATTTTTAATACAACGTCTGTAGAAATTCACCATCCCCAAGAAACGACTAAGTTTGGTGATGTTTGAGGGTTTTGGGAAATTCAGTATGGGCTCTACCTTGGTCTACAGAGGGGAAATGCCTTTGGTCAAAACTTGGTAGCTGAGAAAGTCAATCTTGGTTTATCTAAATAACCTTTTCCCCACATTGATAGTAAGTCCAGCAGCATGTATACGTTGTACAATAGCTCTTACATTCTTCTCGTGCTGTTGCTTACCGCCTTCTGAGCAAATGCCTATGTTATCTAAATATGCATAGGCAAACGGAAAATCCATAAACAGTCCTTTGATAAATCTCTAGAAAGTTTGTGCAGAATTTGGTATTTAGGGCCCTATAGTCCCCAAAGATTCGCCACTCTCCACTTGCTTTCGATAGGGGAACTCCATGAGCTCTTCGAGGGGTGACATATGCCTTCCCCGATGATGCAGTCATAGTATTCCCGTGCCACTTTTAGTTTATCAGGCAGTAGCCTACAGGCTCTAGCATGGCAAGGCGGTCTTTGGTCTATATAAAATGAACAGTATCATGTTTATAGGTAGGATGCCTGCAAATTGAGGGTTGAGTAACTCCAGGATAGTCAGACAGAATCTGTAGGAATTGTTCGTCAACTTTTGTGCAACTGGATATATTTGTGTCCAGTTGGTAAGCTAGCGTTTAGCCTTCCACCCATAGACCAGTATTGTTGTCTATGATCTTTCCATTTTTAAGGTCGATGACCAGGCCAAAATGGGCAAGAAAATCTGCGCCCAGGATCGGATTTGGAACATCCACAATTGTGAAGGATCACGTCATGTCTCTTCGCAAACTGGTGCTTACTTTGCTGGATTCTATTCCATAAGCTGGAAGGTTTTGACCATTCACAGTTCGGAGGTAGTATTTTGGAGGAAATGCCTTTAGATTTTTACTTACTGGCAATATACTCAAGTCAACACCTGAGTCAATAAGGTAATGTCTCCTGTTAGTCTGGTCCTTGATGAACAGGAGGCATGAGTACTTTTTTGAGGGATCTTCGGGCGCATAGACGACCCTTATTTCCAGCTTGATGGGTTTGGTTTCTTATAGGTTTTACCCCACCACTGGCATCTGTTGTTGTACTTGGTGGCCTCCACACCAAATCTATTGAGGAAAAAGCAGGATTTATCATCCCAATTTTGAGACGGAGATTTGGGGGATGATGGTCTTCTAGGGGGAGTTGGACTCTGACCCCTGGTAGAATTGCTGTTGCAGTCTCTCGACTGAGACTTTCTATCTGTATTTCAATTCCTGCTCTTTGACTGGTTGTTATTTCTACCATTTCTTTGTTTGTTATTATTATTGTTATTTATCTTCCTCTTTGAACAATTTGGGCTCTATGCTGAGCTAGTTCTCCCATCTCTGCTGACACTGCACTAATTGAGGATGCTGATCTCAAATGTTCCAGTGCGCTATCAACACTTTTTGCCAAGAAGTCAAGGTCCTTGGAATTGTTGATTACTGTGGTACCCACAGCAGCCAGACACTGCAAAACATTTTGGGGCACTTGTTTGCAGAACTGGTTCCCAATGACTGATGGTGACACAATATTATCGGCCTTTTGTTTCATTTTGGCCATGAAGATGGAGGGTTTGTCATCTCCCATCTTCATTCCACCCATTGGCTCAAAAGGCGACCACTCCTCAAGGTGCAAACTGTTATTTTGTGAGGGTTAACAACAGTTACCAAACTCAAGGCTTTTGGCCTCCTGATCCGTTTTTGTGTCTCCAGAGTATCAGAAACTGTAGAGTCTCTGGTTGAAGCTAGAGGAGTTGGTGGATGAGGGCAACTTTGTTCCTCCAGGTCTTCTTCTGTTGGTTCCCTTCTGGCAAATATATTTGGAAGGGGGGGTTTAAGTTCCCACTTTTAAAGTCAGACCTCTGCTTCGACAGCCAAAGGTGTCTAGGTCTGTGAAAAAATATTTGTATCCACAAGCGAGTAACTCGCCAGCACACCACATCTAGTTTTAGAATTAACACAACGCCCCTAGACACCCACGACGTAGCCAAAAAAATCACGTCGAGGTCACCACTGTGGAATACCTTGTTGTGAGAGATATTCACACAAGAAGGTCTTCTATAGAGTTTGCGTGTTCTGCCACTTCATACTGTAAAGTGTGAGAGATATTCACACAAGAAGGTCTTCTATAGAGTTTGCGTGTTCTACCACTTCATACTGTAAAGTATGGGAGAGCCAAATCCTTGGCAAACACTGGCAGTTTTGTAGCCAGTTTTGAGAGTTTATATACCGGATTTGGTACACACACACAGACACACATACGTACATATACGTATGTGATTATGTCATTTGTTACGTCGTTTCTTGCTTCTGTTGAGGTGATAAGAAATGACGTAACGCGTTTGGTACCAGGCTGTGACATTACCAAGATTGTTATCGGGTAATTGATCACAGCCCGTGCAATGTATCGTACGTACAGGTACGAACATACAAGCGCACAAGTGTGTATATGATTTAACGTCATAGAGAAGATTAATGCTAGCCTTTGGGTGGCGACTGTCATCAAGGGGTGCGAGCCTCTATTACCTCATATGAGTAATGTCCCCACAATTTTATTCTCGATATATGTTATAAAAATATATTTTTGAAATTCTCCAGCTTAAATTAAATTATAAAAATTTTTTCTAATTTTCATATCTTAGTGAACCATGTACTTTTTTATTGAAGTACATGGGTTAACTTTTGTATCCACTTCAATATAATTATTTTATTCGAATTCAATAATTTTCAGATATTTCATCATATAATGTAGATGATAAATTCTGAATGAAACATTATAAAATTAGACGCATAGACTAGTATTTATGAACCTTACCCCTAAAAGGTTGTGTAAGAATTAATAATTATTTATTTACGGCATCGCTTTGATCATATCAGTTAGCTACTTATGTAAGTATTTATATAACCTATACTGTACTTACGTACAGGCTACTGTACTTGTGTGATTCTTCTCATTACCTTCAGTAGTATTCAAATTTTCTTCTAGTCCATCAGTGATTTAGTTTTGAAAAAAAAAAAAAAATTAAACAATCTGCGTATGATTTTGTAATTAGTGCAATGTTTAGATCAAAGAATTGTTTGTTGAATTTTTTTGCCCTAAATGATGCAGGTGCAAAGAGAACAATGTTTTTAACAATTTCGAAAAAATCTAATTTAATTCCTTCAAATTTTGACGTTGTCATCATTGGAGGCGGCGCCATTGGGACTTCTATTGCATATTGGATCAAACAAAAAATGAATACGGCCAAAGTTTTGCTGGTAGACAAAGACTTTACGGTAATATAATTATTTTGTAAAACATAAGTGTTTTTATTGGGGGGGGGGATAGAGATCTCATTATAATGGTTTCGTACGGTTTTATATTTTTATTTTAATTACAAAATGTGAGAATGGAATTGAGGGGATGTGCTCATGAAATTTTCGATTTTGGGGACATCGAGACTCACCTTTGAGGGCTCTTTTAAACCATATATTTATATTACAACGAAAAACACCAATAGTAATGGTAGGCTCTGGGCTGTACACAAAAATTATATCAAATGTGAGGCCCCAAATCATTGTACATCATAACCATACGTATCAATGATCAAGGCCTGAGGGTCATACTATCCATAACAACTAATATTTTTAAAATCTGAGACTAGGCCAAAAATGGCCCTTATCAACCATTATTATTCAATATGCCTATTTAAGTCATTAAGTTTGAATAGCTTTCAGGAATTTATATGTCACAGATATTGTTGAGGGCCAAGAAAATGAGAGTCTATTCAACAGTTTGCCTGTGCTAAAGGGGAGTCAAATAATTTTCACCACATTAATTGATGAAATATTATAAGTTGATAACCAAAAAAGTCGCTACCACTTGTAAAATAACTTCCAGAGAAGAAAGCATCGATTACTTTTGGACTACGTTTGTTTTAGTTGATGATGGAGAAAACGAATTAAAAACTCTTGCGCAGAAAGCTTCGCAAGAAAAAGTAGATCTTTGTTTAAAAATCACCTGTATCACCAACAGTCTTCTAATAAAGTAATATATAAAATATTTATATATTTGGAAAGAAATTACCAATATACCACAAATACGATGCATGCGATTAGATAATATACCAACTAAGTATCATGTTTTCAAAATATCTTATGAATGTGTCAAAAATCATTATTTTGTTGTGAAATGAAAAATTATAATAACCACAATTTTAGGAAATAATTCGAAGGTTTTCTTTCCTGCAGTCACGAGAATTGTGAATTATATAAAAAAAGAAACAAAACACTTATAAGAGAAAAAAATATCCCACATTGCAAAGCAAAGGATAGTGCAGTTGTTTACATTCTGGTAACGAAAATAGTAGAGATTTTAGTGTTCGTGTTCAAATCTAATAAAAGTCAGGTGGGGGGTAGGCGAAAATTGACCTTTTTCTGAGATCGTGTTTGTTTTAGGTTAAAACGAGTGGTTTTCTCGATGAAGACTAGAAAAAGAATTTTTCAGGATCATTATCAGAAGGGTAAAAGTGGGAAAATCACACTGAATAGCTAATAAGTTGGGAACAAATTCACCAATTAAAATCAAAGTTGGTAGATTTGGTCCTTGTATGAAAGGTACTCTTGTACTATATTTCGTAACTATTGAAAGAGAATTGCAACTTTGATTGAGATATCATGAAAAATAAGAAGCTCCAACAGCCCCAGGGAATGAACCATAATACCAATAGAAATCAAATTTGAAATCAAGTTCGATATACTTCGAATCAATATCTGTACCAAATTTTGTGACTATAGCTTAAAAATTACTCCTTCTAGAACCATTAATCGACCAAAACTGCAACAAAATAACCCCTATCAGATGTACCGTAAGGCCTATCTGCACCAAAGTTAGTAGGTATTATCCTTGACCCTAAGCTCATACGTATACCACATTTCAGATCCATAGATTGAAAATTTCGACCTGTACACGGTTGGATAAAAAATGCATATATACTAACCTACCGGACGGACTATGCTCTCGATCCATACCAAAAACAATAGGGTTCTACCTTGAGTGGATCCGAATATGTGTTTCAAATTTCGAAACCATCCGATCAAAATTACGCCTGGAAATGGAATCAGTGCAAAAGGGGTACATAAAAAAAAAAAAAAAATCAAAAATAATGCCAAAATGCTCAGAAAATCATGAAACGAAAAACGTACCAACTTCCACGCTTGGGTCCGAATACTCAGACAATTTTAATAAGTAGATTTTTTTCAAAAATCTACATTGATAAGGCAATGTCGTTTACGTCAGAATTCTTGTCTGTAATCTCACTGAATGGCTCAGTACTCATGAAAAGCATTGAAAAGTATGAAAATATAGGAATTTTAGATTCTAATTGTCTTAAAACGAGAAATAGCTACTTGTTTGAAATAAATGAAACTATAGAGGAAGCCTTAAGGAATAAAATAATAAGTCAAAGAACAAGAAATTCGAGTCCTTGGAAGTTGAGAAAATGTTTTAATTTGATGTTATCAGTGTACTTAGCCCTGAAGACAACTAATAACAACACTCAAAAACATCAATTTGAGGCACAATTTCATGTTTTTTTTCAATTCCTTCGGCTTTTAGAGGCTCAGATTTCTTGATCTTTGCCTTATACTATTCGTTAAAGCCTCCGCTAAAATTCCATTTATTTAGAACAGGTAACTAAAACTGAGGGAACGTTGTTTCTCATTGGCCGTTTAACATTTATACGTCATCTTCGTTGGTCATTAATGGTTTGTACGTAATATTACTCAACATCTTTAGAACCCAACTTACTTCCCTTACTTGGCACCGAGTATACATACGTACATTATGTAGTACCGTTGATAACTTGATATGTAATTAGTTATACACTGGTGCACAAAAACTTGCATAAACTTCTTTTTAAAAGGGGTATTTGAAAAAATTGCTTTGCGGATTGTTGTACATACAAAATATTGACACAAATTTATGTAGAACTGTTGAAATGTTTTGAAAAATTAAAACCTTTATAGTTCCTCCAGTATAGAGTATAGGTCACATCTATTTTTCACTCGTATCATTAAATATTGTCTTCCAGAAAAATATTGCTGGCGTTTCACCAAATACTCTCATAATACTCTCATGTAGGCGTTTTGTCTTTAAATATACCGAGTGACCTAAGTCGTGCAACCCAAACATTTAAATGTAAAAATTCAAAAAATAGAGATAGAGGGCTGAAATTTTGCACTCTCGTAGGAGTGGGTTTCTCAATTATTTATGCAAAATTTCAGTTATGTATTATAGTAGTCTAATTTGGAGTAATTTTTGATTTTTAATTTCAATTTTCGTATTTGTGGCTTAATAAACTTTAAAAAATTTTAAGTGGCCAAAGTTTTCCAAAAACTCTGAAACTCGCCCCAATAATGGAGGATGATTACCAAATTAAGCAGGTAATGTTTCCCTTCCTTATCTCAATTTTTTTTTCAAGAATTTTCCTGATGATCTGTACGCATAAAAAATAAATCAAAAAATTTTAAACTGCAAAAATTTTCAGAAAAATTTTGAAACATGGGATAATGATAGGGAATTGGTAACTCAATTATGTGATTATGCAACTTTTTGTACGCACTGAATAAAAAGTTTCATAACTGCTGATTACAGATGTTACTGAGAAAAAAACATTGACGTATGAAAAGTTGCAGACCCAAACAAATTTAAGGAAACTGTTATGACAAATTTCTGCTGTAAAGTGAGGTACTGCAGCAATGGGCGTATCAATGGAGGGGATGAAATAAAATTTTTGAAATTTAAAAATTTTTTTTATTTGTTTTGAAAGCATGGTATTGACCATGGAAAAAATTTATAAAAAACAAGGATGAAGGTACTGAAGTGAAACTTTACCCGTTTAATCAGATAATCATTCTCTATTATTGTACCAAGTTTCAGAATTTTTTGAGAACTTTTACCATTAAAAATTTTTCAAAATTTATTTTTCAAACGTGGAAAATTATGATTAGAAATCAAAAATTTCTCAAAGTAAGATTATTACAGATACAGAGCTGAAACTTTGCATGAATAATTGAGTAACTGACTTCTGCAACTGTGCCAAGATTTTGCCTTGTAACTCTTTTTCCAAATTTTTACATTTGAAGGTTTGGATTGGGTGACTTTTGGGTCACCCGGTATATATATGTATAGGTAAACTTGATATTGTTTTTATTTGTTCATCAGAAAGTTTCATTTGTGATTGGAATGTTTGTAAAGTTTTTTTTTATAACATCGTAATTTTTATATTTATTTATTTAGGTACATAGGTACCTATGTATTATTCATGTATAATATAATACTAATAAGTTAAGTACTTACATAATTATTATTTTTATGTTTCAGTATAAATCAGCATCAACAGTATTATCTGCGGGTGGTTTAAGACAACAGTTTTCTTTAAGAGAAAATGTTTTATTGTCCTTATTCGGGTCGGAATTCATTCAAAATTTCAAACCACATTCGTCTTCAGAGGATGAAAAAGCAGATTTTGGATTCAAACAGTGCGGTTACCTTACCCTGTGCTCAAAGGAGGGATGTGATGTTTTAAAAGAAAATCACCAGAATCAAAGGTAAATTACAAATGGATCTGTTGCACGGAAAGAAAATTAAATAAAATTCTGTTCCTTTACCGAATTTATTTAATTAATTTGGGTGTCGATATAAATGTAGGCCCAAGCTAAACGTAGATTATTATGAACCGTTTTTTTCAGCTATATTGGTGAGCCTAAATGAGCTAAATCATGGATTTTTTCTCTTATAAGCCAGATTTTCCTAATCATAAATACCTACTTGACGTAATTTTGAAAATACAAAAATTTATTAATGGAATGAAAACTGGTATCAATTCAAGTTATAATCACCCACACAATCAATGCGCACACCATATTATTGCAATACTCTGTGAAAAGAGACGAAGGAAAGCCCGTGAGCGTGGTAATGAGTGATAGTTAATTATTTTTAAACGTCTTTAATACGTAGATAGAGGTACTTGTATCATGCAAAAAGGTAGTGTTGGCTCGGGGCAAATTTTTCATGAAATGATCGTGATATTTTTATCTGCAAATATTTTCTTTTAATTTTCAAGAAATTATCGCATCAAAAAAAAAGAAACTCGAGTGCCGCCGTGGCAACAATTCTCATGAGAGATTGGTGTGTAAAAATGAAAACATTTGAACTATAAAAAAGAGACTAATTTTCTATTGTTTGTTTTTGTTTATTTACTTTCAAACTGCTAAAGATGATCGAAAAATTATACGGGGAATACATTTGTGCAAATGTTTTTCCCTTTCAGCTGTTTAGGTTGAATAGCAGCTGAAAAATCATCGAGTAGAGAGAAGAGAGGTTCCTGGATTCTAAAAATTGGCAAAAATTTTATTAGTTTCAATTTTTTATTTATTTTTTCGTTCGTTTTTAAATAACCAAAGATGTTTAAAAAACTATGTAGAAATTTAGAAAATTTTATTCTCATTTCAGCAACACCAACTTCAGCTCCCTAACTTAAATAGAGGCTGAGTAATCATTGAACGAAAACAAAAACAAAAGTTTAGGGTGGAAGGTGATTGAATGAAACACAACTTATGTCTAGTCAGTAATGTGGTTGTGTGCGTGTGCAACATGCATACTGCGCACAAATGCAACCACACCCCTGCACACACAAAGACACATTAACGAGACGTAGTCCTATGCAGGGACGTTCCGATAGGGGAGCTTGTGGGTGAGTCATCCCCCCAGCCAAAAAAATTAGACAGAAAATCCGCAAATTTTGAGAGCAGTTGGCAAATCCGAATATTTTTGACAAGTAGAATTAAAAAAAAAAAGGTTTTCAGTAGGCAATAAGTTTTGCGCGACACTAGCATCTGTATTTTAGAAAGATACTTAAGTACAGATTCGCTACTTAAGTAAATATTGTTTAAGTAGCAAATATTTACTTAAATATTGTTCTAGAATACGGTGGAACTCTATTGTATTCTGTCATATTATTTTGACTGTCTCAGTATGAAATTCTTCTGCTCATTTCTCAGACTGCAGCAGTCAAAATATTGTAATAGACTACAATAGAATTCGAGTGACGCCGTATTTTACTGCACAACACTTACTGCTCATGTGACATAGGCCTTAAAATCGACAGTCTGATGCTTATAAAGATAGGGCTACACAAATGAGTATATGAGTGTATGCGAGGTATCGCATTAATCCTCAGATTCAAATTGTATTGTATTTTCGAGCATTAATGCTGATCATCGTTCAACACTTGTCTGTGTATCTGAGGCCTAAGTCTCGCAAGTCTCGAATAGCCCTACCTGGAGCTAAAATGTTTAAACATCAAAAATTTAAAGAATTTTTTAAGGACACTTCTGTTCTAGACTAGCACGTTACATTTTTTACTGATTCATGGCTACTCCTTTCTCCACCGTTCAATAAATTATGGTGTTTTTATTAAACATAGTAAAAAAAATGATAATAAAACTAAGAAAAAAGTTCCAGAATACAAAATTGCTAATAAGTTTATGTAGACTCCAGATTAAGGCCAACCTATTTTGAATTTGAGTTTATCCTTAAAAATGAAAGAAAAAACAGGACAGAAAATAAGACAGGTTAAAATTACATTCATTTTACTTTTCAAAGTGGTCATTTTCTAAGTTGATTGCTGAAATTTCTTCCTTGAAAAAAAAAAATTTTACCCAACTAACTTTCATAATAAGTGATTGTCAATGAGTTACTAAGGTCGTGGCATGAGCCGTAGGAAAGAGCTGTTATTACCAGTCAACTATCGTGAATGTGCAAAGAAGTTGCATCCAACATTTTTTACTACAAATATTCCAGAAGATGGTTATTATTGTATTGGATCAATTTTTATGCACTTATATTATAGCTACCTTAACTCTACAAAATATTATTTAGGACTTTAGTATCAGTCCACTAAAGTGCGCTGTAATCTGGTTTGGTTATTGTAATTACCTGTATAGTGGGTTTGTTCTTTTTTTTAATATCCTCAATAATACGTTAAAGATGAAAGGTTTCCTCTCAGGATATTTGTTACTGTGGATGTGTACTGTGCTTTTAATGACGTGGAAATAGACATCCCCAAAAAATTCAATCATAAATTTCATGAAATGTGTGCAGCTTAAAGCTTAGGATGTGCAGAATGTAAAACTCGTGATAGCTCTATTTTCATCTTTGACATATTTTTGTACCCCAACGATAGGTATAGGACATTGGTCATTTCTTTATTTGCCTTCCACTGTATTATCAGTAATGAAAAATTGAACAAAAAAGGATCTAGTTGAGAAAAAGACTAATTTCCACATTTGTGAAGAAATTAAATTTTTTTTCTCTGTTTAAAATAAAGAAGTAATTGAGAAAAAACTGATTTCCACACTAATGAAGAATTTAATTTTTTTTTTCAATGATTCAAATTATTAATTTGGAAATTTCTCTCTTTTGCTAACCAAAATCGATTCAGTGTATGAGCTGCCTAAAATATTTCTCTATCTATTTTATAAACTGCGGGTTATGAAACTTTACTTTTTACGATTGGTTCGCAATATAAGTGGTTAATATTTCTTTTTATCTTGGTCAACATTACTTTAATTGGTGCCTTTGTTAAATATAAGTAGGCTATTAGTAATTACATGAGATCACTAATATAACCTATTGTTTTTTTCTCTAACAGAAAGTGGGGAGCTCAAAATAAGCTTTTAACTCCACCTGAAATCAAACAAAAATTTCCGTGGTTAAATATTCATGGAATTGCTCTTGGATGTCTGGGCTTGAAACATGAAGGCAGGTTAGTATAGAAAATGCACATAATATTTGTATTATGTACGAGGTACCTATATATACTGAAGTGGCCAGAACGCAGCGTGACATTTTAAAATTCACGAAAATAAATTTGTTTTTGGTTCTGTGGGAAATAGCTTTGATCCCTGGTTGTATCTAACAACTCTGGCTGCTGAAACCAAGAAACTAGGAACTTATTTTGTAGAAGGTCATCCGGTGGAATTTTCCTGGATTGAGAAAAAAGGGTCAAAAGGCAATGTGACTAGAGAAGTACAAAGTATAATGGTAAGTTTAAATTATTTGCAGAGCTGGAAAAAAATTATATTACTGTAGAGTAAAGTGGGGCAAATGGACACACAGGGCAGAAGTACTTTTGAACTTTAGCGCCCTCTATAATTACAGATTTTAAAAATTAGCATCACCATTAAATATGTCATACTACAACATACCTCACAGCCAAAAATCTTGGAAATATGTGAGATGGTGATAAACTTATGACAAAATATAAATTTTTCATATGTTTGATGTAACTTTTCTAACATTTATAAGAGTTTGTGTTTAATAGTTGGTAGATGCTGAAGCCTGGGGGCAAAAATAATATCCCATAATGAGGTAAATATCAGACTTATTCCGTGAAAATTTTAGCCCCATCCCTCCTGTCTCAAAACCATAAACAGAGAAAAAATAATACTGTGTTATTATCTTCAGAAATAATTTTGAATAAAAAAAATTTCATTTTAGGGCAAATGTACGCGGATCAAAGTGGGGCAAAAGTCCGACTGAGTTATTCATGAAAATGAGATTATATAATTGAATTACAACTGTTTCTCTCATTTTTTTTTTTTTTTTTTCAAAAATTATATACGCGTAATAGAGAGACATCCTATTAGCTTTCAAACTTTGTATAAACTGAAGATTGAGAGAGCTAATAGTATGTCTGTTCGCTCATTAGCCAGAAAAAAAAGTGAATGAAGCTGCTCTGAGAAAAGTGTTGAAAAGAGGTAACAAATTTGGAAATTTATTATAAAGAGTGAAAATTTGTAGTTCTAGATTTTAATAAATATGTCTGTTTATAATTTCTGTAGGCAACACTGTTGGAAAATTAGGACCTTTAGGAGTGTTTTCTCCGAGGAACAAGAAAATGAACTTGTTACGCATGGTTTCTTTATGGTAGCGGAAAAAATAATTTCTCTGAGTGATATCCTTCCATTGCCAAAAAAAAAAATTGAAGTTTTTCACTAATCAATTTTTATAAACATAGGTATAGTTTTTTCATAATTTTATTTTCATTTTCAGACACAGAGTAAATGACACCCTAAAGGGAAAAAATCTACAGTGGTTACTGCTAGCCCAAATGTGGAAAGTTTAAGATTGAAAAAAACAGTTTGCTAGAATAAACAGGCAAAAGTGAATAACCCGAAAATATTGAGGGAAAATAAGAAGAATATTGCAAGGGCAAAACAGAAAACAAAAACTGTGCCGAGAAAGTTACAAGCCACCTGCAAAAATCAGTTGATCTTCCCTGAGCCACCTAAACAGGCTACACCTTCTGTAAAGGAATATTACTGCCTAATTTGCAACGAACCATATTCAAATTCCAGATCAAAAGAGATTTGGATCCAGTGTAATGCTTGTGAACTTTGGGTGTATCAGTAATGTTCAACCTAAAATAACATAAAGTTTTTTATGGGTGATCTGTGTTAGAAATATTAATTGAATTTTATTTTATTTTATTTTATCCATGATATTTTAGTTTTTTCAAATAAAAATGCTTAATTTAAAATAATTTATAGGACATGGGGCAAAATTCCTATTTGACAAATTTTTTTTAATCACCCCCAGCTCCACCTCTACTTATTTTTCAATGCAAGTATGGGCTTATTTTGATGACGAAGGATTCAAACTACCATATAAACATTAAAAATTGTCTGTATATATAAGTTATATTTTTTTACAAGCCAAAAATCACTAAGTGCGTCTTTTTACCCCACTTTAGTCTACTTTGCCTAAGTTATACCAATTTCGATATTAATGAATTTTTTTAATAAGAATTTTTATATTTAATTAGCTCAGAAAATCTAATGGTGAAATACAAAAAGTAAACTGTTCAAAATTCATTTTGGCAGCCGGTGCACAAACAGGATATATTGCCAAAGAATTACTACTTTTGGATGAACGAGGAAATGGATTACTTCAATTTGAGATTCCCATAGAGCCTAGGTACTTAATTACATTTTCACCATTGATTAAAGAATGGTTGCTTTATTAGTTTTCTTAAGTAGCAGGGTGTGATTACAAAAATCTATAGTCTTTTTACATTTAGAAGTATGGGTGTTGTTAGGATTGTTCTCAAGGAGGTGCAAAACAAAAAACAAAAACTCTAGCAAAGCAAGCAAGGCTAGAAAAATTTAGGGTTTTTTGACAAAAATAAATAAATAAATAAGTGTATTAATAACATCAAAATATGAAAATTATTTGGAAGAATGCTGGGTATTATTATGTTTAAAATGAAGTTTCAAGGAAATTCATAATGAAGTAAAATAATGAAGTGTATTGTGAAGTTATAAAAATTTTACGCACGTTATAACGCTCCAAAAGTGAAATATAATACGATGTAATAGACAAACCATATGGTTAATCTGGACCAAAAATAAAAATTACAACCTGTACCAAGTTCAACATAAATAAGTATATGTATATACGTATATGTAGGTATGGCAACGGGTGACAGATGAACAAGTGGTCCAGTGGACTTACAATACACAAACTAGCTTTTTGCGCTCACAGCTTTACTTCGTCAGTACTGTCAATTTATATACTGAGCTCGGTTCACACATTTACATGAACACATAAGAACATGCATTGCCTTCTGCAGTTGTGGTAGTGAGATGTGTATACATATATGCATAAATAATACATGAATATGAATTTCAGCAAATTGTGCCAAAATTTTTCTATGGTTATGAGATAAAAAACAAACCTACCTCATCCCTGGGTCTCAATACAAGATTAATTTTAATAGGTAGATTTTCCTCAAAAACTTTCATAAAAGCACACTTTAGTGTTTATAGGCAAATGGAATGAGTCATTTAATGTGATACACATTCTTATTTTTGTCTGGTAACACTGTATAATTTGTTGTTTTAGTTTCCACTGAAACAACAAAATTTATTTCCTTTGTTATGCGTGCCCTTGTTGAATACAAGCAAACAAATCTGCACACTAACGAATTTTTCTTAGCCTACTTCTGTATTTCCTTTTGTTTTTGTACCGAAATTTTTACAAAAACTTGTACGAGATATGGGGGGGCCACATTCATCTTTCAGTTTTTACCCCATAATGAAAATCGAAATATGTAGGTACTACATTAAAAACGTGAAAAAAAGAAAGTAAGAAACTGGGATTAAGTACCATGCGTGGTGTTTTTAAAACGATAAAAGAATATAAAAGAAAGAATAAAGTGCACCTCCTTGACCCCTCCACAGATAACCATAATTTTTGAAAGCTTTAAAGCTCATCTTCAATACCTCTCTTCGGCTATATGCGCAAATAAGCTCTCAAATTTGAAGGGAGGGTTACGATATCGTCTCTAGGAATGATAATTCAATTTAGAGGACTTCACCCGCCTTGGCAACCTATTTATACTGCTGTCCAAGACTCTCCATATTTATTAATATGATAGTATATTAATTTAAATAAACTATTTACATTCGCAATTTTCACAGGAAGCGTTTTATTTATTGCTACGAGAATCCGGATATTGAATTAAATGCTCATGTACCCATGGTTATTGATCCTTCAAGGTTTTACGTAAGGTAATAATTTTCCAAAAGGAATAATATTATAGAAATTACATATTTTCATAAAATTTTGCTTGAAAATGGGAAACCGAGGATGATAATTTTGTTAATTGGGTAAAGCGGTACTCAGTGGCCCTCATTTTACATTACTGCCATAAAATGAGCTCTAATTAAGATTTTTTTTTTTTTTTAATAGGTAGATAGGTACAAGCTTTCTGCACATTTTCGCATAAAGATCAACTCCCCAAATTAGTTAGAACTCAAATTATTACTAAAAATAAGAAGGCCTTATTTTGAGCCACTGTTGATCACCGTCTGTACACAGTGGCACACCTTATGGTATACAGGGGCACATATAAAAAAGTTACCTTGAAGTAATTCTCAAACTTCCATGAAAAAAGTAAAATGAGAGTACCTATATGTAAAAATCAAAGCATTCAAATGCCAAATGGGATTTCATTTCATCAAATTTACATAAGTGCTTTGATATCAATTAATCTTAGATATTAGGTGGGGTATATAAAAATACATTGATACGTAAATTTTTGCATAAGTGTCTCTATTCCTGTGTTTTCCCCTGCGCACTGTGTTACAGTGTTGTGAGATTCCCAGGAATGAAATTTTTGGCTGAGAATTCCCACTAATTTTTGGGGAATAGGAGTCCCATTGGGAGTTCTTGGTGAAAATGGATACAATACCCTCATATTTCATATTTAGACTATTCCTGTAGATTTTAGAACTTAAGTAAATTAGAAAACAAAAAATTGTTCCACCTCTGCATTTGGGCGATGATTTAATGGTATTTTGGTACAGATGCATTGTAAAAGAGAACATTTAGGTACCGACGCAACGTATTTTGATCCTTGATACTTATGCTTGTCAGGAAATTTTTGTCAAATTTCAACCGATCTTCGAATATGCTGTATGTGCCAGGCTAGAGCCTTCATTTATGCACAAAAATGTCAAAAAACCCAAAAAGGGGAACTCTGGGAAGTTTTGCTCTGAGAATAAAATATAAAATTCCTGGGAATTATTACCTGGAATGGGAATTTGGAATTCCCGCACCTAACACTAACTGTGTACCACGTTTTACCCTATTTGATAACTCATTTCTACTAATATTACCAGTGTCTCCCGTCAGCTTGCTCATATTGTCATTATAAGGTTATTACTAACTGTAATATCGTTTTTTGTCAGTATAACATTGTAATTGGCATCAATTTGTACCGCTTCTGTGGCACTATGGTAGAGGCTTCGTGTACCACTCGATAAGTGCCCGGTTTGAATCCCAAAAGGATGACAATTTTGAAAAAATTTCTCTCTTTTTTTCTTTTCATAATGGTTTGTTAGGTTTCTCTATTTTAAAAAAAATGTTTTTAAAAATAATTATTTCTATATTAGACATGTTTTTCAGTTATAATGAGTTTAGATAATAGATTCACTCAAATACTAGGTTCACTCATTGCATAGACTGTGGGATTTTTTAGGCACATACGGGAGAAGCTGGTCCATGGTATGCAACTTTGGGGGCAACAATGGCAGGGGGGATAAAGTTGGTGGGGCGAAGCCCCTCCTGAATTTCACTCTATCATTGCTGACATACAAAGTGGCATGCCTTGAATGCCTCCCGTATCGTCCGAGAGATTCTTCCACTAGCACTGTGTTGTCGTCTACTATGCTCACTAACTTACGTGAGAAACAGCAAAAAGAAATTCAAAAATGAAAAATTGATTAGGCTGGCGCGTGACGTTTGTCTAATATTGACAATTGAATTTTTACCTATATTTACAACATTTTATCCAATTATTTTTACTTTAGGGGTGTACTTAAATGAATTTCTTGCATGTTTATTTTAAATAGCTTCAAAACACAGTTTTCGTATTACGCAGCAGCTGTAAAATTTTATTACTGTTTTTTGAAGAATAGGTTAAGAAAACCCTCTTAAGGCTGCATAAAAATTAGAAAATTCCATTTTTGATGTAGCTCTGGCATGGGTAACAAACTAAATTAGTCATCAGATGTTTCTGCAATAGAACAAAAAAATGATCATACTACTCTGACATTTGTCATATTTGGATAGATACATGAAAAAAGTTCATAAGGAATTTTGATTTCATGATTTTTTCTATGTTTCACATAGGCGGAAGAGGGATAGTAATTATGGTCATAATAATGGTGGAACATTAGGCTATGCGTAGATATATGCGTATATAATTAATAAGCGTTAAAACAGTTGCCCACCGAGCTGAATAAACGATGAAGCTTGGTTTTTGAATTAGAAGCAAAATACGATTATTCAAAAGGGCCAATATTTACATTATGAAATTCTTCAAATTTTCTCTTGTGATTAAAGGCGTAGCTGAGGAGAGATATGGGTGTTCAAGCTCTTCCCCCACCCGAGTCAAAAACACTCCTAACTTCTTTTTTCAATAATGACTCTTCCTCAGAACATTTATTTCGCTATGTCACTGCTGGTAAATTTCTTAAATAAAAAGGTAGCTTACTGCTTGTGTAAACAAATGAAAAAGGAGATATTTGCGAATAAATTGATATTTGGAACAGAAAATTTCATGGCTGGAGACGAAGAAGATTGGAAAAAAAAGAAGAAAATCGTTGCAACAAAAAACTGCTGGCTTACAGCTATTCTTTCTGAAACATATTGGAAAGAAATCAAGTGAACGTCGTCATATTATGTTGGCCTATTATATAGAAGAATCAAATGAGTATTAAAATGAAGAAAAAAAAATTAGCACACAAACTTTACCTATTTTTGGTTGTTAGGGGGTCCCTTAGACTAACATACTGAAAGTTGCACCCTCTATGCCTTTTGGAATTTTGGCTAGGGGTTGTAATCAGACATGCCAGGTGAATGGTAATTTTTGCATGAGAAAATCTATTTTTCATTGGAAAAACCAATAATTACTGTGAATTTTGGCATCTCTGGGGGTTTTTGTCACCAAAAATTATATTATTCTCATTTTTATCCCTCAATTTCAATTTTGTGACAATAGTATATTACACACAAAGGTTCAAAAGCGAGCGTTTACATGTGGAGAAGTTTGCAAAATGAGCGTTGTGAGTGAGCAATTCCAAATTCACATAAACCTCACTTTTGAACATTGTTGAGAAAGATATGAGTCCGGTTCAAAAATTATAAAAAACAAAACAAAATATCATCCTCCTTGTGGTGGCAAATTGAACATTTCATTCAGAAAAAGTAACCTCTACTTCGATGTAAACTAAACACGTTTCCATGTAAAAAGATGCTTTATGTTTTTATTTGGAGGCGCATTTACTTTGCATGAAGGTTACATTCACAAATGATAAGAGCTACTTTTTACTTGCAAAATATCAGTGTAAACATTGCTTTTCTGATCATATATTATACAAAAATAGTCCATTAAAAATAGTTCAGAATAAAATATTCTACAAAAATGATTCCATGAATTATTTTTTTCAACAACCCCCTTCACCTCCAGAGAGTCTTGAGAAGAACCATTCTTCAGTGCATATGTTCAATAGCATTAGATAAATATGTGAAGTAACTCGTGATTTTTGTATTATTTAGATAATTAGTAAACCCCATCCACCCACCTTCCATAACCCCTTCCTTTCTGCCTTCACAGCTCTCTCAATCTCATGAAGGAATGCTACCATTCACCAGCCCCCATCATTATCATCCGCTCCACTTTCATAACTCACCTGTTCTCATGAAGCAAATCTGTGAGAAATAATGATATTAAATGTATAATTCATTCACAACAATGACTCCGATTCTTTTGACTCTTGTTCACCATCTGTAACGATTCTTTTTATCTGTGATATATCTTGGAACTTAACCTAAATTATATTTGTATTTTTGTGCTATCGTCATTCGTGATATTGCTGAAGACTGTCAACTGTCTTAGATATAATAATATATATTCGATCTTGTTTTTACATATGTCTGATTTATTTCAAGTTTGTCTTTTATTTTGATTCGTATTTGGTGTTCATCTTGATTCATCGGAATCGTGTGTGTGACTCAGTTATGAGTAATTAAGTTTGATAATCTCACAGGTTATGGGCCCAGCACGTCAGTTGCTCATAACTAGAAGCAGACCATGCGGTTCCCATTGTTCAACTGAAGCAGAGTTTGACAGCAATTAGTTGCCCGGTAATTGTTCATGTTATTTTACTAATTTGTGTATGCATAAATGCTATACAGGCCAGAAATTTGCTGCTTCCATCCCTCTTAAATTGCTTGCTCGCTGTGGCTTTGTGCCTGAAACATAATTTTTTGTTGCTGATTTATTGTTACTGTGCAACTGTGATATTCTCGCGAGATGGATGGTGAAAGAAAATGGAACGTAGAACCATTCAACGGCAAAAATGGTAGGACATGGAAATTCCGGATCGATCTTCTACTACGTAAGGAATCTTTATTTGATATTGTTCATAGTGCTGTTCCATCTGGTCGTAGTCGTAATGATGCCTGGGAGGTTAAAAATGCCAAGGCCATGTTCTTCATTTCTAATTATGTTGACGATCATTTTATTGAGATCATACAGACGTACGATACGGCAAATGCAATGTACAAGGCCTTAACAAATTTGTCCAGCGCTGAAAATGATCAAACTCTTGTTCACTTGCGATCTAAACTCTACTCGAAACGCTTTATCATAGGTGCTGATTTGCAGAAATATCTCCTAGAATTTCATGCTGAGTGTCGGCGGATTGCTTAATTGGGTGATATGTCTACGATAAAACAATTCATTTTGGTGTTGCTGAGATCATTACCAGCTGATTACCGTCCTGTTAAAATTGTGTTAGAGGACGCCGAAAATGTATCATGGGATTTCGTCTTTGGTAAATTAATTAATTTTCAACGTGAATTAAATCTTGATAAACCATCACTCAAGCATGTATCATCACCAAATCAAAACCCTTCTTCAGAAATTGTTTCTGCTGAAGAGAATGCTTTTGGTCTTAATAGTCAGCGCAATTATCATATTAATAATTTTAATAATTTTAATTCAAACCTTTGTGGTAATCATCGAGGCAATTTCAACAGTCGTAATTTCAGAAGCTGTGACTTGAGTAACAGTGGTAGTAGGAATAGTACATCGAATGGAAATGGTAGTCAGGATAGTATGTACGATACAGGATCATTAGTTAATGGTTATAAGAATATTAATAGTAATAATGTCGACAGTAATAATGGAAACTCTAATACATATCGTAGTAATTATAATGTTTGATGCCACTTTTGCAAAAAGTTAGGTCATATGTCCCGTAACTGTTACTCAAAGAATAATAGTGGATCTGGAAATCTTAATCGATCCAATGTTAACAATAATTCTAACAGGAACTCTCAGTCTTATAATGTCTCGCCTGATGATAATGATGGTTTAAATAATGATGTGTCTCATGAAAGTTCTGAGACTGGTTATAATTTCTCTTTAAATACTGATAGTTCTGTCATGATGTGTGGAAATCTGAAATCACTTCGTGTTTCATTTGTATTGGATTCTGGTTGTACCACTCATATTGTCAATGATATGTCACTTTTCTCTGAAGTTATTGAATTAAATAACCTTATGCCTGTAATGGTTGCCAAGAAAGGTGTATCTCTGATGATTTTGGCTGTAGGTATTGTTAAATTAAAAACTCTTTCTGGCACTGAGATAAACTTACATAATGTACGATATGCAATGGATCTACCAACCAATTTATTATCGGTAAAACTGTTAGCCCAGTCTGGTTGTGTTACGATTTTTAAAGAGGATTTGGTAGACATAAAAATAAATAATAAAGTAATAATGACCCGGAAAAGTACTCCTTCTGATTTATATAAAATAGAATTTTACCGTAATGTAATAGAAACATGTAATTTAACCGAAAATAGAAACAAAACAAAGATGGAGTTGTGGCACAAACGTCTTGCTCATTTAAATCTTAATGATGTAAAATTAATGTCGAACAAAGGTCTAATACCCAAAATTGAGTCTCATGAGCGATTGTTGTGTGAGCCCTGTGTCATGGGGAAACAACATTGCAAAAATTTTGAACGCCACGATAAAAACAGTAGGAGGCCACTGGATCTCATCCATACTGATCTATGTGGACCAATTAATCCTGTGTCATATAATAATAAGAAATATTTTTTAACTTTCATTGACGACTTTACAAATTTCACATTTGTTTATATGTTAAATAATAAAACAGAGGAATTAGGGAAATTCAGAGAATATAGTGAATTAGTAACAAATAAATTCAATATGAATATTAAACGTTTGAGGTGTGACCAGGGCACTGAATATTTAAATGTAAATTTTTGTGAATTTTGTGTCAAAAAAGGGATTCAATTGGAACCCACAGTAGGCCACTGCCCTCAGCAGAATGGTAAAGCAGAGAGGATGAATTGCACGCTGTGTGAACGTGCTAGGACTCTAATATATGAAAGCAGTCTGGACAAAATTTATTGGAACGAAGCTGTAATGTGCTCAGCTTTTATAATTAATAGATGCCCTACTCTAAAAGATTTTGTTCCATATGAAAGATGGCATCGCACAAAATTCGATTATAATAAATTAAAAGTGTTTGGCTGCGACGCTTACATGTTAAACTACTCGCACAATTCTAGTAAATTTGATCCTAAAAGTTTGAAATTAAAAATGATAGGCTACACTCCGGCCGGTTATAAGTTATTGGACGAGGCTAAACAGAAATTGCATCTATCTAGAGATGTTGAATTCTTTGAAGATAGTACTAATAATAATAAAACTAAATATAATAAAAATGACATAATTATGAGAGAGGTTGATAGTACTAATGTGGAGAATATAGAAGTAGATGGAGACATAAATGTTCCATCATGTAGTAATAATGTGTTCAATTTTGATTATGAGGATATAATTCACACTTGTTATAATATTGCTATTCAAACTGAAAGTGATTGTCCGGCAACATTCAAGGATGCGCTGAAATCTCCGAATGCAAATCTGTGGAAGAAAGCTATTGAAGATGAAATTGGAGCATTTACAACCAACGATACTTGGAAGGTTGTGAGACGACCAATTACAGATCCGACAATCACGTGCAGGTGGTTATTTACTAAGAAATATGATTCTTTGGGAAATGTACTATATAAAGCCCGACTTGCGGCGAGGGGTTTCCAGCAACGAAGGGAATTTAATTTTGAGAACATTTATGCACCTGTTGCCAAACTGTCCACAGTACAAACCCTCCTAGCCATTAGTAATCGTTATAAATTTTTCATTCAACAAATCGATATCTGTAGTGCCTTTTTAAATGGAAAGAGACTGAAAACATTTACTTAGAAATTCCTGAAGGTATCGAAAATTCTTGTGAATGAAATAATAATGTACTTAAATTAAATAGATCCATATATGGGTTAAAACAGTCGCCCAAAATCTGGAACACTATGTTCCACGAATTTCTGTTAACATTAAATTTTGTACCAGGCAAAGCTGATGATTGCTTATATATATATCAGGATAGGTCGAATATTTTATACTTAATAACGTATGTAGATGATATAATCATCAGCTCAAACAATAATAATTTAATAAAATATTTTAAAAATAAAATTAATCAAAAATTCAAAAGTAAAGACCTGGGAGAAGTAAATAAATATCTTGGAATTAAGGTAAAGTATGATCGTGAGAAAGGTACTTTAAATCTAAATCAAAAATCCTTAATTGAATCTGTCTCAAAAAGATTTGGTGTTACAAATTGCCAACTAACCTATTCTCCGATCGAGCCGAAGCTCCAGTTAGAAAGGGATTTAAATAGTATGGATCACACTTTGAATAACAAATATCAGCAATTACTTGGATGCCTCATGTACATCATATTGGGGTCTCGCCCAGATATCTGTTTTTCAATATCATACTTTAGCCAATACCAGAGCGCAGCCTCAAATGAGCACTTTAAATACTTATTAAGAGTTTTGAAATATCTAAATACAACTAAAGACTTTGAAATAAAATATAAAAGACAGTTTAATAATAAATATATTTTAGAATTGTATTCTGATGCTGATTGGGCAAATTGTGTTTCCACTCGTAGGTCATTTTCTGGTTTTTGTGTTCAAATTTATGGATGCTTGGTTTCATGGTCTAGTAGGAAACAACCCACAGTTGCACTCTCAAGTACTGAGAGTGAGTTGATCGCCTTGTGCAAATCCACTTCCGAAGGACTTTGGTTTAAAAATTTATTAAATGACTTTCGGCTTAACCAAGACTTCAAATCTGTGATTTTCAAAGACAATCAAAGTTGTCTCTGTCTCATCAAATCTGGAAAGTGGAATTCACGTAGATCTAAACACATAGACACAAAATATAGATTTATATGTATGCATGTTGACAAGTCTTTTGACTATATTTATATTCCAACTAATTCTCAGCTGGGTGATCTCTTCACGAAGGGTCTTCCTGTTCCAGCCTTTAGGAAATTTGTAAACTTATTGAATATTATGTGATGTAACCTAAATGTGACATGGAATTAATTAATGGTGATTTATGTTTAATACTTTTATTTGTGATTTATATATGTTTATCTTTGACAAGCTGTGATTATGCAAAACTGTGATATCTTTAATTATTTTTATTTAATTTTTACATTTGTTCAAATCATCTCTGATTTGAGGGGGGTCTGTGAGAAATAATGATATTAAATGTATAATTCGTTCACAACAATGACTCCGATTCTTTTGACTCTTGTTCACCATCTGTAACGATTCTTTTCATCCGTGATATATCTTGGAACTTAACCTAAATTATATTTGTATTTTTGTGCTATCGTCATTCGTGATATTGCTGAAGACTGTCAACTGTCTTAGATATAATAATATATATTCGATCTCGTTTTTACATATGTCTGATTTATTTCAAGTTTGTCTTTTATTCTGATTCGTATTTGGTGTTCATCTTGATTCATCGGAATCGTGTGTGTGACTCAGTTATGAGTAATTAAGTTTGATAATCTCACAAAATCTATGAAAGCAGAAGAGATGATAAGATGTTATGGAGGTGGGATTAATGGGTAACAAGTATACATCGAGTTTACCAATTAGTCAAATATAGTATGATGATTATGAGTCATATTTTACATTTAGTTAATGCTATTTGTTGTTCTACACTCCACCTACACTCGCTCACTAACACTTAGCGCAATTACTTTCGATATCGTAAACTAACACTTTCAGGTTGTGCGAACAAACACGACTTTTTTTGTTCGTTCACCTGAGAACGCTGAAACTCATTTCCCACTCAAACTGTAGTCTCGTAATGGAGGGAGATTGTTCATCTTCCTCAAACTTGTAGTTTGTATCTTGGATCATTGCATTAAAGTATCTCTAACTAACTTGTTCCTTTCCTTGGATTTCAACCTCACTTCATGGTAGGCAGAGCTGCGATTCCTGAATAGTTAGTACAGAGCGATACTTAATCTTTCAATTTAATTTTTTGCTATAGTATCCAAAAGTTTAAGGAACTATAAGCTTTTACTTACGTTAAAAGTAAATTTTCTTTAAGAAGTATTTTTTAATTCAAGAGTTGTTAACTGAAGTGAATTTTTTTTTCGTTTAATTTTTTGAAAAGTTCATCGAAAATTATTCGAGGTTTATTATTTGAATCACATTGGCGCCAAATTAATTTAACTCCATTTTGATCATCTTCCGAAAAATAATGGATCGTATTTTTGTGGTAAGGTGAAACCAAAAAATTTTCGCCGTGGGATTGCAGATTACTTCGGACCTGGATCGTCTGTTACAGCAAGGTGAAACATAAAAAAGTTCAAAAATCAGAGATCGCTGTTACTTCCAACGCAATCATCGTGATTTTTGAACACCATCATCTATCAAAAATCTTCATCGAAATTTCGTCGATTGAGTGCTACTAATTTAACTGTTTGGTATGCTGCCAAGATTAAAATTTTCTGAAGACGACCTGAGATTGATCCAAGTGCTGACTCATGGGAAAATGCCGATTACTCATGAACTCAACTGGGAGATATTCAACGGAATTCTGCAGATTACGGGTAATGTAATTTTCGATACTTTCAAATTATATATTTCATTTACTATTGCAGAAAAATATGGGATATATTCAGTGATTTTGTGGGATATTGAGCGAAATTAGTTATATAAAAAATTGTTTTTCTCTTTGAGAATTTTTTTTATTCCTTCAATTTCCAAAACGCTTAATTTCAAGAACCCCTTTAGTTCGGTAAAAATAAAGTGAAATTTCATAGGACGATTAAGCTTAAAAATAAGTTCGAATAAAGCAGGTTACGAATGATAAGGTTTTGGAAACAAATTGCTAATTGCACATCAAACTGTGAAGAAACAATAAAAATTAAAGAAAAAGATTATAAAAAATTATTAAATACTTTTGAAAATGAAAAAATAACAGAAGTGAGAATTAATTTAATTGAATTCCCATTCTGGAAAACATTTTCGGGAGAAATAGTTTTAGAAACCTTCTCAGTAAATGTTAGTGGAATAATTCATTATAAAAGAGGTATCGAAATCGCAAAATTCATAGAAATTTCAAAAAACATTTTCAGTATTCAAGCTTTGGACTCGATAGAATCTTTCAGAATTTTTCTTGAAAATTTTGAGAGAGAAAATCCTCTTTAAAAATACGTAAAATTATGAAAATTAAATAATATAATATAATATTAACAAGTAAAATACTTTCATATTTGAACAAATTTCTTGTTTCAACAATTTATTGTCACAAAAGAAAAAATCCTTTGTTATATTGGGCAAGTTTAATTGTGAAATTTCATGTCACAAAATTCCTTTGTTAAAAATACTAATGCATAAACTTGAAAACTTATTACAATAAAATATTACAGATAGCATTCAAGAATAACTTTCAATAGATCCTTTGTTATAAATAATCACAAGGATTTAAATTTAAACAAGATTTCTTCAAGTTTATTTCTAAAATATATTCTCAATTAGAATATTTTTTATTTTTCTCTTCATTTCCTTTTTCATATTTTAAAACACAAAAATACACTCGAATAATATTACAAAAAATTAATAATTTAAATAAAAATAAAATTTTTTTTCCTTTCTCAAAAATAAAATAAATTTTTTTTTGCAATTAATTTTTTTTTTGAAAATAAATTTTATTATTTTTTTTTAAAATTGAGTTGATGGAACGAAGTACATTATCAAGTACTCCAGAAAGCATGAATACGGCAAGTGAGAGGACCACTACCCCATCCCCTCAAGGAGGATCAGGATCTGGGAGTGCACACCCTCAAGTACATTATGTCATGCCAGCTGATGAAACCATATGTCCGATACAAGGTCCAAATGGAAAAATATTTGATGGTCAATATTACTTGGACTGGAAATGTATGATAATAGCTTTAATAAGGGGTTCGGGATATTGGGATGTTTTTGGCCCACACCCTGAACTAAAAATTTATATAGAAAATATGGATAATCTACAATACAGACATCTTCAAATTCTGCTAAAGCATACTTTAAAAAACAAGAATGTGCAAAAGCATTCATTATGGAACGAATGACATATAATGTATCAAAACAAATTAGGGAATGTAAAACAGTGGATCAAATTTTCGAAAAACTAGATATAACTTACGGTTCTAAAACAAAAATAGTCGCAAATATGGCAAAATCAAAATGGACTGCTTTTTGATTCACACCAGGTGGCAATATAAGAGGTTTCTTAAATAAATGGGACATATTAGTACAAGAAGTTCGTGATGCAGGGAAGGAGGTATCTGAAGAAGAGGAATTAGAAAACCTTCAATTGGCATTAGGATACGAACAAACCATTGCAAAAATGCAATTTGATAACCTCCCAGAAAATAGAAAAAATTGAGAAATATTTAAACAAATATTAAAAGAAGACGGTGATCAAAAAATGAGAGAGAAACAAATTAAATTACAATACCTCACAATTAGCAGATATGCTAACAAAAAGTCTCGAAAAACAAAAATTTAGAAACCTAGTCAATAAAATATTAACAACATCAAATCTCTCACAATAAAATTCATCAAATTCACCATAATTATATGAGAAAATCGTTTATTTTAAAAGGGGAAGAAATATAAATATTCAAAGTTAATAATATAGCAAGTCACAAATCACTGAATACAATAATCTCGCTTTTTGTAATATAGTACATGAAAAATATAATGTTCGAGAAAAAGAAAAAATCACATGTTCAAACAAAATTAATAATATAATATATTCTTTAGGCCAAAAAATACTTGTTGAAACAAAATTTATTTTCGTGTAGGTATTCATTGTCATCTCTGCAAATTCAGCTTTTGAATGAACAGAGATTTGAATACAAATCATCGACATGATTTCACACGTTTAGTTGATATTAGTTTATCACATTTCGGAACGTCCTTATTCAACTAGTACTAAACAAAATTGAACAAAATTTTTCTCAAACAACATGAAAGATCGAAAAATATCCAAATCGAAATCCGTTAACGTAATATAATATGTCGATAAATAATTTCGAAGATACATCGAAATATATATTGTAATCTAGTCATTATTCATTGTTAATTTAATTTTATGTAATTTGTTCTATTTATTTTTTGTTTGGGAAATGAATATAAATGTGTAATAATATTGTAATTCAAAATTTTCGTTCTCGCGATAATTCATGTTCGCTCGTTTCGCTGGACTGTGGGGGGGTGTTGTTCTACTCCGCCTACACTCGCTCACTAACACTTAGCGCAACTACTTTCGATATTGTAAACTAACACTTTCAGGTTGTGCGAACAAACACGACTTTTTTTGTTCGTTCACCCGAGAACGCTGAAACTCATTTCCCACTCAAACTGTAGTCTCGTAATGGAGGGAGATCGTTCATCTTCCTCAAACTTGTAGTTTGTATCTTCGATCATTGCATTAAAGTATCTCTAACTAACTTGTTCCTTTCCTTGGATTTCAACCTCACTTCACTATTGAACATATTCACCACCAAGAATGGTTGTTTTCAACTTTCTGGCGGAGAATGGGGGCGTTTGACAAAGAAATGTATGAAATCGTTTTTATAGAAAATTTTATGTTACCCAATCTTGTATTTATCACAAAATCGAAATTTGGGATAAAAACGTGGAGAACAAAATTTTAGGGATTAAACACTCCTCTCCCCAAAGTAACAAAAGGCTTAGATGGTGCAAAATTCAGTAAGTTACTTTAGGAGACTCTTCCAAAAACCCTATCTAGTTAAAGTTTGTGTGCTAATTTTATTGTGTTTTATTTTTGATAAGATTTGACTAGGCATTGGAAAAAATGTGTTCTTTTAAACAAACGCAGTAGCTACTTATTATCTTTATCTTTAGTAGGTAGTTTTTATGAATACTCATATAATTTCGGCTGTAAGGACAGAGAATACTAATTTTTCTGAAAAATTTTCATTATTTTTCCTATTTTCCTCAACTTATGTGAAAATAGTACCCTTTCAGCTCAAATAACATGAAAACCAATTATGGAGATAGCCTTAATTTTTCATTTGGAATCATTCTAAAATTCAAGAACTTTTGTATTTTAATACCGAGTATTTATGTTTATAAAAATAGGCGAGAAGGTTCTGCCTATAACTACATATGCGGATTTTCACCGAGCCCCGAGGAAGAACCCAATACAGAAGACTTAGAAGTGGATTATGACTTTTTTACTGACAAGATCTGGCCAAAACTGAGTTACAGAATACCGTGTTTTGAGAAACTCCGAGTAAGATAAACACATGTAAATATATTGTTCGGGGTATTCAAGGAATCGATATCCAGGAATTGGTATTTGGTAGTACCTACTTGATAAAATAAGTAAATGACCATAATAATTATTACAAAATACGGCTTTTAATAGTTTTTTTGAAAATTTTTTTGAAATTCAAAACTTTTACATCTCCTTTAACATAGAATATAGACCACATGCAGAGTTCTAGCCAGGATTTTCCGAAGGGGGAGATTATATGGAAAAAATTTAACCCTCTCTCTCCCCTTACCGCTCACTCCTATGGGCAGATCCTCAATAATAGTTTTGTGGAGGGGGAGGGGCATAAGTAAGTGGTCAAATTTCTTAGTGAGAAGGAAAAGACCATACAAACGTTTAGGAAAGTTTTCTGTATCTTTCAAAATTTTCATTTTTTTTTTAAATTTGGGGGACATGTCCCCATTGTCCTTCTTGCTCATCCCGCCGCCCTAAAAAGAAAATCGTCAAAAGTTCATATCCGTTTCTGATTTTTATTGACCATCGTCATTATTTGTCATGAAATGAAAAATTAAAATGGTCAAACTCTGTGAAATTCAGCTGAAAAGAATTCGAAGGGATTTTGATCACTCTGATCTCTTCTGGCTGTATAAGTTATAAATCTAATCTTTTTCTCTCATTAAGAGCCAATGTATTTTTGACCATTTTTAAAAATTTACCAAAAACTGAATTTTTGTAATTTTTAGACACAATCGTAGCTGAACGAAAAGTTAAAGCTTGTTCTTCAAATTAATGTAAGTAGAAAAATTGTACATAATTATATACCACTAAACAGAAGGAAAAAAATAGTATTTTCTTGTATCAAAAATAAGGCTACTTTTCTTGAACTTATATTATAGGTTTATTTAACTCTGTACAGTTTTCTTTCATTCAGTTATTCAAAGAGGAAAGTCTTATCTTTTATTTAGCTCAAATTGTGCTTAAAAGTAAAAAAAAATTCAATTTTTGGTGAATTTTTGAAAATAGTCAAAAGTACATGGGCTCTGAAAAGAAAAAAATGATTCAACACACGTTCGTTTCTTATCACTCCAATCGATGCGGGCGTACTCTGAGCCTAAACAGTCCCAGTTGTTTCCGTACCACATTTCACTTCTTGAGTTAATCAAGTACCTACCTATGCTCTAACATCTGAAGTTTGATAGTCGATTTTTAACGCTTTAAAATTACTCCTATCAAAAAGAGCTATGCAATTTCATTCATATACATCACAAAATTTCAAGTATAATATGTCACACAGGTATTTTGTTACCTAGGTACCTAGGTACTTGATAAAGTCAGGTACGATCGCTGTTGGGCACTTCGACAATCGATTCCCGGGACACCTTGTATAAACATAGCGCAGGTTAATTCAATAATTTTAGCAGTAGAAACAATAACATGACGATTTGTTTGATGTTTAAATTGTGTGCTACCCATTTAACGGCCTAAATTTACTTACCAAATTATTGAAATGAATTTTGTTCTAGTTAAAATCGGCCTGGGCTGGTTATTATGAATACAATAAATTCGACCAAAATGGTATAGTTGGTTATCACCCAGCATACGGTAATCTTATTGTTGCGTCTGGATTTAGCGGACACGGTAAGATAATACGTTTATATTTAAAGGTTATACAAGATAAGAAATATTAACGAATAAAATGAATTTATATTCATAAAGTACCTAATCAGTTTTTATTTTCTTGATTTTAGGTTTGCAACATTCGCCAGGAGTTGGCAGGGCTGTGTCGGAATTGGTGGTTGACGGTTGCTACAAAACGATAAATTTAACGGCTTTGAGTTTTGACCGAATTGTAAAAAAAGAACCGCTTTTGGAAAAAGAAATTATTTGAAATCTTGTAAAATCTGAATTTTACTTTAGGGACCTGTTATATTGTGCATCCGAATGTCCTAAAAAAACATACACACAATAATAGTACAGTTAGTTTTATTGTTTTTGTAAATCCTAATTTTCAAGATATTTTAAACTAAACCTCGTTAAATTTTCAATAAAACTGCGTAAAAAACTCAATCACTCAGATTTTTCAAAGAAAATTTTTTAATTTTGAGAAAATCGCCGTAAAAGTTTATGACAATAAATTTTGTCACTGGTCAGAAAAAAGTATTCTCAATTCAATTTTCACTCACTGTAGGTGAAAACAGACTTTGAAATTTTCCATTAGGCTAAAATTTTGATTTCAGCAATAAAATTAGAGAGAAAAATGCATCGGTGAACGATAAAAAAAAATATATACATTATATGTATATATAAATGCTTTAAAAAGTGAAAAATAATTTTTTTTTTAATTTTAAAATACAGCGAAAAAGCATTATGCTGAATTAATAATTTTTTTTTCTCAAAAAATAGAACCGACTTGAAAAAAAATTATATAAAATGCGTTGGAAAGAGAAAAATAATTCTAAAATTTCTTCAGTAAGATCTAGGTCCAGGGGCAGGAATTATTGAAGCTGACTCTTGTTTCCGCTACTATATACCTAGGTTTTATGCTTCAAATCCATCGTTTTAGTGACAAAATTCTTTAACTAGCGCCCACTTGAGTAATTCCAGTTCCTAGACTTAAATTTTGTTGCAGAAATTATAGGATTATTTTTTTCTTTTTAGTAAATTGTTTTTAATTTTTTGAAATCGGTTCAATTTTTTGAAAAAAAAATTATCAATTTACAATAATGCTTTTTTGTTTTACCAGCAACAGACATTCATATAGTCCCGTATAGAAGAAAATTTATCCGAAGGATTCATCGTACGAATTCTCAACGAGAAATTGAAATAATTCACATTTTAAGAACGTACTAATTTTATTTCTAAGATGAATCATAACGCAGATTGATGCACCAAGAAACCGAATTCGAATAGAATTAATAGGTTTTGCAATTGGGTACACGTTATGAGTAACCAAGGTTGTTACATAACGTTTAAATACGTGTGAATAAAAATTAAATAAAGAAAAAGTCATTCTTACAGTTACCGTATTCTGAACAAAAACTTTAAAAACCTGAATTTTTATATTAATAATACAGGGGAAAAAAAAGAAAAAAAAGGTACTTCACAGAAATGTAGAATACAACTGAGAAAGTAAAGCATGAAAATAACAAATGACATATTATTTACACAAATGTATTTCCATAAATTAATGAGAAAAGGTGATTGAAATTTTCGACGTTTTGTAAATTTTATGGTCCCGAATATTATCATGTTTTACTTAAAGGACGAAATTATTGGCATGACAAGAGATCAAAAGAGATGTTAGTCAAGTTGTAAAATTTTTCCAAGACAAAAGCTGTTTATCAAGGTATAATATTTTTTCGTTAAAAAAATATAAAAAAAAATTATTGGATAAGTTGGTTTAAAAAAAAAAAGTTATACGTTGTAAATACACTAATGGTAATAAAGTTCTCCAAATAATGAATCATAAGTAGGTTTATACTTCGTAAATGTGACAAAAAAAAAAAAAAAACAAAAAAAAAAATTGATATCATTCAGGTAAACAAAGAAAAAAAAATCAATGAAATACATTTTTTCTTTTCGAAAAGATAGAATACTGTATATGTGCAAGAAAATACAAAGCGATTAAGTTTTCGCTAATCAGGTATCACGGTTAATCATATCATCACAAAGTGTTAGGATGATCTCCTACTTATACAAATAATTGGTAAAAACTATTAAAGAGATTATTAACATTATTACAAATATGTTACACTTTGTATGTACAAATAAATCAAGTTTTAACTGAAATTTACAAACCAACAATAAAAAGAAGTAAAATTCAATTTAGGATAAATCTGAGATCATCGTGCTGATTAATGAACCCATGGGAAATTTATTTTTCGTCAGGCCTCAAAACGGAAAAGTTGAAATCGTCTATGCTCTGGACCCCAAAAACAAATTATGGCTTTACATAACGAAATGTTTGGTAATTCGCGATTGCTTCGACTGTATAAAACGAAGTTTTTATTATTTAAATATTGTCGCAACCGTTATCGAATTATGTTGTTAATTTAAATGGTTTACGTTTGTTGCAACCTAAATACTTCATGTATTTTTTATTTTCGTAATTTTTTTTCTTCTTCGCAAACGCTTCTTTGAACAGACGACTCTCGAATATCGAATCAATACGCCAGTATCCGCCTTTTCGCGATAATTCGTTGGGATGTGGTAAACGTGGTACATGGTAAAAATGTGGGTTTAATGATAAGTTATGTCTGATACTATTCTTCCATCCTTTCTCGTCAGTTTCTCTGGAAACGTAAAAACATGTTATACATGAAAATTTGAAAATTAAACAGAAACAGACGATAAATATCAAATCCCAGTAAAATAATAGTTTCAAATGGAATACATAGTGACAAAAGGTTTCATGGCTGAAATATGTTGGGGATGGTATCGTCAATAAGTGATAAAAATGGTCCAACCACATATTCTGCGGTGTTACAACATAAGACTATTTATAGTTTTTTTAAATTTTCCTCGATTACTAAGCGATCTACAATTAAAGTATTTTAGTACAAAAGTAATTTTGTTAGGATTTTATGGGGAAAAAAAAAAATCATACATAGGATGTTTTTCTGTGATATTAATCTGCATCATTTTCCAGTTGGAAAGTTTAAAATTTATATAGTAGCAGGTGAACATGTTCTATGAAATTAGGATACTGATGTCTTCCATTCGTATGCTGTCTATACATTATAATTCATGGTAGTAGGTACATGGTGGTCCCAATAGCGAAAATGGATCATCAGAAAAATAATGAAAAGAATTACAATTTTCGTATGATTTTTTTAATCGCTTATTTCCATTATTTGGGAATTTGGACACCATGTATATACAGGCTTGAAATAAAATGTGTAGACTACATACAGATGGAAAATATAAGATAGTCAATTTCTTTTATAATCTTTACGTCTGGATTCATTTTCAGCTTCCCAATGAGAAAATAATGCAGATTGCTATGATTTTGAAAAATACTCTCGTTTACCACCCCTTATCACAGCCCTAATGGTAGTTACGGAGAAATGTACGTGAAAATTTTTGTTTTAAATTTCACGTATATCAGTTTTATATGCTAGTTGCTTTTATTGAATATCGTTTATTCGAGGAAAAATGAAAAAACTAAAATTATTCACACGTTGTAGCCCCCTCTTGTTGAAGCACAAAGTATGGGGGCGGAGCAGTTTTGTCATTTATTAAGGTGTCCACTCGGAATACGTTGGAGCCGTAAAACCTTGTATTAACTCCATTTCAACCGCATTTTAGACCACATTTCACAAGGTCAGACAGTGAGTCTACAAGAATCGATGGCTTACCTATAATATTTGTAATTCTCCGTTATATACGAATAAATACCATTAAGCGTTAACTGCTTCTCTTTGGAGGACGCTATAGCTTGCACAATTAATTGACTATAGGAATACGGAGGTCTACTACCGTCGCCAGCACTATCAATTTCGAACGAAATGTCGTTTGAAAAACTAGAATTGGGATGACTAACAACATCTGCAGAACAATTAACTACGTCAGCATTATTATAGATACTTTTGACGCTGCTACCGTTCACATATCCCACACCGTTGACGGACAGTTTAAAATTATTAGCGGGTTTGGTATTTACGGTCGTTAATTTTGGTATACCGATGTCTTTGAACGACGAATCTAAAACGGTATTGTCACCGTTCGCGATAACCGTGTAACTATTTTGAAAATCGATTTTATCGCCCGTGTCCGGATTCACGAGCAGCGTTATCTCTTGTATATTGTCGATACCGTTCTCCGTCTTCACGTACACGATTTCCGATACTTGGATATTGTTGTCATGGTGGACGACACTGTCCACAGTGTCCACGGTGTCGGTCTCGCTCAAATCCGTAATGTCGGCATTTTTGCAAAAACGTTCGTAAAATTTTAACGCTGCCCCATTCACTCGAGGAGGTGCCTCGTTATCGATTCGTTGACACGTGTACGAATGATCCGAGTTGAAACTGAACGTGTCAGTTCCGCAGCTGTCGTTGCTTTCGGACAAACGTCTCTGGACAACATTCGATTCGGTTGTGGGCGGCGGAGAGACGATAATTTCTTCGTCATTGGACGTGACTATGTCCTCCTGGTAGGCGTAGAAAAGTCCAGAATTATCGATTCCGTCAGGTATGGTCAACGAAGGATTGTCATCGAATTCTTTCTTCACTCCGACGACGATGACCTCGTCATTGAAGGCCTTTTCGTCGAACGCCTGACTAGAGGTTACACACGCGATTTCTTCGATGCACTCCTCCTTTAAAACGAAATCGTCTACTGCGGCGATCTCTGTCGACATGATGTTCCCCGATTTATACGCCATTTCTTCATTTTCGAGCGACTTGCGACTGGTTTCAATGCCAAATCTATAAAATATTAGACGAGCAACATGTAAAAAAACGTTCAGTATTTGACAAGTCGAATATATACGGAGTTGAATAAAAGTGATAAATAAATACATGTATTGATGTCCTTTAGCTTAGAATTTACAGCTAGAGAAAGTTGCTGGTTCCCCCTACAGACAAATCTCGCAAAAAATATTGAAAAAATGTGGGAACTCACCATCAGGTAATTTTTCTACCAGAGAACTTAACTGTATCGAGGAAATACTTAGATTTGATTGTAGATAACTTCATCATTTTAAACAATAAAGTCGGAGTATAGAAATTTAATTCCGTGGTCAAGCTACTAGTTTAATACAGACAATAGCTGGACATTGAAATTTACTTACGAATGCTAAGATACTCGATTACATTGTGATCTGTTCTCTGTTTATCAGCTTATCACATGAAAACAAAGTTAATAATTTGGTATTTTAATTTGCTAGCACTGTTTACAATACAACTCCGTGTAAAGTTTATTTATTTATATTTTTTACATATTTTCGACGTTGATTAAAGTTCTTATTTTGCTGTTCATGGCACAGACTATAATAAAAAATAGAAAAAACTGGTAAATTTCATGAACAATCAGTTTGTGAGTTTTCAAAACTCTTCGCTTGGAGCGTTGTCTAAAGTTTCTGTTCGTCTGCACTTTTGAAATTTTCTTCTTTTGAACCTGTCTATGGTAAAGCGGAAAGTCTGGTTCATACTTCGCTAGTTTGTTCACTTTGTAGCAACTAGTGAGCTAGTTGGGGTACTATTCTATGAACAGTTAAAGTCAGTTTGCTGTTTTCAACAATTTAAGTTAACTTTATCCTGGGGGATGGATAGTCTTCCAAGAATCTCTCTCCACAATAGAATGCTCAGTTGCCAAACATTTCTTATTTTAGCTCCTCCATATTCGAATTCCTTGCGAGATTTAGTCCTCCTTCAAAATATATTTGAAAGCTCAATTAAATTCAAACAAAATTTCAAATTGAAAAAATAAGTAGTTTTGCAATATCTGCAAATCATGAGCTTTCATTTGATATATTGTGAGAAATGATGTCACCATTGAAGTAGTGACTAATACCACGAAGAACAAATTACCAACTTAGATAACTAGAACAATTTACTACAAACTAAAATGATTAAAAGAAATAAAAACACCACCATTACACGAGCTCGGTTTATTTAAGTCAGACAGTATGGTGTTGACAGTTCAATAGATGATAACAGATAATACTATAGAAAATAAACGATGTTCTGTTTGAACAAAATCATAGATAAAAAGAATGAAAGTTGTCAACTTATACAAGCAAGGAATATAAACAAATAATGAGAATGATTTGATATATGACAACATATATAATATAAACATATACTTTTGGTTAATGCACAAAAGGGGGAACAAATTATTATAAATATAGTGATGATTATTCTACTTCACCCTTAGATGGTTTTATGGGTGCTAGTTTGCACGAAATATGTCCCATGAAGGAAAATGAAAATCCTCTAATACGCACAATTGAGGCTACCTAGTAAAAGTCCATCTTCCTTGCCTGCAATTAAAAAGCCTTATCTATAGTAACAAGTAGGTTCCATAGGTTCCAAATCCAATTTTCCAAATAATAAGTAATGATTTTAAATATCCATAAAAAATAGTATTGATAAGTATCAATAATTTGATGTCAAATATCGATAATATCGATAATAATTGGTACTTTTACTACACTGATTTTTTTAAACTTTGATTTGAGTTTTGAGTGTTGTTATCAGTATTTCAATTTCATTTTCAACAAAGTAATTCATTTTCATCAATCTTTTGTGATGGAAGATAATAAGGAGCAAAAGCAAAGTAAGGGTTCCCCCAAGATCTCTACCTCCATACACAGCTCACTAGTAGCTGCAAAACTAGCTAATTGTGAATCAGACTATAAAAATAGAATGGTTGGTACTTACTAAATAATAGAAAATAAAACTACTAAACAAGAATAGAAACCATTTTACTACATAGTAATTTTGTATTTTAATAAGTTTCTACCTAATTTTTTATTTTTTAATCATATTCTCACTTGACACTTTACTTTTGTCCTCAGACTCAATTGATTTATGCACAGGGACGTAGGTACCTATAATAGGTATAAACCAGATTGTGTATTTTGGCTAAAAGAGCTCATGTGCTCCATTTGTGAATGCAATTGGAGTTGAGAATGCTATTCTTTGCAACTTATGCCATGTGTGATTATGAAAAGCATTTGATAGGAGGAGCCAAACATATTCAGAGGTGGAGCAAATACATGTTTTTCTTCTGCTAAAAAATTTTCCTCTCTATAGCCAGATCATGTAAATTGTTACTGTCATAACTCATGTCAAAAAATAATGAATTTTTTTTATGTAATCAAAAACTTAGAAACATTTCTTCTGTCCTTCATGATTAATATGTGTAAGCTACTAAATGATGGTATTCTATAAAGGGAAATAACTAACTTTTTCATTATTTGAAGCAAGAAAGTCCATTATTGAAGCTCACATCATCGAGGAAGTATCGGTATAGCATAAAATCACTTAGAAGAGTTCAACATTCCTTGTTACAGGTTTAACTACAGAAGTTGTTAAATGTAATGGAGTAAATATTGTTGATTGTTAACACAATTTATAAAATTTTTGATGAAAGAGTATAGCTGAATAATGATACTAAAAACACCCAGATATAATTATTATATGGTGACTAAATAATAAAATTTTCCTGAGAATTTCAGCTCCCTATCACAAATATATTTTGAGTAATTGAAAAATATGTGATTTTCAGCTTTCATTTTTGTGGAATACCTTGTCGTGAGAGATATTCACACTAGAAGGTCTTCAACAGTATTTTGCGTGTTCTGCCACTTCATACAAACAAGTATGGGAGAGCCAAATCCTCGGCGAACACTGGCGATTTTTGAGCCGGTTCTGAGAGTTTATATACCGAATTTGGCACACGCACACGGACACACATACGTATGTATGAATACGTAATTATGTCATACGTTGCGTCGTTTCCTGTCTCCGTCGAGATGATAAGAAACGACGCAATGCGTTTGGTACCGAGTCGTGACATTACCGAGATCGTTATCAGGTAATTGATCTCGACTCGAACGATGTATCTTACCTGTACGTACGTACAGGTACGAACATACAAACGCGTTCGTGTATTTCGTTTAACGTCATAGAGACGAATATTGCCAGCCTTTGGGCGGCGACTGTCGTCGAGGGGTGCGAGCCCCTAAAACCTCATACGAGTAATGTCCCCACAATTTTTTTTAAAAGTTAATTTTGATGATAGACTTTCATCAATCTTTCTTCAGAGATCTTATCATTAAAAGACATTACAAAAATTTTTTTTTACTTGACTTATATTAAAACTCAATTTTTTTAAAATAAAGTCTGAATATGTTCTCTTTGAGTTACACTTACTAAAACTTCATAAAAATTTCTTAATTATGTCCTTTTACTCCAAATTTTTTTAAATTCTATTGAGTTGGTGCAACATTGTCCAAAATCAAAATACAACTTTTTAAATTTTTTTCAATAAAACTGTTTAAAAGTGAGTTCTATCATAAAAAATAATACTTTAGCCTAATTTTCAGTTTATTTAGATGTAATAATTAAATAATTATTGAAAAAATTATTACTGTTAAAGAAATAGTATATTTCACTACATGAACGCAATGTGATCAATCCTTAGTCAGTTTGAGTTTGCAGTTTGAGCTGTGGGTGGGTGCTCCAAACATCAAATGAGTCGTGATTCTCACTTCATGGTCACATTGCAAGTGCTTTTTTTCTTAACACATCAATTGCAAAGTTGGTGAATGCACCTGATTGTTTGATGGATGGAATAAAAATTTTTGATAGCAGGGGTAGATTCTGGTTTTGCTCCCACTATCAAATTTCTGCTCCCTCTATCAAAATTTGATCATGGGTCACAAATTTATAATTTTTTTTCTATTGCTTACTTGACAAAATGGAAAATATTTTAAATGTATCCTTCCTATCTATTTTTTACCTCTCTTCATATCCATTCTACGGAGTAAAATTTTCAAAAAATTGTTGAGGAAATCTGCTAAAGAGCAGCATGAAGGTTAATAAAAATGTTTCGATAAATATTTTACAGTAGTCAGCAATGTGCTCTACAAGTGAACTGGTTTTTTGATTCCAGTATATATCCAGTCAATGATTAAATTGTGGGATAAAATTTACTTGGTTGGTATTCGAATCAGTAATATTGATAAAACCATCGGAACTTGAACAAGAACTATCACTTGAAGTAACTGTATGTCTAGATTTTGCCTGTTGTCGATCTTTCAGAGAAATATCACTTCACTCACGATGTTTGTTCAACTCGTTTGTATTTCTTGCGGTGAAATCATTACATATATTACTGAAATTAAGAATATCCATGTACAGAACTTGCTTTAAGCTCATAGAAAATAAATATAGGTCGATAAAAGAAGCAAGTTCAGGTAATAGAAACAATTAGCAAGGTGTCATATTTCAGTGAGTTTCAGTACTCATTGATGACCTTTTAATCTACTATGGCATGTATTTCCCAACATTTTCTAACAGATGGTACATAATGCAAAGTACTTATTACCTTCTTTAACCAGAGCGAACAATAATTCTTAAAAACTGGTGTTAACTTTTCTACCATTTTCTACAATCAAGACCAATATTCAATCAAAATTCAAGAATTCTATATCATTTAGATGTAACGTGATGTGACCAGTTGACCATACAATTCAAAGACCTTGAAAAATATTTAATTACTTACTTCTGGACATCTTAATTATCTTAATAAGAGAAAGAAACTCCAATAACCGTAAATTTGTAATTCTGGGTAGTGATGTTTTGTTCAGCACTGAGTCAACTCACAAGAGTTGATTCCACTAGCGAGTCAAATGAACTAACTCGCATATTGTTTGGGAGTTGCTTCTTGTGAGTTGCAAGTCAAGAACCTACACTTCATTCGTTCTATTTTTCCTTATTTGTTCTTTTAGTTCTTCATTTCTGTCCTTCATTCATTTTGTTTTTTGATTATTTCATCTTACTTCTTTTCAAATTCTCAGTTCTCCGTCTTCTTAGTTCTTATGAAATATGAATGGATACTAGAGATTCGAAGAAAGGTTCTGACAGGTCTCAGGTATAGAATTGGGTTTGGTAATAAAAGAATTAAAGAAAGCAATAAAAGTGGAAGACTCATGCATTTTATCAATGGATAGGGGAAAAAAACATACATGAACGTGACAATAGATAGGTATTTTTTTATACACTATACTGGGTATAGGCAGTAATAGGTTCAGCTATAGTAAAGGAAGAAATTTTTGAAAGTGTTTTATTTTCCGATTATATAATACTATCCGCCAAAAAAATAAAAACTGAGAGGCCAAGACTCGTAGGAGTATAATTTGTATCATGATGTCATGAGTCAAATGAATTGAGAGAGTCAACTCATTGAACTGACTCTCACTTGCGAACAACTCTAGAAGAGTTGACTCTAATGGATGAGTCAAATTTCCCATCTGTAATACTGGGCATCTGAACAACTTTCTAAAACATTTTAATTTGTCAAAAATTTATCAATTATCAATATTATCATTTTATCAACTGAAATGTAGTCTACTTGAAGTAGTATACATTGTCTATGCGTAGATGTAGACAATTAAAGTCTACGCGTAGATCAACAACCCTGCTATACATTCTTATAGTATACTATAGGCAATATACTATATATTTGAAAGTTTCCATTGAAACAACAAATTATACGGTGTTACCCAACTATACCAACAAAAATCCTGGATTGGCACAAGCTACAATGCCTCAAAATGGCCCTTCAATGCTTGTATTTATATATAACTAGATGTCTAAAACAGCTTCTCCTATTCTGCACCTGCAATTCACAATGTTTTTTATCATCCTTCATTCCCTTTTGTTCCTTCTTGTTCATCTTTATAGAATGGGTATATGATCAGTTTTGGTGAGAATGGACAACTTTTCCCTCAGAGGGGCTAGAGACATTGAAAATGGCCTCAAACATGCCTAGTTATAATATAAATAAATACTGAAAATATTATCTGGATCTGCCTAGTGGTTCTGAAGTTATAGACAAACAAATATACTTATGTTAAGTTTTATTAATATAGACGGATAGATGGTAGTTTCTTATATACATCTACATGAAATATCACAAAATTTGTTAACAAACTGGAGTCTGAGAAGATGTCCAGACTGCTAGATATAAGTTAGTAAATGAAAAAAGTTTAAATTTTTTAAGCGTATTCTGCGTATTTATTTAATTATAAATTTAAAACATATCAGTATTGTAACTTATCAGGAATTCATGCGCTAATCTGTTTAACTGAATGGGTTTGTCACGAATCTTTAGGTAATTTTTAACAACAAATGTGCATGAATTCTCAATAAGTTAAAGTAAAGCATTCAAGCATAAAGAAAGTAAAAATCAAAAATTTGTTTCTTTAAATAATTTCATAAATAATCAGCAACAATTTCCCACAATTAAAAAGCTCTTCTTGGAGTATAATACTCCATTGTGTTCCTCTGCTCCAGTTGAATGTCTGTTCTCCTTGGGTAATTTCATTCTGAATCCACAATGTTTGTCTATGTCAAATTTTAGTTTTCATAAGTTGATGTTCTTGATGGGAAATTTTGATATATTAAAAATAAAAATGTAATTTTAGTACCTAAGATGGCGAAGACACTGTAGACTACCTATAGTTTATATTTTGTATTAATGTCAAAATAAAATGAATATTACAAAATTCATTAACAACAATTTCAATTTTCTAATGGATAAAAATATAATGGGGGATTCGGACGACTCGAGTCCATTCAAGTTTTCAGGACTCGGACTTGGACTCGAGTCTTATTTTGTAGATGTGACTCGATTCGTGACTCAAGTCCTCTTGTAGGACTCGACGCTGAGCCCTGAGTATACTATGAACGTCCTTCAATATTAGCTATGTTTTATTTGCTAAAAAAACCCGAGGAAAGCTATTCCCCTACCTTCGAGTTAGTTCAGCTCTTCAATTGGTGCATTCATCTTGCAAGTGCGGAATACCATTTGTCGGTGTCGACATGGCGTGGCAAATAAAACGAACCTATTATACATACGGTCATTTTTCGCACCGCATGGCCAGACTCGAAAAACGCACGTTCGATTGCCAAGCAACGCATAAAAGGACCGCACCGGGCCAGGAGGACGGCAACGTTCTCACCTCATTACCCAGTACGTCGATGTCACCGAATTTTCGTTACGAAAAGAACTGCAACTCCAAAGAGCGGGAGAATAAGTACGACGCGAGATGCGACGTCCGCGGTGACCAGCAACCGTATCGCAACTACAAGAAGACGAAGGGCGTCGACACCGAGCAACGCGTCAAATACTGCGCAAATGGCGGCCGCGCGATAGACAACAACAACGATTTTCGCGACTGCAACGGTAACAACGGCAACAACAACAACAACAACAACAACAACAACAGCTGTTGTTCGGTGTCGTCGGAACCGGCGCGTAAAGATTGTCGACGACCGAAACGAGCGTCAACCAGCAGCAATGCCACGGACATTACATGCGGCAGAATAACCGGCGGCGGCGGCGGCGGCGGCTCTAATCGGCCCAACCAATGTTACTACCAGAGCAGCAAAACGAATCCGATGACGTGCAACGTCCAGCCCAAACGACCGACGCCCAAAGAGGTGGCGCTCAAGTGCTACGACAAGCGTCCGCCCAAGCGGATCGAGTCCTGCCACGTGGATCAGCCGTTTTGGCAGCACGGCGAGTACGTGCGCGACGACTGCGGCTCCGGCATCGTCACCACGAAGCTGGGCTTTCTGGCCAACCGCGCCGTCTGGTGCAAAACGCCGCTGACCACGTACCAGGCGTCGCACGGCGAGTTGGGCCGCCGCATTCTGTGCGGCGAAGAGGATCTGACCCGCAAGATACACGGCGGGCCGCCGTGCAACGTGTGCGAAGACGTGCTGCCGCCGTGCCGCGGCTACTACCGCCGCTACTCGTGCGACTATTCGCCGTGCGACGACGAGATCGCGTACGAGAGCGGCCGACGCGGCCCGCGCACCAAAATCCAACGCTACTGGGAGCCGTGCGCCACCAATCTGGAGCGCGTTCCGGTGGCGAAATTCGCTCCGCAGAATATGGCCTTGGCTATGCTGCTGAAGAAGAAGTACGGCGACATACCGTGCTGGTGATGCGGGGTGTGGCGTAGGGGTGTGGCGTGCGGGGTGCGCGCGCACCCGCCTCCCTAACGTATTTGCGACGCGCAGGCGCACACGGACGAGGGTTATTGCGACCAGCCTGCGGCCGCCCACCGACCGCCGCGACGCGTTGATTTTCGTTTTACGCGTAGGCCGCGCCGCGCCGCGCACCCAATGTACGGCCAACAACTTGCGAATAAAATGTTATTCGAAAACGTGCGACCCTCGCCGTTCCGTTCAAACCGGCGTGACGTAACGATGGTGTCGTTGCGGTTACGTAATTTTGGTTCTTCGACTGGACGGACGTAGAAGTGCCTCGATCGTCGTTCGCCTAAATGCCGTCTACTTACACAAAAGTTGTGCCAACCTAATCGCGTAAAAAGTTTTGTTGTTTGCAAGAATCATTTCGTATAACGAAAAATAAATAAATAAATGAATAAATAAAAACAAAAAATAACGCTGAAAAGGGAAAAATAATTCTTTTGACATTTCTCCAGCAATATATAATATGTCTATTTATATATATATATATATAAGGATTGGAATTACTGAAGTTGACGCTCTTTTCCTACACCATGTAGGCTTTTATCCTACGCCGAATTTTTTGACAGAACTCTTTATTTATGGTCGATTTCAATAATTCTGGTCTCGAGACTTTGATCTTGCTGGAGAAATTTTACAAAGATTATTTTTATCTTTTTAGCGTATTTCATTTTTATTGAAGTTAGTTCTATTTTTTGAAATAAAATTATCTTTTAGTTGGATAGGTATTTATCACAATGATTTTTAAGTAAAAATCTACTATTAAAATTGCCTGAGTATTCGGATTCGGTGGTGGGAGTGTACGTTTTTCGTTTCATGACCTTTTGAGCATTTTAACACTATTTTTAAGAATTTATTGTTTTTTTTTTAAACTCTTAGGTTGAAGTCATTTTTGGTGTAATTTTGATCGGATGGTTTCTAAATTTGAAACTTCATTCGAAAGTGCCTATGGAATAAATTTATTTATTTTTGGTCCTGATCGGAGGCATGACCTGTCCAGTAGGTCAGTTTATACGCATTTTTTATTGAACAGCCGTATAGGTCGCAATTTTTAATCGATAGGTCTGAAATTTGGTAGGTATTAGAGACCTAAACAAGTACGTAAAAAAGTAATTGTGTAGGAATCGCCGATAACTTATAAAACGATGAGAGTACATAATCAGAAAAATATTACTTGTAGCAGCGTGGCATCGTAGGCATCGTAACGATTATAATGTAATCACCGTGCGTTTCCCCAAAGTTCTACAACAATATTATTAACCATATCTTGGAATGCATTGCATTTAATAGTATTCACATTCAAGTGATTACTAACGATGCCACGATGCGATGCCGATTACTTACTCGCATTGTTTGCTACACGAGTATGAGTACACATGGGTAGTCGTGTTACACATCTGACAAGTATTTTGTACTTGTAATCACACGATGCCATACGTACTCGTGCAGGGCTCTAGTAGGTATACATTTATGTGTTTTAGGTCATAGACAATAGTTACCAATTTTGGTATGGATGCGCCTTACAATTCACCTAGTAGGGGTGATTTTGTTGTAAAAGGAGTAATTTTCAAGCTATATTCGCAAAACTTGGTACAGGTAACAGAGGAAACCTCTTAATAGGGACACATTGGGTTGTACCCTTTTTGTTCTTAATAAGCGGTATCCCAATTACACAACGTTGAGAGTTCAAATGAGAAAAAGAAATTAATGGTGAATTTCAGTATTGGATTTCTGGTAAAGTCATATTAAACACAGTCAAAATTGTGGAATAATTATATTATAAATACGTACATACAATATTATTTTATTACAAAAAAAAAAAATGATTTGAGGATTTGGTTGAAATAAGATGGTAAGGGGTACTTTTTCATAGCCTAAACTTAAACTAACAGGCTATGGAAGATTGGAAGAATAATTACAGACTAAAGTAATAAATTATCGCTAATGAATCGAAATAAAATTACAATCACTTTCAGTAACAGTTCAAGGGAAATTTTTTCATATCTATGGACTTATTTTATGTCAATAAACCAATGTATTGTTCCCAATAAGCGGTCTGATTTCTTGTAGTTTTACATCACTTTTTTTGGGACTTTCCAGATATGTCCGAATCAAACAGTTGTCCCCTTTATCCGGTGTCCCTAATAAGAGGTTTCCACTATATATCTAACATGCTTCTAAATTTCATTCCTGACAATTACAATTTTATTCGATAATCGGAAAGTTAATTTTTGTTTAATATAAATTTTGCAGTTGAAACAATTGACCAAACCCAGCTTAATATTTTAAAATTTTTCCATAAACTTCAATTTTGTTAGAACTATCCCAACCACTATGTCTTATTTAGTAGGTTTGAAAGTGTGTTATTTGAAATCGTGTTATTCAGAACTTGGAACAATTTTTCATTTTACAAGAAAATAATGATTTTTGACGCAAAAATTAAAAACTAATTCATAAAATATTTTGAAGAGATAATACGGAATCAGTATATTTTTTATCGAATGCTTCGTATTTGTGTAATAATGATAGTTTTTTGAAAAAAATATAAATATTATAATTATATATTATTTTATTAAACGAATTTTGGTGATAGAGATGATTTTTAAACAAAGAAAATCTACTGTTTTTTAGAAAAGGTTGCTACTCGAAAGTTTTTGTATGTTTCATTTTCGAGAAATTTCAAAATAAATATTTTTCTCTTTTTAGAGAATTTTTTTTTTTTTATGTACCGGTTACAGGTGGGAATAATGAAAATTTTCCATTTCACAACAAAAGAAAACTAATGACTCCATTTTCTTATTTTACCCTAATTTTTTTTATAATACGCACCTAGGTATATAATATTATGTACGTAGGTATATAGAAAATTACAGGTAGTGGTGTCTATTTTTTTGGTGTCTGTACTCATTCGGCTATGTCAGAATGGGAGTATATCTTGTTCATTTTTTTCACAATGTTGATTTTTTTTCATTGAGAGCATTTACTTTTTCAGTTTTAGGTCGCCATATTACCCGTTAACTTGAAAATTATTTTTTCAAAAAATTTTGAAAACTATTGTGCAGAGCCTATGTGTTGGGTAGTGGACATCATGGAACATCATTTTTACCTATCAAATTGATTTTACCCCCTTTTACAACCACCTAAAAACAAAATTTGTGCAAAAAGAAGTTTGACAGTTTTCAACTCCAATACCATTGCGTCAATGAAAAATGTGTAAATTTTCTTATTTTTAGAAAATTTAAGAGAAAACTTTTTACTAATAATAAACTGGAAGATGAGCCCTCTCCAATGGCATATTATAAATTGATATTTAAGTAAAACTTGAGAAATTCCTCTCTCCCCTCCCTATTTTAGTTTATTTCTTTCTCATTCCAGTTTTATTATATGATTTTGGTAATTAAACAAAGTAGACTGAATATACAGTAAAAACATGCATTATTTTTTCAAAGTTTAGGCTAAAGGAAAATTTCGAGTATGAATGTGAAAAAATACCTAGTTAGCAGTTTCAGTTCGAGCCATAGGAATGAGATGAATTGATTTGATCAAAAAAAAATGTAGGGGTATTAATTAAAGTATAATAATATTTCAAAATTTTAAACTCAAAAAAATTATTATTTCTAAAGTGATTGTCAAATTAGGGAAGCAATTTGAACAAAAATGCGTACGAAGTGCATTAATCACCATATTTGACACTTATTAGCTGGATTCATTGGATTCCCCTTTTCACACTTCCATATGTCTTGAAAATCGTTTGAATTCTTCAATACTCCTAGAACTCGAGCTTCATTAGGACTGTGTTTGTCGGTGCTGGAAACTGTCGAAGAAACTGAACACCATATCTGTTGGACGGACATAAGATTTAATTATATTACAGTTATTGGACATTGGGGGCTTGATGTCCATAATAAATATTTATATATCAAGAATAATTAATAAAGAAATAATATAACTCCAGTACCGCACCAAGTAATCACTTTATTATATAAAGAAGAGCAAGTAGATGTTAACTCTACGAGTACAAGAAGAAGAAGTGAGTATAAAGAAAATAATAAATTTTCTTAGTGGTATTAATGGCGGTATCGTACATCAGTGTTACCAACAAGTGCTCAAACAATCGGTGTAACCTCAACACTCCCTCCTTGGTTGAGTGACGCAGTTGGTCCATTGAATTCTTGAGTTGGTGCGGTAAAAGAACTGTTTGGAGAAAACCATTATTATGGAAAAACTCCAATTTTTCATCGAAAGAATACTCACTCCTGTTGTTGAGGAAAAACCGAATAAACAGTAAAAAAACCTCAACTTGAATTTCTCCGATCTCTATTCTCCGTACACCTGTCTCCGTTTTAAATCTCCTTTAGAGGAAAACTTATAATTAAGAAAAACCTCTATTTCTCCAATTGTTACTCCTATTTGAAGAAACCCTTTTACTCCACAAGGTAAAACTTTGAAGTATTGCCAAAGAAAATATTTAAATTTGTGTGTATCATTTTTGTCATTATCACTTAATTAGCCTTAAGCCACCACAAGACTAGTTAAATGATTTGTTATTGTTTTTCGAAATAAAGTGTAAGGTTTGTAGAAAATAATAAAATTCATATAATTGATAAAAATACAAAACGAAAAACAAAACAATTCAATAACATACAAATGATAATAAATGAATAATAATAATCACTCCTCCCAAAATAAACGCACTTAAACTTGAATAAATCAGATTACTTTTTAAGGACAGCTCACATCAGTTTATATTGACGAGAAAGTTGATAAAAATGGAAAAATTTCTGTGGAAATTTCAGTTTTAATGAGATACAATCCATTTTCAGTCCTTCAGCGACAGTCTTAATTGTGTTTTGCCATTATTCTGCCTATTTTCATGTTTTCTTGCACAAGTCAATCAGACAAACCCCAAGAAGATGCACCAGAATACACCGAATTAGTGTCTATTATACTATCTTTCACTAAGAAGCCCCAGTAACCTTTTTTGGTTTCCTTTAAATATTCAACAATTGGATAATTTTCAACGATGTGACAAGGCACCATTATTTGGAACCCTCAACTTTTCATCGAAGACTGTATGTAAAGTCAAGAATAAATTAACGGATAGTTTGATAAATTGATGTTGATATGCAGATAGGTATGGGTTATCCAAGTTAGAACCATTAAAACATTTTTTCTCACAAAATTTTATCCGCTCCCATGTTACGCACAAACGAGATATTACTGGTTATTTTTTTTATTTTCAAGTTTCATTATTATCAGTTATTAACGGATGTGGGGACTCACTGGTATGAGGTATACGGGCTTGGACCCCTAACAACAGCCGCTGCCAAAAGGCAGGCTCATTTTTGTCCTTGCGACATTAAACCAAAACACAATTACATTCGATAGTAATTACCTGCATATACGTGCAGGTAATGTACGAGTGCCAAATTGTGACTAATCTTAACAATGTGATGATGTCACGATCCATACACAAACAGGCACATCATCTCTTATCACTACAAGAGATGACGCAACCAGGCTGCTCTCACTTACATACGTATTCCTTACATATGTGTGTACGTGTGTGTGTAAATAAGCCAGTATATAAACCGTCCAAACTGGCTCTAAAATTGCCAGTGTTTACCCAGGTTTTTGCTTACCCATATGATAAATATGAAGTGGCTGAACACCTTAAATTCTGTTGAATTTACTTTCTGGTGAGAATATTTTCTCAGACAAGATATTCCACATCAGAGTTTATATTTCATTTTGCATTTTTATTTTCTACATTAGGTCAGTAACTACATACCTATCATTTGAATTTTTTTTTTTAGTATTTTTTCCTTAATTGAGTATGTAATGTTACCTATAAATTGTGTAGTTTACCTTAGGTCGTCTTGTAATTTGATTTTTTGCTTTTGAGGAGCCATCTTTATCAAGTACAAAATGATGGAAAAACGTGAATACGACCTGCATCGATGGAAATAGGCTGACGTACTTTCTTGGTGGATATCATGAACAGGATTTAAATAATAGTTATGTGGCTTTGTATGGAGACAAATTATTCTGCACGAGTTTAGATTCTCTTAAAATTCTCGTGTAATTTGACAGTGCAACACTGGTAGGTAAGCCCAAATATATTATTTGCGAAATAAGCTATGCTCCATAATATTTTAAATTGAAAATAGTGTCGGCGCGGAAACTTACGTTGGCAAAGGAAAGAACAAACAACTGCTCGTGGGTAAATCTTTCAAATCCTTCGAGAAGTGGCTCTACACCGTTGGTTTTAACATAATGTCGATAGGCTATCAACGATTCTCTGAGTCCTCCATTATCGGCAATGTTTTCATCTAGGGTAAGAATTCCATCAACCTAGAATTTGAGTTACTAATGTAAATCGTTATCGTCACATAAGTTTTCTTATGTAAGGTGAAGGAATTATTGTGGCGAACGAGACGACGACGAGTGAAACTTCCTTATGTACCCACTCACAGAACAACTTTTGTGATGATGCCCAAAATTCTTAAATAACTATTTTAAGTTAGCCCGATGTCATGAGGAAGCTCGATTTCTTAAATTCGATCAGTTAAAAAAAAAATTCTGTTTCTCTAGCAGGATTGTGTTGTCGCAGTGGTAGAATTTGAAAATCTCAATTGTTTTAGTTTAGATTCCGAATTTTGACAGGCGAGGGGTTAGGATATTCTTTTCTGAAAAATTGAGTAATACTTCGTCTATTCCTTCTTTTGAGACGTTTAGTTGAAATTTTTAGTTTATTGTTAGATTGAACCACTCATTGTGGGCCTCTGTGACCCCCCAAAAAAATTGGAATGAATTTGTCTTCAAAAAATTAAGTGATATATCGTCGATTATGTTTTTTGAGACGCTTAGTTCAAATTTTCAGTTCACTTTTGTATGGAACTACTTATTGGGCCACTGTGACCCCAAAAAAGGGTTAGGATAGTTATTTTTTGTTAAAAAAGTGAGTGATATATCGTCGGTTATGTTTTCTGGGGCACTGAATTCAAATTTACAGTAATTTTTTGGATTGAATCCTTCATTTTACCACCTGTAACCCAAAAGGGTTGATTAGGAAGAACTTTTACTATGGTTGCTACATCCTCGAATTTGTTTATTGAAGAGCAAAATTTCACTTCTAATATGTGTGATGTAGTTTAGGTACACCTTTTTGGTGGGCGGCTTCATTAAGGATAAACCACTTGGTGCCAGTTAGGGTTCCAGGGTTTGCTTGAAACTCACGATTCCTTCCTAGTAATTTGGAGGTTTTGAAAATGTGAAAAAGAGTAAAAAGAAGAAGCTCTCCAAATGTGAAACTGAACAAATTGTAAGACTTTCGTTGTAAATTTTTTTTAGGTCTTCAGACACTACTGTAACTTCTATCTTCGAGTTGACACACGTCTATGTTAATTTCTCAGTAGAATGATCCAGTGGCGTATGCTGTGTTTTCTGTTATAATTAATATTTTGTCATGTACTTTCATTTTAATTTCTACAACCAATTCTTAATGGACATCTGACTTCAAAGATCAATAGAATCAGTTATTTTTAAGGCTTCACAGAGTAATGTTGGATGTTGTCAAGGGTCTTTCATATCTGATCATTATTTTTTGTAATATTTAAAGAAAAAATCATATATTAATCTTCTCACATTAGTAATAATCGAAGAATAACTATGAATTAAAATAATGTACTTAGACTCATTTGATATCTATTAAAAAAATGAAGCATACAAACATGTTCATTTAACAGGATGTGGAATAAATTGATTTTTGCATTTTGACATGCGAAAATTTAAATTTTGGGTATGTCTAAATCCAAAATAAAACAAGTATCTAACTTTTTGGGTGATAAACGAAACAAAGTGATTTATATTTGTCCCTCACACTTCAGAATAGGCATAATTCATTGAAAACTGATGTTAGGAGTTGATGTTACAAGTGATTTTTAGGTTTTATTTAATAATTATTAGCTTTGTCTCAGTTTGTCAAATATCTGTTTGTGGGAAACGAGGATTTTCGCTCTTGGATGTTTATGTCAAGCTATTACTTTCATTATTGACTCTTTCCTTTAGCATGCTACAAAAATTACTATTCACTTCAATGGTTTGATGACATACGTACCTACTTATGATGACATACCTATTGAGTTAAAATAAATTAGAAAATATTTTGAAAGTCGACGCACTTAAGTTGCAAAATCTGCTTGCTTCATTATGATAAAGTAACCCTAAGGTAATTTGCGATTATCTGTAGAGTTTTGACAAAAAGTTTGTGGATAGGGGTTAAGCACTCGACATTAGATATCTAATTTTAATATTTGTTTTGAACAAGACTGTAAAATTTAGATATTTTTCCTTTTTTTCATTCAGAGTACCTACTAACGTCAATTTGTTTGTAGGAGATGGGTTTCCCTCCGAATTCGATTTTGCTAGCGACTTACGTTTTCACCACCAATTTCAATTTTGTTGTACGATTCAATGAAACATGCTGCGCGTTTTCTGTATTCACTCAAGGTTTCATTTTTCCACCATCTTCGAATGTTACCAATCGGATCATACATCTTACCTACAAGCATTGGTGTGAAAAATCAATAAGTAAATTATGGATTCCAAAATTTATTTCTTGATGATTTTTCCTAGTCATTCATTATCAGACCTACCTTCTGTATCGAAACCATGCGTTATTTCATGACCAATAATAGACCCTAAGGATCCATAATTCAGAGCTCTGAAAATTAATTTTAATTATGACAGTCTTTTACAAGAATAGTTTTCGAACAGAATCGAATATTTGATCGCCTTCAATAATTTTAATGTACTTACTGAATTGGATGACCTACGAAAGGAAATTGAACGATTCCCATGGGAACAGCTAAAATAAAAAATCGAATATGTATGATTGTACCTAATTTCATCAATTCGTTAATCGAATTGTAACTAAAATCAGAAAAATTGGTTCACTAAAATCCGTAAAATAATAATTCCACGTCAATTTAACATGTAACTGAAGTTTTGAATATTTTCATGCTACTATACTACGACAAAATATAAATAAAATTAGCGTGCCTTACATTATCATTAACGTACCTACCTAATCAAAAATATGTGTATGTTTATGGTAAAATATTGAATATACTTAATATGAAAATTGTTTCGACAAAATATGCGCCAGACGTGTAAAAGTTTAATTCAAGATTGCAAAAACTGTTGATAGAGCGATAAAAATTGATACCTGTATCGATTTCCTGAAATGTTTGCGTTTTGCAATTTTGTATTTAAAAAAAAAAAAAAAAAAAAGAACGTAAAATTGATCAAAATAATATGATATAATCACATTGAAAACTCAAAATTATTTAAATATGAGCGAATAAGTATGTTCTCCAAAAAGTAAAATATGTACAAAATATGCGAATTTGGCTGAATTTGGTCAAAATATGCAAACTAATGTGAAATGAAGTACGGCCCATTTCACAGGAAACTTTGCGATTTGGAACCTTTTTTATCATTTCCAGATGGTTTTAGACATGGTTAAACAATAAAATTAATATGAATTTGCATATTTTTGGTCGTCTTACTTATCATAATTATGCTGCCGAATGTTTTAAAGAGTTAAAATTGAATGTTACGAGAGCCAAATTTTTAAATATCAATTATACTTTTAACCTCAAAGTAGGTATTGTATCATTATGTTTCTATCGTCAAGATAAATTTTTAGGAATTTCTAAAAATTTCTTACGTATTTACTTTTAAGCCCAGAATAATTACTTAGGTTGAATAATGAGAATAAAACAAAATTTTGGTATAAACGTCTAAAAGCTTTCATTTCTGGAGTACGTTGTAGGTGTTTCCCAAAGGATATGGTAAAAAGTCCCTACACCAACCTTGCTTGCTTAAATTTATGACTTTTTTTAGTTTTTTATATATTGCTCGAAAATAAGCGGCGTTGTGAGTAAAACAATGCGGTAAAAAAATATTTCTGATAAAATTTTGTACAAATCAGATTTCAATCAATATTCCTTCAGTGTCATAATTAAGATGTTATAGGCTTGAAAAAGGTCTTATATTTTCTGTCAGTGTATGTATACTCACACATCCGGCCAACCTTATAAAACTAAAACATGTAAAATTTTTAAAGTTGCGCCGTGAATGCGTTTAAGATACTACCCGCAATACATTCGTATAATTTTTTCATGTTTACTAGCTTAAAAACACGCGAAACTTTTCCCAGGTAGTAAGTTTTTTCCTACGTTATATTCTTCTTCTTATCTTCCTTGGAGACCGCCCCAATAGAAAACAAAGTTTTACTGGTTTTCTGTCAATTCTTGCCTTTTTCCATATTCTCACATATTTTTCATATTGAATTTATCTTATCTCTACCTTTCTTTTTTTTCTCCTTTCCTTGCTAGTCTAAACTATTTATAGAATTGTATAATAAGATGAATGTATTTTTAAAAACCAGTTTTTGTTACCACCACTCTTGTTTTATTTCAACAGACAGACTGACTTTTTTCACACTGAATCTTTCTTATATTTTACAGTCTGCTCTCTCCGTTTCTTATCGTCCGTGGAACAACCTTTCTCTAATATTATGTTTACTGGATGTGTTTTTGATTTAACATTAAACATGATCTTTTCTATAAAAATGTGTTGAGTGTTTTAATTGGGAAAATGGGTTAAACTCAATGGTGTTTTCCTTGGTTTTAGGTTAAAATATTCAAGATGGTAAGTTAATTCCATGGAAAATAACTGACCTCATGTTTTATGGGCATAAAAAACATCGCCCACACATAGTTTAAAATTTGAGTTCTAAGGACACCTGGAAATTTTATCCAGTCGGGCAGTGGTAATTCTATGGCTAATGTCCTGTACAAATGTGTTCGTCAAAGTCCATGGTCTTGTAGGATTTTTTATTTAAGATACTGTTGGGACTGTAGGGAGATCGCCGAAATGGCCTCCCTGGCATACCACAATTCCTAGGTAACTACTATACATATATAGGTATCTACCTAATACTTATAACACTGGATTCACTGGCTGGATGAACACAATAAGGGAACATGAAAGTAGGCATCAGTGGGCCAATGTTTGGTTGTTACTAGCATAATAGATAAAGCCTAATTATTATACTGCAGCATATAAAGTAATGTAGGTTAGGGTGTTATGAATACGAGATGCAGCAATTAACATAATTTAGTAATTAGATTTTTTACTTGTGAAGGAATACTTGAAAATACAATATTATGGACATACTTGTTTTAAGATATAAATGCGAAAAAGAAACAAATGTAGAATAAATAATACTATAAGTTATACAGTGAAAACCGCTTATAGCAATACTTTTGTTCGCTATAAGTGGTAGTTCGTTACATCCAATATATCGGATATAACAAACTGCTTGTAATAACCAATTATTATGACGATGAGGTACATACATTTCAAAGAAGAAAAAAGTCTTTATTACAAAATAAAAGGAACAATTGCTATATATTATTTTGGACTTGTTTTCAGTTAAATAAAAAACATACATGTGTACAGATAAATTGGTCAATTACGTTTAAGAAAACTGTCAAGAGTCAGCAGTTTTTTCTTTTTTGAAATTATTTCACAATTGATTTGCACTTCTAAATTTTTCAAACTTTGAAGGGAGGAAGTTTCATTGTTAAAAATACAATATTTTATTCAAACTAACTAGCAAAGACTAGATTTATCTATTTTATCTTGCTATTGGTAATGGGTTTACCCAATTTTTCTCTCGGTCTAACCAATTTTTTGTAAAATCAATATTCGTTATACCAGGTTATTTTTAACATAGTTTTAATGGGAATTTTGCCGGGACTTCGTGATTTGTACGCTATAGCCAATATTTCGCTACAACCAATTTCGTTATAGGTGATTTTTACTATACCTACTCACAATATTCATATTTGATCGTATTATTCCTTAAAATTATTAGAAATAATAGTTCTGAAAACATCGTGTAATTAGGTATATAAAGGTTGGTTTACCTTCAGTATAATGCTGTAACAGATCTCACGAACTTTTGGAGCCTATAATTCCTCAACAATGACACTGAGATAAATTTTGGTTGAAACTTTCGAGTTCGAAAATTTTATAGGAAAGAGTTTTTACCGAACTATTTTCCTCGTAATTCCACTAATTTTCAACCAATATGGCAAAAAAAAAAAAAAAAAACAACAAAAAACAAAAAAAAAACAAACAGAAAAAAAACAAAAAAACAAAACAAGAAATATACTTTGCCCACCACGGCGGAAGCAAAGCGATGTTGGGATAGGGATTTATTTAGCCCATAAATAGAGGAATACTTCCAATACATTCCAGTAATAAAACAATTCGTGTTATAGAATGTTTTTTGTCAAATCGGTAATTCTCCTAAGCTAATTATTATAACTTATTTTAGTTCGGACTACCACAGTTTGTTTAAAAAATGCAGTAATATGTCTAATTACTGATTTTCATTTCTTTCTGATTGATAAATCTTCTATTTGAATGGAAGTATGTATTCAGGGCTGAGGTCATGAACTGAATTGATAATTGATATCATTTGATACTCCATTTAAAACACATAGACTATCAAATAGGTATTATAAATTATTGGTTTAGTTCAAGATTGCAGCCTAGGTATTGGTGAAATTTAAATGACTAAATTTATTTGTTGATATCTAAATACCTATATCTACAGTAGATAAGTATAACTAACTTACACATGGAGTTATCACTACTCGAGTAGAACGCATTTGTTACCAGTGGATACGAATCATAACTATAAATAAAGTTAAAATCAAATCATTAACAGGATAAACTATTTACTTTATGTAGGTAGGTAGGTACCTATTAACAAAGTAATTTTAAACACTACTAAATTAGGCAGGTAGATAGTATAGTTGGTAAGTACCTAACTGTCTATAATTACTTTTTAAATCACTTTTTTAATTCAAAATGTTTCTCAAGTCAAGTTGCGAAAAAGTGTTCACCACCTATTTTTACCATGTTTTATGCGGAATTGTAGGAGAAGGGGTAGATAATAATAGTAAAAAAAGTGGATGGAGAAAATTTGTAATGAAAAATAAAGTGGGGGCGGTAACATTGTTATATTGTTTATGGAACAAATACAAAAAAGAAAGAAAACGAAAAGTGAACAACTCTTAATTATTTAGTAGGTTTTCTTTAGAAAATCTACTTATTACACTTGGTGCGATATCAGTTCCCAGGGTTATATATATATGATACATGTACATAGATAGATATATGTCAATTTCTTGTTCCCATGGTACAGGTCACAATTTTTGTCTGATAATACGAAATTTGGTATGAACATTTGTACTAAGCTAAGGAACAGACCTATTGATTTTGGTATGGATTGGCCAGAGAGTACTTCCAGTACCACCATTTTTGTTTTTATTTTAACTATAAAATGCTCAATTTTGCATCAATATCCAGGAAATTCAGAATAAATTTTTATTAAATTTTAGTTCATTGTACTATGCTATTAATTTTGCTATGGATCGGCCAGGTGGCATTTTCAAATACCGCTATATTTGTTTTTATATTGGTCATAAAATGCGGAATTTTGGAGCCATATGTACGAAATTTGAATCGAATATTTATTATAACTTATTTTAGCATGCTACCAATTTTAGTGTGGATCAACTAAAAAGTATTTTGGTAAACCTTTTTTCCATCTTTTTTTTTTTTTTTTCTAATTTACATGAACTTTTCTTTTCACAAAAATTATCCACATTTTCATATTTTCTTTTTTTTTTATTTCCTTTATTATATTTCTTTTATTTTATTTGAAATTATACGATTATTTGCCATACATTATCATCTTAATTCAGTTTTCATTTTTTCAAAAAATAATGTTTTTAAATTTCATCTCTAATATTTTGTCAGCAGCTAACACATTTCATACAATTATAACATACCATTAACGCATTATAAATTTACAGATAATTAATGTGACCATCAAAATTCATAATTATTTTTCTAAAAAATCTACTTTTTCTAGTTAGGCATACTGAGCTGAAGTTTTTTTAAATTTTTATACATTTTCAATGCCCTCCTCTTGTTGTTACAAAGTGTGAAACGTGAATTTTTGTTTAAACATACCTTTCTTCAGACAAATCATTCAAATTTCTCAAAGATTGTAAATTTTGTTTTACTATTTCCTGTTCGAAACTGACCACTGTGTGTAAAAAATCTTTTGAATAAACTTTATCCTGAAATAATATTAATTTATTATCTAATTATTTGCAAAAAAAAAAAAAATTATTGAAGATTTGATTACGAAGGAATAAATAATTGAACAATCGTACCTCTTCAAAGTATTCATCGACTTTGGTGACATTATACAGCCACTGAGGATGCGAAACATACATTCTCATGTTTGTTGATTTTTCGTGAGCAACTGCTTTTGTTTTATTATCCATCCAGTTGGCCATTCTAACGACATCATCAAAACCGTGTCTTATATTATCCATCATTTCTTTTGTCTGAAGAAGAATTTCATATTAATTCAGAGTCAATAGGAAAAGGGTAAACAAAATCATTTATAATTTATTGCTGAAGTTAGGGTTTTGGGATACCTAGCTGGATAAGAATAATAGAACTTTAATCAAAACTTTTTAAGTGAAAATCTTACCCAGGTGTGAGGTTGGGGGACAAATAAAAAAACATAACTATTGTCCTTCAAGATTTGATAATACATGTCTCTTGTATATGTAAAAAAAAAATTATTATTTTTACTTTACATTTTGATAAATGTTGAAGGCAAAAATGCACAATAATAAAAATAATGGTAATAGGAATTAATGAGGGCCCTAATAATATCTAATGCAATGTATAATTTATAATATATATATATATATATATATATATATATATTATATACAGGTATATTATATTGATAGAAAATAACCAGTAAGGTGGCCCACTTTTGATGTGTAAACATCATGGCGCTTTGTGTCTATAGTAGTGGCTAAACAAGAATTACAATTGTCAGATTCGCATAACTGTAACTGTTACAGTTGCGTAACTTTCGTTTGTGTGTGTTATATGACGTGTATGCGTTGCGCTCACACACAACCACACTATTTTATGCGTACACATCAATCCTTCATGAGTATACCCCAGAGGAACTCATACTTTTTTATTGTTTGTATATTCGTTCAATAATGCAAAAATGGGAGTAAGTGTTGCTCCTTTTTTTTTCTAACGTTGCTATTTTTTCATTGAAAGCAGTTCACTTTTTCATTTTTAGGTCGCTATATATTATTACATTTTGATTTTAAAAAAATATTGTTTTCAGAAAATTTTAGAAAAATATTATACAAAGTTTGTGTGTTGGGCAGAGGACATCCTGAAACATAAAAGTTTCAACCCCTTATGTTGTTTTTATACTCAACGTGTCCTACATTTTCTTGAACAGCCAATGAGAGAACAATAATGTACAAATGGCCGTTATAACAATACATCAAACACAGTGGAATCTTTTGGAACACTATTCCTTCATATAATACATTGGTCAGTTCCGCATGCGTTTGAGTTATGATAGAATGTCTTATAGGTACTTGCTTCTTTGATATACCTCATACCTTACATATTATGATCAAACATTGTAGGGAATGATAATCTTTTTGAAATTATTGAAGTCGACACCATTTTCCTTTACCATGTCGGCTTTATATTTACGTCAATTCCTTTCAATTTTATCACAATACTTTTTAATTAGCGCCGACTTTAAGAATTCCAGTCCCTAGACCTAGATCTTGCTGGAGAAATTTTAAAAGAATTATTTATAATTTTTAGTACATTTTTTATTGTTTTTTTCGAAGTTGGTTGTTTTTATTTTTTTTTAATGTGTATTTGTTGATGAAAATTGGCAAACTGGATTTTTAAACGAAATTTTGCTGCGTTAGAATTTTTCTAAATGCAATTCGTGAGTGCTTAGAAGTTTTTTTTTGGGAGGGGGCGTCTAAGGCTTTTTAAGACCTCTCCTTTTCGTTCGCTAGGAAAACAGCTGAAAAGGGAGAAACTATGTAAAGTTTCATTAGAAATTCAGTTGTATTAGGCGACTTGGTCTCTATATACCAAGATGGTAACAAAACTCGTTAAATTGCCAGAAGACTTGAAATACAGAAAAATTTCTTACACGATGCTGATATTCAGTCACTTCTGAATCATTTAAAAACGTATGAGCTAATGCGAAACTAAAATATTTTCTGACCACACCTTGGCATAAATCTGTTCCATCGCCTCTGTTGAAATGTAAAAAAAAAAAAATCTGTGTTAATGCTATCTATTAAATCAATTTCATTTTTGATTTTTTTCTCCACGGACTATATTATCACGCTTACGAATAATATAATTCGTTCTCTCTGTAAGTAAAATCTAGTTCTCTTAATTCATCGATGGTGAAGGGTCCGAAATTCTGAATAACATCCCACCAAAGTGCAGACTCTACAAAAAAAAAGAAGAAAAAGGACAAAATTTGTATATATTAAGTTAGGTACATTATTATCAAAGTCAGAATATTCGTTCTAATAGGATACATTTGGTACCTACGTTATAGTACATATTCAAAACGTTTTCAACGACGGAAATAAATTAAAAAAAAAAAAAAATTTCACACTCACCCAAAATCCTATGCTTCGATTCTACGAACAATACAGCGTCTTTCAGGTATAGCATGTCGGAAACTGATATTTTATCTATTCCTTCGTCTAAGTTAAGGTTTACGTTCGAATCTTTGAAAAGTATTGTGATATATTTTTTCCAGTCAAGCTACAATTTATTCGGGTTTTTATAATCTTATAAACGTGCGCACTATGAATGTAGAAATAAGTATTTGGACTGTAGTAAAAATTAAAAACTTACGACAAATTTCCCGTCGAAGAGTCCAACTGTAGCAGAATCGGTGTATGTTTGTAATTCATTAAGTGTTAATAATTTTGGAACTCGTATTTCATCTGGTCGATTTTTGTTGTGCTGTAAAAATTGGATTATTAAAAAACAGAGAATGATTTATCAAGTAGCTGATAATCTTTCACAAATTAATAAGTATACAGAAAAAACTCTAGAACAGCAAGCTCGGCTAAAAAAGCAGGTGCTCCAAAATCATTAAAAACTAAAAACTTGAAGAAAAAAAATTTCAATCATATCAAACGAAAATTACCTATGCTTTTCAACTAGAGTCGAAAGCAAATTATTGGCCTACATTCAATTATGGAGTCGGATAGATGAGGTAGATACCTTAAAGCGAACATATAAAGGACGTAAATGGCTCGATCGCATGAGATGGTCAACATGTTTTCAACCTTCATTTCTAACCCCTCTCCCTCCTCAATTCCATTATCACTAAAAAACGTAAGTACGCCATTTTTGATGTGTAAACATCTTCGCTCTGGGTAAGGATTACCGGAGACTTTGAGCATCGTTGGGTTTTAAGTCTCATTGGTGCGTGGTGTTTGGGTGCATGCCCATGCAGCGCGTGTTTATCCTCAACTTAATTTAATACTAAAGTTGAACACAATTTAATTTAAACAAAAAAAAAAAAAAAACAAAAAAAAAACGACTTTGAATCCCTAAATTTTCAACTGATATTCATCATTATCAAAAAATTCCCATCAGTAAAAATTTTCAGCCTATTGTCCTTAGCTTAGTGATCCCATAATGAGTACTGATCTCTCTGATAATATTCTCCTTTAGTTAACCTATAAGTACCTATGCACCTATGCAGATGAAGCTCTCTCTGTGGAATAATATTATTTACTCGTTAGTATTGTAGACTGGTCATCTCATTCCGACTTAATATCATTAAGCCAATTACCAAACTTACAAAAAACCCAAATTGAGACCAATTATCCCAGAAAACTGGCTCACAATTGTAGAAACCAAAATACGGAATAATTTGTCTTAATTTTGTTGAGTCGCAGAGCCACCTTTTCAGTAATTAAGGGGAGATAAAATCATCTAGGTATTTTGACTATTCAACCTCAATTATTCAGAATTGTGAGTTTTCATCTTAGGGTACCTACTTTTATTTCAGTTATCATCAGACTAAACTTACCTATATCAATCATAATACCTATTTGGACTGTAAATGTTTCTAGAAAAACAATTTAAGTCCAAAAATTAAGACCCAAATTAAGTATAGCTACGGCAACTTACCAAATTTTTTCTTTCAGACACGAGTGCTACCAAATTATTTATAGCCTGTTTTAATTTCCTCTTTTGAGAATTATTTTTCTTTTTAGTACTTCGATCGAAAACATTTGATGCACCTTTTATGTATGTGTAGAGATCCTCTCCAGGTTTTTCGGATTCTGCTTGTGACCCAGCTTTGGATTTGCGCTTTTTTCTTAACCTCCTTTTGAACGGAGACTTAAGATATTCCGAATAAGTTCTAAAAGTTCAAAACATTCAACGTTACATGCTCAAGTCTTTATACGAACAAAGAGTAATAATTAAACCGATTATTTTGATAATTTTTGTTATGAATTGTGCTTACGGCCCACTGGCTGTGTAATCTGATGGCTTGGATACAGAAATGCGATTTAGAGTTCGATTTTTAGAATCTGCCGTAACGTCGACCGCAATTAGAAAATTCAAGTTCAAATATTTTTTCAGCTTGGCTGCAACTGACACCCAATCAAATCCTTTTGTCGGGTGACTCAGCGGAGATTTTGTGGTCAATCCAACGCGTCGGAAGATTTCGTTTAATGGTGCCAGACCTTTTTCATTCATAGAGACTGCAATGAAATCGAAGAAAATAGGTATATACCTATAGGTATAACTTGAGCGTATACATTTCGACAATTTATGTTGTAAGTTTAAAAATATTTGCACTGGAAAATTTAGTAGAATTAAAAGGACTTTTACAGCGGAAATGAAGAAAAACTTCTTCCATCTCCAGAGCCACGAAAATTGTTGAATTATGACTAACAGGTATTTTATTACAAATGTTATTTAGTTTGTGCGAAAAAGCGTTCTTCAAATTGGATCAAGAAAGGAAGTTTAGCTTAATAAGATCAGGGAAAAGATTTTTCGTTGGAATCCAATAATTTGAAGTAAATACTCATCCCTCAAAATATGAATGTGACTTCACTCTAAAAAATAAACTTCATTTGTGCCCTCCAATAGGTTTTTAACGATTTACTCTTCCCTTCATAACGTTACAAAAAAATTGTTTAAGCAAACAATATACCTACTATTGCACAGAGGTTCTTAAATTTCGGCATGCATACCATTATCGGTACGGGAGTGTGTGCCCAAAATCACATGAAATTCGTATATTGTGATAATAGTTATTTGTGATACAAGTGTAAAAAGTAGGTGATTTTGACACGAGTATCAATCACCTACTACAAACTATTTTTGGCAACACCCCACAGTCCACCAAAAAATAATGATGAATTTTGTTTTTAGATCCAAATAATATAATTGATAATTTTATTTTTTTTAAACCACAAAATTTTTCTTCAAATTTTTCGCCGTTTGCTTGTTTTCAGAATGTTTTTGAAAAATACGGTATCTCGTTTGTAGCGAGAAATAATAAAAATTGAGAAACTAATTAATCTTTGCGCGAAATTCATCGAGATGTCGGAGAAATCCAAGTTGCAAGTGCACATGTGCAGAAGATAATTTTTTGACTTCGTATCGAAATTTGATACTTTTTGTTCAATCAAGGCGTATAGAAAAAACATTTTATTGGGAAGGGTGTTGCAAAAAAAAAATTTAGTTTAATTATTGATTTTTAATGTTGAATAATTCGGAATATGACAATATTCTTACAAATACAAAAAAAAAAAAATCTTATGAAATATTTTGTAGTAAGCCAAGTTTCTTGAAGAAAATAAGCTGGTTAGCTAAAAAAAGGTTGAAGAACCCCTGGTATAATGAATTAAATTTTTTACAAACAAGGTATCGTGACAATATTTTGTAAATGCCATAGAAAGCTCACAAAATGACTTTCAAGTTTGCATAATAACACATGGTGTACTGTTCTAGATGTGGCCAAGTCTCCCTTGAGCATAATACACCAATATACACTGCTGGCCTATCAAGATGATAGTCCTACAATAGGATTATCTAATTATTGTAATAAACATACAACCCAATTTTTTAAGACAAAAATGAACAATAAATTATTAAGACAAAATTCAAGGTGCATTTGCCAATTACAAATGTTTCATTATTTCCATCCCTTCGAGGATATATATATGATGGAGATGAAACACGGGCAGTTTTGGTGTCCTACCTATAGAAAACGCTTCTAGAAACACGTGTACTTTTAACTAAATATCTGATTGGAGAAAAATTGCGCAACGTGCATTTGTTTATAAAAACTGGCGTACAAAGTACCTCACATTTACACCGATTTTTGATTCTGATTGGTTGGGGTTTTCAGTCTGGGGGACTTCGTACGCCAGCACGTGGCATCTATAATTTGGATCCTCAACCCCATGTTAAAACTGTTTCGTGTCATCTCCATATATATATATATATCCTCAAAGTTTCCATCCTAATAACAAACTAATCAGTGTTGCCAGGCTAGTACAAGTTAAAACGTCGCGAAGCAATGCTTCAGGGCTTGTAAGTAAATATAAATTTAAAAAAAATTATTTCCGTTTTTGTGGGATGTGTGTGCAGTGTTTGTGATTCGCATCAGTACAACTTTAGAACCACTCGAAATAAGCAGCTGAAATTTTCTATGCATATTTGTGTTGTCCCAATGAAAGTTTTAAGATTGCTGGGAAGTCTGAAGTGTTGTTGGGGGCGAAATTGTGGATTTTCTAAGCAGCTTATACCGAAGCTAATTTTAACATCGCAAATGTTTAACCTGTGGTACATAACAAAAAGATGACGTCATATTCAACAAAAAGTGAAAACAACGTTTGCAAAAAGAGTAAAAAAAAAACAAAGTTTGCAACAAAAAGAAAACAAATTTTGCTGAAAAAAGTCAAAATCTGCAACATAAAGTAAAAAAAACAAAGTTGGCAACAAAAAGTGAAAAAAATGTCAGAAACCCCAAAAAAATTGCATAGGTACCTGTCCTACATATTCAAAATCAAATATGCCAAATCCAAGAGGTTTTTGAAATAGGCTACTGGGTAGCTGCAAATAGAAAAACTAGGTAATCCATTTTTAAGCACCCATCACATTAGGATAGTAAGCCTAACAAAAAATGAAAACAAAGTTCACGAGAAAATCATGATTACGATATACTTTCTAGTGTGGATAATGTTTATTTAACAAAATGAAAATTAAGTACAAAAATCATTTCCAAAGTATCCTCGACTGTACAAGAAATGCTAATCGTGTAAATTTTTATTCAAAATATCATCGAAAACAGATGTATTTCTGAACTAAAAAAGTTTTGAATATTTTGTGGGGACATTATCCTAATTCACATCCTCTTGAGGCTCAACACCACATTAATAGATGGAGTTGCGAACCATTTCCATGACCCGCACATCAAACACACTTGATTCGACAAGCATCGTCTGCAAACATTCATAGGAAGTTGCAAACACATTATACAACAGTGCATATATGTACTTAGATATTTACTGATACTGTGCATATTGTGATGGATATAGCTCTGTTATCTACATGTATTTAGTCGCCAATGCTTCTGTTTGTGATGCAGGTACTAAATTGGCCGGCTACCAGTGGTTCGTTACGATTTGGACACTGAATATGCTGAAAATTATCTAGTTTGTGGAACTAGGTGTAGGTAAAGATGCCCACATACTTTTGTACGTGAAAACTGTTGGCATTAGAGACACTCGAGACTGCTTCCAGCAGCAGCATTACCTGCAGGAATGTGACCAAAGTTCTTGAAAACTATCGATGCTACCTCTCCTTTCGCAAAACCGAAATCCATAAGTCAATATTAGACAAGAACAATTGATCCACAATATTATACATTCAGCATTTTACTATCATAACTGAACCCAAAATTCATCGTGGTAAATGTGAAGTTTTATCAATGAATTATTCAACCTAATTAGGGTAGGTCAAAAACCTAATTTTTCACATGTTAGTCAGAGCTCTTTTAGACCAACAAAATGGCCGAAAGAAATGTTAAAGGTCATGCATAAAATCATAACGAACAGTGTTTCCTTCTCGTCTTTATCAATTATTTGGCAATTCCTTATGATTCATTGATTAAGAGCAGGTAAGGAATATTAATTCAACGCTGCCGACTGTTTCAAATGTATTTTATAATCAAAAAAATTTCATACTTAAGTTTCTACATTGTATTCGCTGTCATCGAATTTGTCCATTATGTAGGTACTACTCGATTGATTGCGATTTTTGAAATGAAAACCAAAGGTTCTGTTTTTGTTGTAGATGACTACTGGCTGTAGGGTTCATGTGCGCCAACTTCTGTGAGTGCGTAAGCGCATGCGTGGTGGTTGGTGCACCGACCAGAAATTTGGCAGATACAAACTATAATTTGGGCAAAATTGAAGGTGAGAGGGTAACAGTTGGGAGGAAGGTTTCCGCCTATATTGTGGATCTACAACCAATTTAAAAAGTTGGTACCTATGGGTACAACAAGGAAAAAAATTCTTGTGTTGTTCAGGCGTTCCCTTTACATTGTACTTTAATTTTAAAAAAGCCAATGTAACTTTTTTAAGGTATTGAGTTATGAGCATCTGAACTGGAAAAATGGATTCTTAGTGATAGAAATGCCAATATTGTGCAGTGAAGAAGATGTGGAGAATGGGGATATTTCAGAAAGGCCCATGTCTGCAGATGGCACTCAGCCTAATGCTAGAAAGGTCAATGTAACATTGGCCATTCTAGCCTTTAGCTTTGTAACCTTAATTTATGAAATTGCCTCCATATAATCCGATATCACCTGTTTTAGCATTAAGCTGTGTAACTTCACTTTATGACAGGGGTCTCTGTAATCCAACATTTGCCACTCTAGAATTAAGCTGTGGTAATTTTTCTTTGAGATACTGGCCCCATGTAATCATATTTTTTCTATGTGATAAGACTGCTGATAACAGTGATTGTTCGATGCTACGTAATTGAATGCAGTAATATTGAAATTGTCAAAAAAAAAGTGTAGACTGTTATGTACAATTCTGATTCTGAGGAAGAAGAAAATCCTAAGTAAAAAGTTTTTGTATTTTTGTCTCATAATCCGACAACCTTGTTCCAAAATAATTCTTTAGAACATGCCTAACTAATCAATTTGGTATTGAATTCTGGTATTGCACTTCTCTTTTCGTATCCTCTTAAACTGAATGATGTCTGAAGGGCCAAAGTCAAATTCAATTACACATTCTTAGTGTTTCAGTATTGTAAAGGTTATTGTTAAAAATATCTCTGATACAAATGGAGCTACGATTCATATTAAAAAACCAGTTTAAAGAAAATAAATTTTCAAGCTCAATACCGCAAACACAAGAGATGCTGACTCTGATAGTTGCCAAGAAATGAAATGTCAAAGAAGTATTAGAACTTCGATCGAATTTTTCTTGAAATTACTTGTTTTGACACTGGACCTTCTTGCATTGAGGTACAGCATTGTATTCTTTGACTATATAGCTTAATTAACTGCTACAACTGATAAGAAATACACAGGGTTAAATGGAACACCGCTGAAGGCACTGTAAACAGGCGTTCTTTTTACAAAAAATGACTTTTGGTGATAAGTGATAGTGATTCAAAATTTCCAATTCCAGCTAGCAAAAAATTAATTTTTATATTTCGTTATTTTAGTAATTAAAATTATATTTGAAGATAATTAATTTTATTATTATTCTACTTTGCCATTGACACATGATAAAATGGCATTATTTGTAAGTTTACAGAATAATTAATGACATAAATATGTAATACTTTACTAGAACTTCATTCCACTCATAATTTTGTACCCTCTGATTTTTAATTATGCAGAAATGTTCGAAGTTTAATAAATCATGTCGTACCAGAAAAGGTATAATTCAGCATTTAAAAAAGAATGTTTGTGTTGGAGTAAGGAATGATACCGATACATCTACAAAAGTTTGTATTTTTCCTATTATACTTTTTCATTTATTTATTTGCTGAGCTATTTCAAGAGTGTCTTCATGTTACTGGAGGAAATACATATATACATAAACTTTTGAGGCAATGGTTTTTTTTGGGGTCTAGGGACCATAATTGGAAAAACTATAGTGTAATTTTTCCGAAATTGTGACATGGCACCTTCCGCAATAGTTATTCTACAAAATCTTCCTAAAAAACCAATTTGTGGCAAAAAAATTCATGATTAAATTATTTTCTTATTATAGTAACAATAACTTTAAAAGTAACAAAAATGCCTGATAATTCTGTAAAGCAGAGGCCCATTTAACTAATCTATACAAATATACAAAGAAGAAAGCTTAGAAAAGTGTATGTCTGGGCTAATATATATATATATATATATATATATATACTGAGGCGTCCGAAATCGATTCCTGCCACAGTCGCCAATATTTTATGAGGCATACGAAATCGATTCCTGTTACGTGTCATAAAGTCAACCTTTAATGTATAGTGGTGTTTAAATGCTAATGACGTCACAATGTCCTAAAGTTAGGGCATCATGCAGCCGAAACACTGACTCGAGGGGTCTTGAATTGTGTCTTCAAGACATTTTATTTTTTGACTTTGACTATGTCCTACGGCTGAATTCTTTTTGACTTGAATTAGACTTCATCAGACACGGCAAAACGCAGCTTACTTTTGTCTTCATACCTCAGCAAATTAATATGACGAATCAGCAATAAGCTAAGTTGTGTGGAAAGAAGAGCCTAACAAAGTTTCGATCCATACAAGGTTCGAAACTTACAAAAACGAACAGCAGAATTATTTTGTCAAAGACTATAATTACAAAAGAACTATAGTGTCGACAAAGCGGAACAAAGCATAGTGTGTAGCGGAAAAAATAAAAAGTTAAAAAAAAAGCTATTGCAGACAACAAGTAGGAGAAACCATCAGAAAGCTGTTGTGTCTTCACCTAATTGTGTGTCTTCATGAGTGATGGTTTTGGTTGTGTAAAAGACTCCTAATATGAAACTTTAGGTCTCGGAACTTTTGGTTGTAAGTGAGGGTGAGGTGAGAAAGTTACTGACATAGATGGAGTCAAATCCACTATGCGAAGAAGGAAGGCTCGACGCGGCCTTTATATGACAGAGCAAGGCAGTCATCTCGAACCAAGCTTGTCTGAAAGTTGTCTTCAACACACCAAATTTCCTCCTAGCAGGTGCCAGGAACTCCATCTGATCGTATTGTCGACTGATGCTTCACCTCGTAGGTGTTTTCAAAAGATCGCCTTGAAGTGCGATGTGCAACTGGCGAAATTAGAAATGTCTTATGTGTCGTCACTACTGATCCTTCATGACGAAAGAACATCCCTAATCTGCCTTTGTCTTCAACTGAACCTATCTGGAACACAAACTACCATCCTAGTTGTCTTCAAGGTAGATCAGATTGAATCATATCTACATCCGAAGATGGTACACTTATCAAATTGCCTAACGTGAGGACTTAGACGTACGACTTGTGACTTGGACCTGCTACTATCCGCCTACACAAGAAGGACTCATTTGCAAAGAGGAACCTAATACCGGGTGTCGCCAGTGCAAAATCGAGAGTGAGAGTGATGTGTGATTGAGAATGAAGAGAAGATGACGAGTGTGAAGAGATTGAAGGTGAAAAGAAGAGTAAGTGTGTTGCGAGATTGAGAGTGAAAGAAAGAGTGAGTCTTGATTTAAAGTTCGTCTTCACAAATCAGCTTATTCTTGTCGAGGAAATTTCCCCACTTATTGTCTGCTAATTGTCTTCAAACATGCGTTGTCGATAACATAAAGCGAGAGGAATTATCAAATGTCTACAGCCAATGAAATTACAGATATTAGAAATTAATATACGTCGACATACAATAGGCAAAAAGCGCACGTGGATGACTGATAAAGCAAAATGCAATAAAATATATTAGATGACTGCAAACCGCAAGCAAAGCGTGGAACGAGCAGAGATAAAAAAGGTTGGCTGCATTCATGTCCGTCGATGGGTTTTTACTTTCATTTAATTCGTCTTCATTCAATATATGTCTCATGGCGCCAGTCTGTCGGATCGAACCAAATTATTGTCTGAAATTGTCTGAATTCGGAGAAATTGTCACTGAAATAAAATGCATTATAATTGCCTGAAAGAGAATCAGATTTTATTTCTGTCTTCACGTCTTCATCTGAATACGAGTTCGAATTCGGATAATATAATGTCCGAATTCCAATTTTGTCTCTCGAAAATTTGTCTGAACTTGTGACGTCATTATTCTGTCTTATGTTTGTCGAAAATAATTTTTATTTTGAGGTCCAGATCTCGGACTTCTCATACCCCCCCCCCACACTTTGACTGTCCAACTGGACTGGAAAATGTATGGTAAATTTGGAGTACTGAGATTTACCTGGAAATAAAAATTATGCCTTCAAGTAACTTTGATTTGTCTGCAAGGAAAAAGGTGTGTCTTCATCTGTAAGGAAAGGAAATAATGGAGACGAAACATATACATCGTACAAAAATATAATGACAAAATGAGAATAAAACATAACAATAACTTCGTAGGAACAAAAATTGTATGAAAGAAGATTATTGTCTTCATAAAAAAAAGGGTAGTAAATTGTCGTCATGAAATAATAAAAAAAATTTATTGTTGATTTTTATTGTATGCATCCGTTTCCCACTTGTCGATGGAAATGTTTGTGCTATTATCTGCAAACGCAATTTGGCCAGTCCTCAGGTTTCCTGCGATCATTCTTCTGGTAACCTTGGGTTTTCTAATATGGTCGTCGACTCGAGCGGCCCAAACATATTTCCGAATGAAATCCATTCCCAGAACAAAATGCCTCCGGTTGAACAAACCCTGCGGCGCGGCATAGACATCGAGGTTGAAATGCAGTAATGGATTATGTTCGGGTTGCAACAACATGTTGATTTTTTTATTCACCGTATGATTTCTGAATATTCCATACGTGAGTTGGAATGAATATTCAGAGGTTGGGGTTAAAAATGGGTCCAAGAAATCATAATAGTCTTGTCCTATTACTGAATGCTGCATCGTCCTATCGAGAAATACCGTCGCTGGTGTAATTCCATGTTTAGCGTAGGGACCAGTTGTCACTAATAAATGAATGACTGATACATGCGGCAAAACATTTTCGATCTGTTCCACTGACATATATGGAATCACTTTGTTGCCGACAGTTATACTTGTTGTTGGTGCAAACTCCAACGGGCGAGGAAGATGAGCAACTCGACATGTCGGACAGTCTTGTAAAACTAGGAGACTATATAGAAAAACGCATATGTAAAAAAAAAAGCTATATATATTAACTCACCATAATAAAACTTGTGTCTTCAAATTACTTACTGTCCGCAGAATTGTTGCTGTGGTTGATACATGATAAAATAAGTTTGTAGTCACATGAAAATAAAAATACTTTTAAATGAAATTGTCGACAGTAACAACAGTAGTTTTGACAAAATGGTGTTACAAATTGTCTAAAACATCGATGGAACTATATGTTTCATCCAAAAATGACATCATATGACTGACGTTTTAATCTTATTTTCGTCTTGATTTTTAATTTTTTTGTCATCAGAGAAAATTGTCTTTTGTGCGGTAATGATCATACCTAGGGGTCAGGCCTAGTTACGATTGTCGGGTATGAAAAATAGTCCGGGTTTATCTAAGTTAGATAAACGGACTTGTCTTATTTTGTCTTCATTCAATATCGTGAGTTTACAATGTGTGTTGTCTTCACGTGGAATTTGTCTACTTAATTAGTTAGAAAACGAATTGTTAATGAAATATATCACAGGTAAGTAAAAATTATATTACATTAGTATTGTCTTCATATTATAATTACATAAATTTACATAAATTACAACGATTTTTGTCTTCAAAATTTTCACGATGTGTGGTAGATTTTCTTCTCCCATTTGTCGACAGAAGCATTTCCAATGTCGTCAATCATACATATTTTGCCAGTTTTGAAGCCTGACTTCAACATTTGTTCAGTGATGACACGTTTATGGGGCTGACTGTCTTGAATCGCCCACCAAACATGTTGTCGAATAAAGTCTTGGCCTAATATAATATGTTTTGCGTGGAATGTGGATGAGTCGACAATGTGAATATCGAAATCGATTTCTGCGTCGTCATTGTGTTCAAGCTTAATTTTAATGTTAACGATTTTGTCTGTTTTGAAGTTTTTGAACATTCCATATGGGATGTGGAATGTATATGGCTGCACTTTCATTATTCGTTTGTCGTCACGATCGAAGAATTTGGATCCACAGACGGAATACTTCATGTGCCAATCAAAATGAGCGTTGACAGGTACAGGTATGTTTTGTCTCATCATAGGTCTGCATGCTATTTTAATATGGGTCATGAAGACTGTCGGCAAGACTTTTAACAAATCAGTGATTTGCATGTACGGAATTGATCGTCCGCTGATCGAAATCGAACGACCAATCTTACGATCCCAGATACGAGATGTGTTGACGTCAACTGATCGTGGATTGTCGTACGATGGTGATGATGATGATGATAATGTCTTCATAGGTTTTGTCGACACCGATGGAGCTGGTTTTTTAATCTTAACTACAGGGGTTGAGATTGAATTGTCTTCAACATCCATTTTATTGTTGTCGGCAATTGTGATTGTCTTAATGGGTTTTGTCAACACCTGTTTATATGTTGCAGATGTTAATGATGTCGGCATTGTCGTAACAGATGTTGATGAGATTGTCGACTTCATCGCTTTTTCTGCCTGCTCGAACTTTTCGAGTTCTGGAACTTCACGAATTGTTTCCAGAAAACGAAGAGGAATTGGCGGTGGTGAAAGGGTTGTCTTATGTAAGTTGTCTTCAATTATTTCCATCTCATCAGTAATGATACTGAGACAATCATCTGTGTCTTCAATGTTGATGACTTCTTTGGTTTCGAGAGCCTTGTCTTTGACTTCATTTCGATTTTCGATTGTCTTAATAATTGTCGCAATCGTTTGTGTCGCTGTCGCGTTGTGGTGTCTTAAAAAATCACGAACAACCATCGCTTCTTCCAATGTCGTCACTTGGCTGTCGAGTAATTTGCGGTTTGCATCAAGTTCGCTAAGTGTGATGTCGAGGAATTCGATCATCTCATTTTCGAACTTGGTGCTGTCTACACAAATGCAAATGTCTGTCTTCACAAGTGTCTTCATTTGGTCGGCATTAATTGTCGGAATTTTGGGGATGTCGATGAAGTTTGTCGTCAAATTAACTTGTCTTAACGAATCAACTGTTAATCGAAGTAAATCGATTTTGTCTGACAGATGATCAAGAG